>CM034155.1:581145850-581565850 GCA_019776745.2 Taxus chinensis | reverse complement strand
AAAGATAAGTAAGAATATATTATCTTAAAAAGTTGGGACACCCAACCCAAAATCCCTCCAAAATATGCAACAATAATTTTATTTGTCCATCAAAAGATCCCCATATTCCTCCTCTTACTCCATCCTTAAGGCCATACTACCCCAAGTTCCAAACATACACATACAAACATTCATTTTACATACAACTCTCATACAATAAAATAAGATTAAAAGGTTGAAGTCCCTACCTTGCCATTTCAAGAACCTTTGATCCACAGTCACAACTCTAACTCCTTCCAAGCTTAAGCCCAGATCCAACAAAGCTCTAAGCAAGAAACTCAAGCCCAAAAATATCCAAAATGCAAGTACACAACTAAATCAAGTAATCCCCAAATTATCAAAATAACTTATATAAATGAAAAAGAGAGGTGAGGAGGGTGAGGTGGCTTCATGTAGGATGCCATATAACTTCTCCTCAACTCCACATCACCTAGTTAAACATAAAAAAAGATAATAAATTGGTGGCTGAGGATATGAAAATTTCCTTCCACACACAAACTCTCAGTCCATACCTCAAGGAAAAAATTAAAATATCATGTAATAAAGTGCAATAAATTTCACTCTTTTACCTTCCAAATCAAAAAATGGGGTCTAATTTTGACCCCTTAACCCATAGGTATAGTTGGTAGGTGAATTTAAGAGGTCTAGGACAAGCTTAACTTATCCCAGAAGCCTCTAAAAATGTCTCTAAAGCTAAATTACGGGATTTTAGGGATGAGGTGAGTACACAACATCCAAATTAAATCAAATCCAACTCAAATCAAGAGATCACAAGGAAAACCTACCCCAATTAAATGCCCCTTTGTCAAATCCCAAATTAATTAATTAGCATGATTAATCAACTTAAATAAGAGCACATAATTAACAATAATAAAGTGCAATACATCACAATAATAAATCACATACTCCAGAAATAATTTAAAAGGGAAAATGGAAAAACACACATAGCTCATGGTCACATTTTGAGGTCATCCTCCCCATGGGGACCTCTATACAACCTAACAACAGACAACAATATAAGTGAACATAAAGATACCATAGTGACCTTCGTTGCAACCATTTGATATTCCACTATGGTTAGTCTCCTATCTCCCTCTCATTTGTTATGATAAAATAACCTGCAAAAATCATACAATGCCTCTTCAGCCTCATGGCCGCATTAAATACACCAAAAATAAAATACATGCACATCAGTCAATTAGCATCATCATATCACGTAATTAAATCATCATCAAAGATAAGTAATCCTATCAATCGTTTTCAATTTTCTAAACATTTCAATTCTAATATTTCCACCAGTTTCAAAAAGATCACATGATTAATCCGAACATCAAAACATAATCAATACGTCAAGAATCCAAAGTGCTAGTAAATATAATGAAACAACACTAGATCATCATTTATAAATGTCTGTTAATCAAAAAATACTAATAATTTCCAGAATAAACATCAAAACGTAATGATAGTCACAATACCCATAGTGTCTAACAGTAATCTATCAAAATATCGAATGAGGTCCAAGTCTCTAATCAATTGTGATCAAAACCCATAGTAAAATAAGTGCCGAAGGGAAGCGGGCATTACAAGACATTTCTCTTTTGAATTGAAGATCCTTTCATTGCTATTTTTTTAGCTAAATGGAGTGGCCTAGATGATGCAAAGTTGTAGTTTTGGAGTTGTAACATCATTTGTGTTTTTGAGTAAATTTATTTGGCATGTTATCTCATCTTGTGAGGAGGGCTTGTATTGATTTCATTTTATCATATTCTCGCATTATGAAAATGAAAAACATTACTATACTATAGTTGTTATGACATGTAAATTGAATAGTTTAAACCATGGTTAGAAATGTTGTTGCGATTGTTAAAGGATATACCTAAAGTTGTAAGTTATAAAATACATGATTTTAATATCTTATTTATTTATTCTTGTTTTGGAATGAATAATTTATCTTAGGAAATGAAGAAATGATTAAATTTATGGAATGAAATTATTATCCTCTTCTTGGTTGAAATCTGGACATAGTAGCTTCATTTTGGTAGTGTTTATCCTGTGCAAAAGGAAACGAAATTATATGCATTCATTTCAGTTATTTATTACCATTGTATGTTTAGATAAAAAAAGGTTTTTTGTTTAAATGTCAAATTAATATTCCATGGATAAATATTTCCTCTTGTTCTGAATTTAATTTTGAACTTCTAGTGTAATTCTAGTTTGAAAAACTACTAAGATATTCTTTTCTAAATGCTTGGAAATAATCCATCTCTTTGTGTATAATTAATTACTATAGTTGTAAATCAAGGAAATCATCGTCTTTCTATTTAATTCATGTTTGCTGATCTGATAGTATTGATTTTTCTTAACAAACAAATAAACATACATACATACATATATACTTGTATATAGTTATTAAATTCATACAATTTCCTTTGTACTAAACAAGATAGTACAACTTATTATAGAACTGGGTATTACAAGAATGAAAACATAAATTTAGTTAAATAAAACAATTTAGAGAACTTTTTATAAATATGCTTCTTAATAGACAATCTATCCTTACGTGTGTGTGTGTGTGTGTGTGTGTGTGTGTGTGTGTGTGTGTGTGTGTGTGTGTGTGTGTGTGTTATTACTTGTAAAAAAAAGAAATTTTTGTGGAGAGGTCATACATGGATGAGAATGGAATATATTTAAAATAAAAAAGAAATGTGTGGACAGGGGAGGGTGGGATGGATGTCCCACCCATCCCAACAATCCATACACTACATTAAGGGTTGTGGAACATGCCATAACTTGTGGCTATGGTATGGGCCCCAACCATTCCTCCACACTATTACCACAACCAAGGGCCATCTGCCCCTACGCAAAGGCTATTCAGTCTATTATATATGCATTCTCCCTTTTCTACGCTTATCAATAGTACGACCAACACTACCAACTATTATATATATATATATATATATATATATATATATATATAATATATGTATGTATAATGTTATATTCTACATATATATAAAGAGAAATATATATAAATAATTTGATATGTGTGTACAACTATGTATAAAGTAAATAAGATTTATCGTAATCTTTCCTTGGCTATGGCTCTTGCTTAGCCAAAATATGAATATTCTAGACTAATCTGATGCTATATAAAGCCATAAATAAAAGAAAAATTAAGTACAATGTGTATACAAGAAAACTAAGCAGAAAGGTATGAAACCCTAATTGTCAAATAAAAGAAATATAATACTTAGCTAGGTAATAATGATGACGAGGGAATGTCAAGATAGAAACTTGGTAAAATGGAAGTACAAAATGTCGTAACTGTGCTTATAAAATTGTGCGACTGTCAGATAAGGACAAACAAGAGTGCCCACAGAAGGGACTAGAGCACCCAATGGTGCTCTAGTCCTAATCTTGGATCAGTAGTCCTCGTAAGTTTTTAGGATCTGAATTTATTTGAGTCAAAAGAATGTCACAAATATTCACTATTTCTGCTCCGAAGTCGCACCAAGAGAGATGGATTCACCGAAAACCCTGCAATGAAGAAAAATAAAAGCCGAAAATCAAAACCCTAAAAAAAAGAATGCAAATGAATGGGTTAGATTGACCTCAATTGTGACAATAGTGGGCTTACTAACTGAGCACTACACCACATTTCAAACCTGAGATGTAGTTTTGGTGTGTGTGTGTGCTTTTCGTGCCCTAGGTGCTCTTGTTCCAGACATATTTTTTGATGTAAAAAGCAATAGCTAAATGTAATAATTGTAAAAGAATGTGCGCATAAAATAAAACAAAATCCATGCCCCTATGAAGTGTGATGTATATTTCGTAGCATGTGCCTTGATGATGGAGCTATGTCGATGCTAATGTAATAAATGGATCCAACTTTAGATGGAGTGATAGTAATGTATGATGCTAGGTCCATCATCATGATCTGATAACTTTATATTTATAGGGTTCTTTTGCTCTAATTTCGTAATTTACCCTGAAAAGGATGACCACAAGAAATGTAAAGATGAAATCAAATAGAAGACGCCGAAATAGTGGTGGGAAAGTGCTATAAGGATCATGGCACCCACAAGTGGGACTAAGGAACCCAAGGGTGCCCCAGTACTAAATCTAGGCACCCCAGCCGAGGCTAAGATAACGTGGGATGTCTGGAAATGGCTGGGTATATGGGTGTAATAGGTTTTAAATTAAAAAATAAAATAAACAAGATGACCAAATAATATTTGTTAATTAGTAATTTCTTTACTCAAGAACCTTCTAAATAGTAATATGAGACCGAGATGAATAAAATTTCTAAAGTGCATGATTTTGTGACTACATTTTGTCCCCACTTTATGTTGGCGAGTGAAAATCTTGGTAACATAAATTAGATAGAGATGTGTACCTAATTTCCATGAAGAGTGTAATAGAAGCATTCCGAAGGAATAGACAAAAGCATGGAATGATAAAAAATATGAAGGAGTGGGGAAACTATAGATGAAAAATGTGTAAAGAAAAAGTGATGAGAGTGAACCTATGGTAGAACATGTGTGTGTAGCTATCGTATAGTGTAATATATCTGCATAAAAGTGTTCTATAGTGTGTTACGTCATATTGTTTTCATTTTTGTGGTTTTTATTGCCCCCATTTGACTTCGTGTTTCTCATACAACCAGACTTGCAAGGATAAAATGATAAAGTAGTCAAATATGTATGTGTGCTATGTAAAAGACACATGTGTATGAAATTAAAATACACAAATTTAAATGGAAAATGTAGATATAAATGTAAATGGAACATGTGGACCTGATCCATATCAAGAAAACGTGTAGAATCATATCATGTACTATGAGTTTTTTGGGCGATCTCACGTCATAGGCCGAAGAAGTGTAGGGAGGAAATGCTCTATCCTCTAAGGTCTAACTATTTCCCTAAACTATGTGTAGATATATCTGTATTGTCCTGGTTTTTTGCATGGCCCAATGACAGTGGCCGAAGTAATGTAGGGAGGCAAACCCACCGTAACCTCAAAGCCTATAATTACTTCCCAGAAGTTCTAAGGACACCAGGTCCTATAAAAGCTAATGTGTATAGGGTTTTTAGACTAGTCTGAACCCACTCGCTAAATATAACTGAACTAAAATGGTGTATAATATTTGTGTTAGTATGTAGAAACCCCCAAATTCTTCCCACCTCTTTGGGGGTGCATGTGACGTCGCTGATAGGAGACATGCGACCCAAAAAGAGGGAAAACTGTATGTACGCTGAAAAGTTCTTGGTAGAAATGAAAGCACACACAAACAGAAAGGCTAGCCAAAGATAAGTGTAAACACACATGCATGAAGAAAACAATTTATAAGCTACATAAACAATGTAAAAGATACCAAGTAGTGTAATGTAAACACACAAGAAGAAAATTATGACGCGCAATGCGGGTTGTAAACATCGGGCATCACTCATGATTTTGCAAGACAATAAAGGCCATAATGGCTGTAAACAACAAACAAGTGTGCACACCAAACATAGGGAAAGGCTTGTAAAAAAAAGAAGAGAATGATGGATAATGGAAGAAAATGTAAAAAACAAGTATGGAAAACAATATCCCTGCATAACAAATGCTACACATCAAGTACCCGTTAACATGTTAGAGATATATTGTATGTCAAAAGTGTGTATAAGAAAGTAATGTAAAGTGCTAAGTGAATCAATAAAACTTAGAAGAGATGAATGTGTGGACGCCCCAATAACTTGTGTAGGAATTTTAGAAGGAAAATATCCATGCTACATGTAAGAAACCTTTGTCTCTGATCCAAACTAGAAAAAGATGTCCACGCACATGTGTTTATGGTATAGATAAATGGCATACAAGTAATCAAGCTAGCATGTGTAATAGAGTGATCATGAACAAAAAAATTAAGCAAGAGTATAAACAACCATAAAATCATGTTGTGGATGGATGGAATGGAATGCAATGTGGGATGATAGGGGCCATGTGATCCGAAGTGAATGGAAGTGTATGCAGTGAGGTTCATTTTATTTGCACCCTTATAAGTCAAGAATGAATCATAACTGAGAGTGTGTCATCAGGAAATGGTCAAGTAGTGTGTATCATGTCTAGCACACTGTGAGGAAATGTGTATATGCATAGTGGTGATGATATGTGATATGTAGAATAGATGTTCTCGTGGACCTTATAGCCTAAGCGTATACCATGATGAGATGAAATTTGGAGTGATGATTTATCCCTAAGCGTATATCACTAAAATTGAATGGATGAGTGATGATTTAGCACTAAGCGTATATCACTATAAAATTTAAGGATGGTTTGGTGATGTACCCTAAGGTGTAAACAAATAGAAAATGATAGAACATATGATGATTTAGCCTAAAGCACATGTCACTACAAGATGAATAGTAGGGAGTGGTGATGTAACCTAAGTTGTATACAACTACAAAAGGATGGAATAGGTGACTATTTATCCTAAAGAGTACATCACTTAAATAGTTATGTCATATGATGAAAGGTGGAATACTAAATGTGTGATGAGAGTAGGGTCCATTTGATTTGTAAACCCTCAACATTCAGGTATGGCCTAAAGAACTAAAATGCATCATCAGGTTAATAGAGAAGTGTGTAAAATACAATGTAGGATATGTAATGATAAAATCCGACCATGTGATGAGTTGATTATGTAAATATGTTATGTGTAGAATGGAATACAACATGTCTAGAGTGTGGAAAATGCAATGTATAGAGTGGAATTTAATGGATGTATATAGGCTAATAATGTAAAATGCATAATAATGTGATAGTAGATGCATATGCAATTAAGACTAGTAGAATATGTGTGAAAATACGCGGTGTAGTATGTATGGTATGTAGATAGAAAAATAATGTAGTATGCAGGATATGATAATGTAAAATGATGTATGAAACTAGCAAAGGCATGGGGTGTAAAAACACAAATGATGGAAAATGTAGAATATATAACATGTGATGTGTGATGAAGTGCAATGTGTAATGTCGATTGTGTACTATTTTGGGTTCAGTGGAAACATAATCCCTCAATAGTCAAGTGTTAACCGAAGCACAAGATTGGGTCACCGGGTAATGACACAAAAATGTGTGATGAGTATGCCTAATGTGAGGATATGAACTTAGAAGAATGTAAAAAATGCTTAGTGTGAATATATTAAGATGAGGTGGGAGGGGTGGAATGTGAAGTGATATGCCCCAAAAATGTGTGTAAGAAGAGCATGTAAAGTCATCCATAAGGTCGTCACCTACCAAAGACCAAGTTTACATTTAACGATGGAGGCATGTGGAGTGTATGGGATTGAATTCCTATCAATTACAACATGTGTGGACTATTGTAAAGTATTATCACGATGTGGTGGAGTTTTTAATGTGTCTTGAATACTAGTAGGAGGGTTAGTTATTGGGATGAAAGTGATTGTTTGAAGCTTAGAATTGAAAGGAGGCCAAGTTGCATTGAGTCTCAAGGGAGACTACTTAGGTTGACTTGGTAGTATAGTAGATGGCTTAGTAGGAGGAGTTTGTGAAATAATTTTTATAGGTGGTTAGATTTGTTGACTTCGGGATATTTTAGGTGATTTCTTAGGTGGATCATGTGCAACCGAAGAAGGAATAGCCTTATGAGCCCATATGTGTGTAACCTTCATAATATGATGTTGTGCATTAAATGAAATAATACCTTGATGCTTAAGACTTTGGATTATGTGATGTAAATATGGAAATCATTTTCATTATGTCCATTGATTTGATGATAATTGCAGTATGGATGACCTTGATATTTCACTAACTGATAGAGAAAGTAGTAATGAGTAGGAGGTAGGGTAATAAATTGATGACTAAGGAGCTAAATAAGAATGTCATGTGGCATAGTATTATGATTAAATATGAGAGGATTAAGAAATGACATGTCTTGAGGTTTAGCTAGATGACATGTAGCAGACATTCATTGCATATAAAATGTAGGAGCACAAATATGGGATTGGGAAGCATCCTTAAGATGTTGAATTTCATCTCTAAGGGATGTAATGGTTGATTCCATAGCCTTAAATACGTCTTGAAATAAAACATGTAGAGCTTAAATTTAATCTAATAGGGTTTGAGTAGATGGAGGCTCACTAGGATCAAAGTCATCAGATAAATGATCAAATATAGAACTGATTTGGTGTAGCAGCGTATTATCATCCAGATACATGCAGTCTAGCTATTTTTTGCAAAATGTCCTGGCAATGAGGATATCTCTTGAGTAAAGTAGATCAAGAGACTTGAGAAACTTGGGGAGCCATGATAGAAAAGATAAGAAAATATGTAGAATGAAGTTGGATTCGAAGGTTGGGTTCACCAAATTAATTAACTAAAATATGAATATTCTAGACTAATATGATGTTATGCAAAATAGTAAATAAATGAACAATTAAGAAGAATGTGTATTCAAGAAAACTAAGCACAAAGGTATGAAATCATAATTGAAAAATAAAGGAAATAAAATACATAGTTGATTCACAATGATGTCGAGGGTATGTTGAGCTAGAAAATTTGTAAAATGAAAGTACAAACTGTCGTAACCATTCTTAGAAAATGATGTGACTACAAAATTAGGATTGACAAGAGTGCTCACAAAAGGGTCTAGGGCGCCCGCTGGTGCTCCAATCCAAATTTGGGCTTTGTAGTCCTCATAGGTTTTGAGGATCTAAATTTTATTAGGTTGGAAGAATATCACAAATATTCATTGTTTGTCGCTCTGAAGTCACACCAAGGTTCATGGATTCTTTGAAAACCCTACAATGAAGAAAAAACAAATCCAAACATCAAAAACCTAAAAAAGAAGAATGCCGATGAATGGGTCAGAGTGACCTTAGCTGCCACAATAGTGGGCTTACTAACTGATTGATGCACTACATTTCAGACCCAGATGTATTTATGGTGTGTGTGTGTGTGTGTGTGTGTGTGCATGACGTGCCCTAGGTGATCTTGTGCTAGTCGCACATTGTTAAGTAGCGAGCAATAGCTAAATATAGAAAGTGTAATAGAATGTGTGCATCAAATAGAATAGAATCCCCCCCTATGAATTTTAATACATATGTCATAGCTTGTGCCTTGACGATAGAGCTATGTGGATTCCAATGCAATAGATGGATGCAAATCCTGATGGAGTGATAGTAGTGTATGATGCTCGGTCCCTCATTATGGTCTCATAACTTTATATTTATAGGGTTCTTTCCCTAATTCCATAATTAACCTCGAAAAGGGAAACCATAAGAAAGATGAAAAATAGCTAGAATATGCCCTAAAAGTGGTTGGAAAGTGCTAGAAGGATCAAGACGCCCACGGGTGGGACCAGTGCACCCATGGGCACCCCAATTGAGGTTAAGATTATGCGGGATGTCCAGAAATTTCTGGGCATATGAGTGCAATAAGTCACAAATTACAAAATAAAATAAACAAGATGGCCAAAGGAAAGGGGTTAATTATTACTTTCTCTACCCAAGAACCTTATAACTAGCAGTATTAGACTGAGATAAATAAAATGTCTAAAGTGCATGGTTTTGTGACTATAGTTCCTAAATAAAAACAATAAATCATTGAAAATGTAAACATACAAATTTTCAAATCTTTGTGATCTGCCATTGATGAATAAAAGAGAAGCTTGATCTTGAAACCTTGATTTCTCAAGAGCTCTTCTTGATCTCTTCATACCTACAAAAAATAAACAAAAAAGGAGAAACAAAAATGGAGAAGGAGAAAGAAATGAATTAAAATATTAGTTTTTGAAAATATATACTCACCCTTAATATTTTATGTCAAATTTAATCCTACGTTGGATATTAAATTAGGTCCTAGGGCTATGATTGAGTGTGCATATAACTTAAGTGAAAGGGGTGTTTTAAATTTAGTATGATGTTTTAATATGGTAAAATTAATTATCAACTTAGGTTATTTTGGATGATCTTGACTTGATGGATAAAATGAATTTAAATGGCTTAATTTTTATAATTGGCTTAGCTTTTATTGGTGGGGTTCATTTAGCTGGATATTTAAATAAATTACATCTTTTATTATTTCGTGTATTAATATTTGAGGGCATGGACTCATTTTAGAGGGAAAATGGGACCCATGATCATATTGGTTATTTTGAATTCCCACAAAACCCTTGATTTTTTTCAAAATCATTATAACTTTCCAAAATTTAAACTCTTTACTCACCCACCTTTCCCACATGATAAGTTATATCACAAGTGAAGATTTGACCATATCACCGTCATGATAGGATTATTTTTGATGCTTATTAAAATAATCACAAATTTATTATCTTGTGGAAGAGATGTTATGTTGAATCTCCATCTCTTAGGTTTACAATTGTGTTGTAGTAATAACAACGTAAAAATTGATTTAATCCTCAATGTTGTTTGTGATTGCAGTTTGGTGCCGCTTCACCATTTGTTGTGGTTTAGTCATGTTAATTTTATAATGGGTAATTATAACCATCAAATAACTAAATAAATTTAAATTTAAAAATAATTATTACCACCTTTGTTATGTTTATCTTATTTATTCGGGATGTTTGGTCATGTTTTTGTCCTTTTGGAACTCATGCTGAGCGAGGCACGACAGGAACTTGATGTTCTTGGAATTGAGGAAGGAAGACTCCTGGACCTAGTTCAGTGCTTCAAAAAAGTAGTAGTGCCTACCCTATTATATCGATATAATATTTGCGAATATTTAGGGTTCCTTGAGTTCCTTTTGCATGCATTTTTCAAGGGGGTTCCAATGTGATTCCAATATTGTGGCAGGGTAGTAAATGAGTTAATGTTAAATTTTTTATATAGGGTTTTGAAGATCAATTATGATTTAGAGGGGGAATTTCCTTACTAAAAAATACAACTACTTCATTAGCTTAAGAACCTAAAATTTCTTCTTTTCTGTATTATTACTGGTTTACTATCTTGTTGTACAGTTCACCTAAAATGGTTTTTGGCTTAAGATATCTTCTTCTAAGGTTGTGAATCCCAATAAATTCACCAACCAACATAACTTCATGTTCTCACAACTCTATTTTTATTGGAACCAAAATAAATTTAGATAAACACAGTTCTTTCCCCTTCTTACATGTCTCCTCTATCTTCTATCCTCGATTTCATACAAACCTTATTATAGGAGAAGACTCATAAGGACATAGAGAAAACTATACACAATTTTAGACACCCATTATAGATTTGTAGTTTCAAACAACATTTTAGATTCAACCTACCACTATAAGCCCCTCAAATTACCTATTATAGGTCACTATTAGGCCGATAATGTCTTTAAAACAAGGTTTTATGGAAAGAATACCTCTACACATACCAATTGAATAAACATGACTCAAACTATATTTGAACAGATAGATCAAGTTTAGTAGAATCTATAGGTACAATTTTATGTTTTATAATGGTTTTAAATTCTTGAAAACTCAAATTTACCTTAAACCCTAATTAGGGTTTTACATAGACCCGAGAAGGGAGATTTGAAATTTTTTAAGACAAATATTAATTTAGAAGATAAAAAATGGGTTTCCAGAGTATGATTGGCCATTTAACATCTTTAGGAACAATTCTCACCTTCTAAAACCATCCACCATGCTTGAAACAAGTAATTTACTAGTCAAAACCTTAAAACTCCACTTACCCAGTTTAGAGTTATGTATATATGTATAAATATCCTTATTCAATCATCACAGGGTATTCAATCATAGGAAATAGGATTCTTACGGTATCATTTCATGCTCTCCATTAAATAATTAGGAATATATTACTTGAACATTATCATTTTCTTTACAAATTGATGTCAAAACCCTGCTCACACATTCTACTTGCATACATTCCTTCTTACATGAAGTATTTACACAAAAGGAGAATATCCTCTCTTGATATTTCACTTTATAAACAAAAATATAATCACCCCTAACTACTTACTATATATTTACCTTCCAAAACTACACTAAACCATGCTTTATAACTCAACTAAATATGTTTGAGTTATACAAAGAGGAAAAATTCTAACAACAAGAACACATATAAGATGTTATATGTCCTTAATACATGACTAAATATTTGTATTATAACCTCCAAACACTTTCTAGACCAAAAAAAGACACAAAATATGACCAAAATTTTCCAATTAGGAGGTTATAAGAACAATAAATTTAAATTTGAGTTTTGGCAAGAAAGTCCTATTTAAACTAAAATTTGAAATTTAAGAACTTTTACTTATTAAACCTTTTCTAAATGCATCTTAACATGTATATAAGGACCAATTTTATTTGTGTAATCCTCCTAGATGATGCTTCTAAATTAAACTCCCTAAGAGCAAAAAAGTTTAATCTATGATCTTTTGCTCATGTTGTTTAGCCAGAGATTGGATCCTTCGTTTTTATCTTCTAGTTGAATTTTATATTTTTAGGACTATATATGATTTCTTTCCATGAGTAAATTGTATTCATAATGAGATCTGTGATTTTTAAAATCATGCTCATGATTTTAATGAGATTTCTCTCTTGTGCAGGTGTTTTTGTTGGAATGAATTCCATCTTCATCACCTCTTTATCTTGAATCCACACTTTCTTTAGTTATTTATGAAGTGAGTCTTCACCGATAATGGTTGTTACATCATCCTTTTGAATATTCTCCAACTCCTCTTGATATATTATGTCATTAAGTTCATATATTGGTAACTCCTCCTTAAGTAAGTCACCCTCCACTTGATTAAAACTTTCCACTAAATCATATACACAAACACTACTAAAAGAAACATTAGACTGAAAAATTAGAGGAATTATAGCCCCCTTTATATCATCCTTCATCCCAAATTTATAATATTTAATCATGTTTTCATAGTTTACTCTCTTGTATTCTTGAATATTGGATTATTCATGCTCTCAACTATCTCAAACCACTTCCTATGATTATGATTTTCTTTCTCAACAACTAATTAATCAACCTCTCTCTCATGTTTAGTACCTTGCTCTAATTTTCTTGGTTCTTGTTCTGCTAATATTTCTAAGTCACCTATCTCTCCTATGACCTCTTTAAATACATCATTCTCAGCTCCTTTATTTCCTCTTTCTTGGATGTTTCCATGAAATTCCTATTCACCATTGAGCCATTTCAACATTTTATTGACTTCATTCACTTGGTTTATCATCACACTATGCATCTTTTCAGTGTGTCCTCCCATTGGTTCAAGACTATTTTTGTTCTCTTGTTGCAAGTATTCCTTTCCACCCATCATCATGACACTTGGACCAGTTTCTTTCCCATCTTCTTCTTCTCTCAAAGGAAACAAGGTGTGAATTATGCCATCTTTTTCTAATGCATATGCATTCATTATTCCATCATGAGTAATCTTCCTATCATATTTCTAAGGTATTCTTAAGATAACATGACATACATTCATTAACATTACATCACAAATCACCTTATCTTTATAACTCCTAATTTGAAAAGCTACAAGACACTATTCATGTACTAACACCTTATGTTTCTTTTGGATCCAAGACACTTTAAACGATTAGGATGTGCCAAAATTTTCAGTCCTAACTTTTCTAGCATTTCAGATGACACTAAAGTATTAGTACTTACATTATCAACTAGGGATAATTTTAGTGGTGAATATTTGTAATATGGCAAAAATTTCATTTAGGAAAATTTGAAAAGGAAATTTTTTCAGAGCGGATTGGTGTCCTGTGCACCTAAAATTTACAGTATATATTTTTTTGGGGTCGGCTTCACCTACATTTGAAAACATCTGTAGTAAAAACCTAGTTGATTCACCGGGTAATATACTACGGTACTACCACAAGTAGCTTACCAATACCATGAACTTGCATACTATAAGCACAAGAGATTGTTGTTAGCTTTTTATTAGTTTAGAGTTGGGCAACAGATGATATTTGTTGACATGCAATAGGGATATAGTTGACACGCAACAAGGAGGTATTGCAGATGCACCACAAGGGGGTTAGTTATTGACGCGCGACAAAGAGGTATTACAGACGTGTAAGAAGGAGGTATTGTAGATGCGTGACAAGGGGGTTAGTTGTTGACGCATGAAAGGGATATAGTTGATGCATGATAGAGACAATTGACAT
Source organism: Taxus chinensis (assembly GCA_019776745.2). Lineage (NCBI taxonomy): Eukaryota > Viridiplantae > Streptophyta > Pinopsida > Cupressales > Taxaceae > Taxus > Taxus chinensis. Next base: position 581,551,662 of record CM034155.1, on the reverse strand, counting down.
ATTTTTCATGTGTGAAAGGGATAGTTGATGTGCTGTTGACGCACGAAAAGGGTGTTAGCTATTGATGCGCGATAGGGATTGCGATAGTTGATGCTCGACAGAAATTTTGTCTCTGACACACAAATTGGTTCTTTTGTTAACGAAGGACTCTATTCAAAATAATGGAAGGTGCTAGTACTTAGAATGTGAAGACCCTAAAAGTAACTAAGAAATCTCAGAAGTCCCTATTCAAGTATTTTAGAAACTCTGCTGATACAAATATTGCAACTACCAACAACTGTATAGTTGCCACCAGAAAGAATCAAAATACTGACTGTGTGGAAGGTAATATTGAGGTGGACATGCATTTTGCATAGTATCAAACAAATGACACCTACAATAATATGCGATATCTTGAAGATATTCTTCCTGTTGGGGTGCAACCAAGAGTGCACCAAGATATCACACATACAAATACTTAGCAAAATGGAACATAGAAATCAAATTCAAATTCTGGTTCATGAAAGAGGAAACTAGGTGATTGTGATATTGCTTCAAATTCTACTAAAAATATTAAAACATTGAAAATGAACAAGAATATGTGGACCAACGGCAGGAAATACAAGTTTGATTGGGTAGCCAAATTTCCGTTTATTGAACCTGTAAAATCATCTAATTAAGAAGAAATCCCATCTGAATGTACATATACAATATGGACGTGGAAATTGGGAAAGCAACAAAAAATTCAAATGAAGCTGAACACTATAGAAAAACATTGTAGAAAACAATATTTGACTCTAACGGGGGTGGATTGTCAGAAAATCAAAACACATGGGTGGAAAACTTAAAAATAATGCATGCATGTTAAATACGTAGCGGACTATGAAGAAGAGCAGAAAAAATGTAGACATATCATGGAAAAGGGAGGAATGATCACATCGCAAATTGGTAAGATGAATAAAACAAATCTACATGCAAAACTCATACAATTCTCTACTTTATTTCACATAATAAAGAAAGGAAGAACGATTTCGGATTTAATTAATTTCAAAGTTTTGTATCAATATAATGGAATGTCAAATGGACCTCAGTCTCATTAGTCTAAAAGTAGTCGAACGGAAATGGAAAAATCCCTTTCGATGATAGAGAAGGAAGATTTGAAAGAGAATTTAAAAACATCAAAGTTTATCTCTCTTTTAATTGATGAAGTGGCAACAGTCGAAAACACTGCATGGGTATGTATCCATGTCTATACTTTAGAAAATCATATAAGGGCACCTCATATGTTGGGTGTTATGAAAATGGTTGAAAACTATAATGCCAAAAACCTACATAAAATAGTTGTTTCTCATTTGAAAGATATTGTTGGAATGATTAATTATGAAATTGCTACAAAATCAGTATGCGTCAGAGTAGATGGTGCATCTCTCATGCAGGGTCATTGAACAAGGCTGTGTGTTAGATTACAAACAACAATGGCCCCATATATGCTACCAATTCACTTTATGGCTCACAGAATGAATTTAGCGTATAAAATGGTAAGCAACTACGAAAATGTTGCTAAATTAGAAGACCTAATAAGAGAACTTCATGCCTATATGGCAAGCAGCCCAGAGCCATTTCTTGAGTTCTAGAAATTCACAATTGGAATTAGAGATGGCAAAAAACTTCTGAAAGATGTTGAGACAAGATGGTTCTCTTTGTATGAACCTGGATGCAAAGTTCGTGAGGAGTATCCTTCATTGGTTGGTTTCATGCACAAATATCATCATGAAGTTGATAGGCCGAGGGACTTTTTGTTCCATTTAACTGATTTGGAGACATTACTTACATTAGCTGGTATTATTCCAATGTTGCAGGAGATCAATACACTGATGAAGCATTCACAGGGGAGATTAATCTATATTGTGGATTTTATACGGAAGAGAAAAATGGTATGTCAAAGTCTTGATATCTTGTACTATTCCTAAGATAGTTTTGATACGCCTGTTTTTGAGAATTGGAAATCTTTATTAGATCTTAAAAATCCCAGTAACTATTTGAGATTTAATATCCACAATCACCTCTGCATCACTATTAATGGGAGGGACATACCACTGCACATTTTGTAAAAATGTCAAGATATTACATGATCGGAATGAGAAGATGTTCCTGTGACATGTAATCTCTTTGAATCTGTTATAGTTGAAACAAGAATAAAGCTTAAATTTTTTTCAGAATCATTATCATCATAAATTAGAGAACGTTTCTCCAAAGATAAAATTATTGAAGCAATGGGTGTAATGAATCCTAATTTTTGGAATACTGAAGGTGGTCATGCAGACTTTGTAAGAAATCATTTCCATAAATCCATGAGTACAATAATGGAACATTTCACAAAGAATTCAAAATTCAAGGGTATTAAAATAAAAGGTATACTGAATGGTGATTTATTAAAGTTTTAATCAACAAATATTGCAACAACAATGAGGAACCAATATAAAAATTTAGATGAACCTCCTGAAAGTGGTGCTATTACAAGGCTGTGGCGAGGAATCTATAAAAGTTCTATCTTACAAGAAGATATCAGTGAATATTTTAGATTATATTAGTTATGCCAAACAATGATTTTGGGGTCTATAGAGGATGAAAAGGTTTTCAGTGCATTATCATTTATAAAATCAAAAATAAGAAATAGGTTGGATAAACATCTGGAATGTTGCATGAGGTGCTATGTGTGTCGCTACTCCATGGAAACCTTTCCTTTCGATAGAGCAATTGTGCATTGGAATTCCATTTGTTAAAGAAGAGGTGTGAATAATACAGCTACAAGTATAGTTGTTTCCAACGTCGAGAGTGGAGTTGGTGCATCATCACACTCTACAGAAGAGAACATTGAGTTTGAAGAAGCTATTGATAATGGATTGTTTCTACTTTAAATAGGTATCTCCTTCACCTTACGTTTATTGTTTGTCACCTTAAATTTTGTTTCAGCTCTTGTTATTATTAAAGATGTTATAGGTATATATATTTACATTTATTTAAATACAATTTTTTTAATTTTTTTTTTAAAACGTGGGTTAACATCCATCCAAAGAAGCTGGTACTTCTCGGGACTGAAGATGTTAGGAAAATCACTCATCTATCTACTAATCCTTTTCTCGTGTTGAGTTTTCTTGAAACAAAGATCTAGCGCACTACGAGGGATGATTTCACATCCATCTAAAACACTAGAGGTAACATAAACCCTATCATATGACCTTTCTTGATTTTTTACAATTATGTTTAATTTATTTTTTATATTTGTAAAATGCTTTGATATATATTTTAAAATTTATGGGATAAAATCACACAATCGAGTTTTACAAAGAGGAAGATTTTTCCATATTATACAATTCTTCATCCACGATCGTGCTGGAAGCTAAATCTACGTCCACATAAAATTCATCATCATCCATATGTATCATATCATTATCATATCATAATCCTGACACTCGAATTATTATTAAATTCATCATATCATTATCATAATCCTGACACTCCAATTATTATTAAAGCAATTATTTATCTATTTTAAATGTGCAAAAATGTCTCTATCCGAACACACTCCATTTTTAAAAAAAATAATTATCCATTATCATCATTCATCATCATCTATATCAATTCTAATGTCATCATATCATTACAAGTATAGTGAAGAAGAATTTGATAACGTTTAAATGTCTCTGTCATACAACATTCCAATTTTTCTTAAAACAATTATCCATTATCATCATCCAGATTCCATGATCGTGCTTGAAGCTAAATCTACGTCCACATACAATTCATGATAATCCATATCTATGAGATTGATTCTATTGTAATGTCATCATCCACATCTAATGCAACCATCATTACAAGTAGAGAAGAAACATAAATGCCATATACAATCTAGAAATTCTATACATAATATATAGGAAGTTATAAAATTAAAGATTATATAGTATTTCAAATTTTCAAAGGCTATCAAATTCAAGTTTCAAATTTCAAATCTAGATAATAAAATTCAAATTCCATGACCATCACATTCAACGTTTTAAATTTTTAAATATAGATTCAATTTTTCAAGTTTCCACACTCAATAATGAAATATTTCAACCCTCAATTTTTTTTACCCCTTTCCACTCATGTACTCCTTTCCCCAATGGCTTCTCTACTTATACCCCTTTCCCCAATGGTAGAAATAATCCCAGAACTTATGGGATCTTCAGCAACACTGTCTAGATTTTAAAAAAATCTTTCTTCTTGCTTTGTCGCATCTCCATGGGATAGCAAATTTGGATCAGTAGCTGGCTTGGTTTTGCATAAATCTTCAAGGTCAAAGCCATGCTCTTTAATTATCCGCTTGAGTGTATTGTTTTGTTTGTTAACCAAAACAATATTTTCCTTCAAATTCTTCACTGCGGATAAACTGTTCTTTGCGGTTTCCAAGTGAACTTGGAAAACCTTTTCTTGACTCTTCAAATTTTCATATTTCAAATGAACAAAAAAAGTGTTGTCAATTCAACATATTACTAAAATAAGAAAACTTTAAATTAACAAAAAATATTGTTTGAAAGTGATAATACTTACGACCACTCTATCGCTCTCGGCATTTGCAACTGCTACCATATCCTTGTCCTTAGACCATTTGCTAAAATATGCCTAGGACTCGACACTAATACTTTCCAATTTGTTTAATGTCTTATCCAAAATGCCATCTTAATAGTTGTTGTTATACATGACAGTCCCACTTCTTACTTGTGTAAGTAAGGAATCCATCTTCGTAGGTTAATTCTGGACTGTAGCGTATAAACTATCCCTTTGCCAATAATTTTCATAATGAATTATTATCTCATTGATAAGTACTTTATCCCTTCTCCCCCATTCAATGAGCTGATTGATATGAGGTAGAATAAACTCATCAACATGGGATTAACAATCATAACCAATTAAGTTCTCTAAAGGAAAAGGTAGCAACTGTTCACCATCTGTATTTGATGAAGATGATCTCATTGGAGAGGTATGGGGGCTTTCAGGTTGATCAAATTCTACTTGTTTATGCCTTTGGGTGGCCTGATCCTGTTTGTGATAAAATAAATCTCAAGTGAAATTTAATTCAATATGGTAAATTATGTTGAAATAGAAGTATACCTGTTGGCCTTGAATCATCTCACGTGTATTGAAAAATGTAGTTGGGTCATTTCTATCAATTTCCAAGTAACATTCACCTAAATTTATATTATTTAAAACCAATATGCCCATTCTGTTGGGCAAGCCACCAAGTGAGATGGTTGGAATTCGAAACGAGGAGGAAATGTTTAGTGTCCCACTAAGGGCCAAAGCAATTGGCATGCATTTACCAAAGTTCTTTTTTCCCAATCCTTTGGCTGGCATTTTGAATATTATTGGTGGAAGAGGGGGTGGTGCCACTATTTGTACAGAAGGAGGAGGATTGTAATGTGCTGAAAAGTTAAAGAAAAAACATATGAAAAACTAGAAAACAATGTAAAAACTATGAAATTAAATGAAGTACTGTTCAAAACTTGTACCTTATTCTTAAAGGGTAGCTTGTCACAGTGCTTGAGGTGGCAGTTTTGGAGTAGTAATTGGTGGTTTTTGAGTTGTCTGTTGTTGGGATTTCCTAGGTGGTTGTTGAGAAGACACAAATGCATGCAACTGAATTGAGTGAATTGGGGAAGATGGTTGACTTTGAGAAACATGCGTATGGTCCAAAGTCTCTGTAATGTCATCAACATACAATTGTATGTCAATTTAATAGGGTAAAATTAAAATGGGAAAATGAAAATACAGATTTGGAATTTGCAAACAATACATGTAAGGGTATTACTTCTTTGGCATTTAACGAATTCAAATGGTTGGGGGTTTAGAGATGAGTGATATTCCATTTCAGATTGTGAATCTCCTGATGCCTCAATGTGTTGTTCGCCTCTACCTCTTGATGATGCCTTTTTTAAGGGGAGGGCCTCCATAAATCTTCTTTGCAAACAATAAATAGTTAATACCTATTGTCAGTGTAATGTCGAAATACAAACTTTATATTTTATACCTGTTGTTGTTCAAATAGAATTGAAAAATTCATCAACACCTCATCCGTGCAAGTGGGAATTGGTTTGTCTTTAAAATTTAAAAGAGCCTCGTAATAAAGGCCAAGGAGATAGTTTGTGGAGTAAATGACAGGTTTTTCTGAAAGATTTGCATTTTTAATGTCAGTTCTTATTTGTTTTTATAAAAAGGTGCACCAATCAAATTTTTGTTTTACAATATTTGCAACAACGTGTGCAATGGACCAGTTTGGTATATCTATTTACCGACCCTGGAAAACTATTCTGGATTGAAAGAAGGAAATAATAGCTACAAGAAAGTGGTGTGAAATTTCTTGTGTGTCCACACAACGTCTGGATTTATTGACATGAGCTGCAAATGCCAAAAAATAGTTGGAATTAATAAAAATTTAAATTGTATCAAAATCAAAAACTGAATAAAAAATGACAAATGAAAACAGTTCACACTTACAATCAACATGGAAACCAAAATTTGATTCGAGATATTTCTTATCATCTTCGACGAGTGTTGCCTTCATTGTAACAAATGGTAAATTCTTAATGGGAGGCATGTAAACCTATGAATATCAACTGGGTCGATACCAAATTGAAACAATCGGCCGTCGTCCACAGTAACATTAAATAGGCTGTCCTCTGTATTATACGAGGAGAGAAGGTAGTTTAAAATATATTGGTCTGTTTCGAAATGGGGCATCTTAATGATCCCACCAAACTCACATGCATCGATAAAATCCTTATATTCTGAAGTCATTTGTAAAACAATCTACAAGTGGGGGCACAAAGGATTCTTGTAGAGTATCTTTCCCGTGGATAGGGCTTGTGGGTTGACTGGATTTTCCTCTTCATTTTTGTCTTGAGCTTGGGATGCACTTGTAGTCACCATTGTAGTTGTCCTTGAGCTTGATTGTACCTGACATAGATAATGGATTCCTGTATACAAGAAAATTCAAGAGCTAGAAAGTGTAAATGTGAAAATGACCGGCGGGAGGGTTTTTATAGGACAAAACCAGGGTCAACAAGCCTTGTTAACACACGTCAACAAGGCTCATTAATGAGTATCATCAAGTCTTATTGATGCACGTCAACAAGGTGTCAGTGTCTACAAACCTACAGTCTCTTTGGCTCAAAAAATAGGGGGCAAAAATTTAGTTCTGAAAAATTGGTAAATTCACCTTTCACTGAAACCGGTTTCGGGGATATTTTCCAGGTATTTTCCACATCTAATTTTCTAGAGGTGTCTTAAAATGAACCCTATTATCAACTATAAGTTTACAACACTTACCCTTATATTTCAAAATTGTCTTAAAAAAGGTCTTCATTTGGTCTGGTTCTTCTGCTTCATTTCGTTATTACATCATCGCTCTTCTCATCATCAAAGATTCTCCCAATTTAGGATCTTCAACATGTGATGGTGATCCTAACTCTCTTCTTCATCAGCATGCACCACCTTATATCTTGCCTCATTCATTTTACATTCATTTGTTTGAGGATTCTCTAGGCATTTATATGATCTATTTCTAGAAAACTTATTGCACTTAAAGAACCTTGCTAAATATTCTCCTCCTAGCTTGCTCTTTCAAAGCTACCTCTTCCTTTATAACAATAAAATCCTCTTGAGTAAACACCTCTTGAAGTTTTTTTCCATCTTGAGAGGTGCTTATTCTTGAGTTTTCTTCTATTGTACCCTATTTTTTCCCTTTACCTCTAAAATATCCACCTCTACCGCTGGTATGCTACATTTTCTTCCTACTCAACTTGGCTTATACCTTTAGAGATAACTGATTGAATTCTTCTATGGTCCTTGGGCTTATTAGGATGAGTTCATCTTGAATTTTATACCTTAACCCATTAAGATATATGGATATTCTTTCCATATCCTCTTCTACTTGACCATATCTAACGGTCAATTTATTAAATTATTTTATATACTCTTTGACACTCATCTCTTTTTTATTTAGATTATACAACCTCTTAAACATGTTAGTATGACAATCACTAGGTAGAAATTTTCCTTCGAGTTTTGCTACCATCTTATCCTAGGATTTAATTTCCCTTTTTCATTTCTTTATCCTCTCATCCCATATGAAATCTCATCAAAGCGTTGCATGTTATTTTTTGCTTGTACAATCAAATGTCACTTTGTATTATTCAGGAATTCAAAATTTTTATCTAACTCTTTAATTCAGTCAACAAGTTATTCTCCATCAAGAAAGCCTACATCAATATGAATCTCCACTTTTTATTTGTAGCTTTTTCCCATTATCACTTTGATAAAAATATCTATTTTTCCTTTTTATGGTTCTTCAATCTCTCCTTGTGCTGGAGAAGCTTTTGGTTCTTCCTCTCTATCACTCACATCTCCTGTAATTTCTCTTCTCTTATTTTCCTCTACTGTTGTGAGTCTAACATCAGGTCATAATCTCATATTTCAGATTTCTTCTAGAATATTATCCACCATTTTAACACCTACCCTAGCAACTCTTCTTGGTGACATTCTAACTTCTCAATCAAGGGGGGATTAAGCCCTAGGCTCACCAGGAAACTGTCTAGGGTGCCAATAGTCAAGGGGCATGAAAATCTAATAATTTTCATAATTTTCAACTTTTATTAGTACTTAACATTAAAATAATTTCCCTGAAGTTAATATTAGTTGATCCTTTCATTGATATTATTATAAAGTAACATAAATTCAACGCATACACATAATAAGGTATTATAATATTTTTGAAAGTAAAAATAAATATGTGTATTTTCAAGCTCATACAATTTTGTTGATATTGTTACCCATTCTCTAATGTAGCTCTAGATAATTTACGTATGTAATTTTATCTCATAAAAGGTTCATGTATTTTTATAATGTCACTAAGTGTAGCTAGTAGAGGTAAGTAAAATTGAAGTAAATAATTAGTAGGGTTAGTAACGATAGCACTCTTTACAAAACCATGGGAGCTACCTAAGATTCTTTATTGCTTTGAAAAAAAATAGTGTTTTGTTCAGGTTTGAATCCCATAATCTACTTGATATTGGTAAATTAGATGAGTAACCAACCTTGTATAAAAAATATATATTTGTTTCATGTGAGAACTTCTTGTGATTAATTTTCTCCATCCATGGATTATTACTTTTCCTTATTTGATAATTTTGTAGGATATTTTTACTCCTTATGTATACCAATTTCTCTTAATCTAGGTTACTGAAACGCCACGCTTAGGCACCTAGTTTGGGTAAGAAACATACACAATACAGGTACAACCTGAATACACACTTGAAAAAACACCTTGGAAACAACTGGCTAAGTTAGGGTATGGACATGTATGTCTACATACGTACCCAGCCATATCAAGATCTTCCTAACCATTTCTAGTGCATTTCCTGGCCGTTTCTAGGCCTGAAACAATTTTTATTTAATTTTTTAATATATTTAATTTTTTCTTCTTTAAATTTAATACATCATTACAAAAAAAATTATATTTTTTACAACAACATTATTCTATGGAAGGTAACAAAGGGAAGCCATAAAAAACAAGGACAAAAATAAGCATGAATGAGATAAATGTGATAAACACCTCAACTAGATGTGGTGGGGAGGATGCTTGTGCATAGGTTTAAAGAATTTATAAGTAGTTTTTTGCGGTTATTTATCTTGTTTTGTTTTTCATATGCATAATATGTGGTTAATTCCTAGTTATTAGGTTGGAATTTGTGTGTGTGTGTGTGTGTGTGTGTGTGTGTGTGTGTGTGTGTGTGTGTGTGTGTGTGTGTGTGTGTAGTATGGTAGTATATAACGTCGTATCTAGGACAAGAATTTTTTTTGTCATATCCATGTATCAAATACTTCGTATTTGTACCTTTATCCAAAATGTATTGGCAACTTAACTCTAAATAAGTAAATTATTATGATCATTGATATAGATTTTAAAAAACAATAATGTGCATATATTTTATTTATTAATTTTATAGAAAAACATTATTAAATAAAATTATAAGTAGAGTGTTCTTTTCAATTATTGTCTAGGGCTCTTCTAATACTTAATTCAGCCCCGTTCTCAATGCAACTCACTAATCAATAAACCAATATTCTCTTTGATTCAAAGAACCTCAACCTTCTTTCGTATCACATCTTAATGTAAAACCCACTCCGATACCACCTGATTCAGAGGGGGGAGTTACTCAAAAAACAATCACATTCCACATTATTTTTTCCTGTTAGTTATATATATATAATTTTAATTTCATTCGTAACTTTCCACAGTCTTTAATGTTGCATTTTCTCAATAAAATAATGTCTTAATAATTTTGTAAAATATGATACAATAAACACATATTTAGGTAACATTGAATTTCAAAAGAATTTTAGTTTTATAAATATTTTCATTAAAATGTTGAAATTCTAAATCATCGACAATGTAGAATTTTCAAACTATTTAATGTAGAATTAAATATTAATATAGTTTTATATTAGCCTTCTTTATATATTTGATAAGTCTAAAGCAATAAAAAATATTAGGTTAAAATTTAATTTTGTTAACTAAATGATGTGGATTTTCTCTGATGAAGGTTTGGAGTTGTCAGTAGTCTACAAATTATTATAAGTATAATTTTAACATCTATAATAATTGAAAATGATAAATAAAAATGAAGGAACCAAATATATTCTACAACTCTCTTAAATTGTATAATAGTTGTGTAAAAAATGGCTTGTTTTTTTGTAGTGTCAACATCAAGCAAATAAGAGAATCTCATCTTCCTCAATTGAATGGCGAGAGTGAATGCTTTACGTAAATTTTTATTAGGAGCAGATCCATAACTATTGTTGTTGAACTGTTTTTTATTACTTAATGCCATGTTAAACTCCATTTCAATATGAGAAAAAAACTGAAAATTTTGTTGTCCAAATTCAAAAATCTAACCAAAATGTCAATTGGATAATACTACAATTAAAAACTTATTAATGTCATTAAGCTATGGGATACATGTATATATTGTGACTTGTGAAGCAAATATGTTTCGACCCAATTTAGATCAAATTGAGAGGGATGCATGTATTAGACATGTTCTTGGTAATTTTGATTCTATAGTAGATATCGCAAAGAATTTTGAAGCATTGCATGTAACATGAGATTATACAGGAATTTTAAATATTAGTCAAAATTTATCTAACATATCATTGTGTGTTTTTCTAAAGTAGAATGTTTTTATGAGAAGCAACATGTATTTCTAGAGTAATAACACAAAGGAATTCCCAATAGCTAGCACATAATCACTAATGTCATCAATAAAGTATTTATTTTGTCATTTGATTTAATTTTTTATGAAAATTAATATATTTAACCAACAAGAATACAACCACATATGACTCTTCATGTTAGTATACAAAGTTTGTTTAGTGTGACAAGTGTAGATAGAAAATAAAAGAAATGAAAAAATAAATTACACATAAAGGTTTGTACTTTTGGAGTCCAATAAGAATTTGATCAAGGTAATAAGTGGAAATACAATTGCCTTGTTTTAAAAATGTAATACATTGAATCCAACATTTAAAAGATAGAAATAAAAAGGGGAATTAAAAATGTAAAGGGAAAATGGGTAGTTTAGATATAGGTATAATAAGGGGTATTTAATAATTGAAATGCTTTATTGAAAGAGAGTACTAATAATAGAAGATTGATATTTAAATTTAAAAATATGGGTATTATTTATTATTTGACAAATACATGGGATATAACATAAGTTTATATAATGAATCCCTTGTGATAAATATATGCATACTCCCCTTCCAATTTTACGCTTTATTCAGAAATGAAAATAATAATAATAAATAATAATGAACATTAATAATAATTATTGCAACAATTTCAAGAGACTTGACTTATAAAAGTCTATCAGCCGAAAAAAAAAAAAATCTAATATAATGAAAAAAAATATCCACACTTAAATCTGAGTGGATAATAATAATAATAATAACAATAATATCTTATAAATTTTAAATAAGCATGGTATCAATATATTCGTATATGTTTTAAAAAGTTGAATTGGAGATATTTAAAATTTATAACAGCCCGCGGAAAACAAGAGCGCCTTGAATATAGCATGTGCAAAATAATTAGTATACAATAATAAATTCGAAAAAAAAACGAACAAACGTACTAAATTTAAGAAAAACGTGAGTTGCGATATGCGAGATCATGAAAGTTACATGATACAGATGTGTGTAAAGGATGCACTCGATATGGCTTTAAAAATATGTGAAGGATGAAACAATTAATCGAAATACTTGTTTACATGCTGGTTCAAAAGTTTAACATTTTTATATTTCGAAATCTAAATCATTTAAATTTGTCTTTTTGGGTAGATATAGGTAGCATTGGAAAAATATTGCTGTAAGTTTAAATTTCTTCGTTCCTATAGGGCACTGAAATTTGTTGTTAGGTGACGTCGTTCAAAACGTTATAAAGTCTTAGGTAATTTGGCAAGTACCCTATACTAAAAATTTATTTTATTTTTTGTTATTATTATTATTTTTTATAATTTAGTATTAAAATAAATCATTTCAATATGTTTTATTAATTGATTTTTTATTGAAATTTATTATACAATAAAATAAATTTTACACATATACATAAAAATGTGTTATAATACGTAAATTGTTTTTAGTAAAAGGTTCATGTATTTCTCATAATATCACCATTGCAGTTGTAGATGAGAGTATAATTGAATGAAACAAAATTAAATTCTATGTTCTTAGTTTTTTAGACAAAAGTCTATAATTTTTTAAAAATTCGGTAGCACTGTCTGAAGTTCACTCTTCAAAAAAACGTGTGAACTGAATAAGCACTTTTATTGCTTCGTAAAAAACTTGTGTTTTTTACGATTTAAGTCCCATCACTTTTGAGAAACTTTGTTTAAAAAGTTGTAGTAGTTGCATTTTCAGTACCTCCTTGATTAAAGCTTAAACCCATATGTTAATTCGCAACACGTAACCAAAAGATCATCGTTAAGCTTTCTGGAAGATGTGATGTTAAAATTTGATAATGAGTCAGGGACATGTGGTAGGGCATGTTAGATCACATCAAGGTAGTGACTGCCATAAAATCAGGGTTACTATATTTTATTTACAACATCAACAATTTCAAGTGAGCAATGTTCAATTTATTAGAAATGGTAAAGATGTGAATGCAATCTAGGAAATAAAATAGAGGGAACTAAATATTTGCACATTCCACACTACGAACTTGAATTTTTCTATCCAAATATTGTTTGTTTTCTGTACTATTTGGTATCATCTCAAACTGAATTGCATTATTATGATGAGTGCAATTTGTGCTTTAAAAGGCCAAAAAAGAGGACAATCCATCATAACAAAGGTACAAAAGCCAACGACGTCCTTTGCTTCTTATCAAAAATTTCAAGTCCCCTTCTCATTTGTATAATAGAAATAATTTGGTGGTTATACTTTGTATTTTTCGTTTTATTTTTCCAACTTCAAGTTTGTAAATTAGACGAAATATAATTTGGTTATATGAATGCCATTTCAGGGATTAAATGATGGAGGTTATAAACTTTAATGTTTTGTACCTATTCCATAGAACAAATTGGTCCAATCCAAGGATTATGTTCTATATGCATCCTACTTTATAGTGTGGGTTTCATTCACAATAATAGCATGAATGCAATTGGCAAGTATATTATATCTTCCAATCAAGTTTTAATATCTTTTTATTTCATGGCAACAATGTTTTCGATTGCGAATTTTTTTAATTTGATATATACGACACGTAAATGAATGGAATTTTATCATGCCTTAATTAATCCTTATTTTATGTAGAAAGGACTAGTGTATCTTCAGCTTCATTATTTTTGTTGAGTGTTTAAATAAAAATCATGTGTAGAGAGCCTAGTGAGAAGCCCAATAGGACCAAATGAAAAATTCTGAAACATTCTTGATAAAGTGACACCCAACAATAAAATTAAAAATTCAATAATTGATCGTAGTTAAAGAATTTGGATGATTGTAAAAATTGACATGTCAATTTATTCATAACATTTGAAGAGAAATGATAAAGATTAAGACGAAGGCATAAATATCAGGTAAATCTATTGCTTACAATTTTAGTGTTGGGAGTCAATTAAATTATTAGATCCATTCAATTAAAAAAATGGGTTGTAAACATGTATATTTTAGGAAATATTAAAAATATTTTAAAGTAGACTCAAACATCTTATAATTTGATTAAATGAATACCCCTCTTGCATGTCTCATGCCCATTCCATGGATCATATTGTTCTTACCCAAATATTATCTGTCATTTGTGTTGTATTTAATCATTTCAATGTCACAAAGAGGGGGAAAATTGGGGAAACTCAAAAAAGTTTAGAGTTCGAAAACACAATCTAAATTCTTATGCCTTGTAACAATTTGTAGCCTCTGTATCAAGTTGCAATTGTTTCAGTAATTATAGGAAAATAGGTTGTGTGCAAACAACCATCGATAATTGAGGCCTTCAAGTGATTAGATATATTAGCGAAAGGTATATTTTTTCAACTATCAAGCTTGTTATTTTTTTGTTTCATAGCACTAAGGATTACAATTTGAAATCAATTAATTTGATAAGTAAAACATATATGTGAATCAAATGTTGGAAATTAAAAGATGAGAATTAAATACTCACATATCTCTCACCTATTCAAAAATGTAGATTTATCCTACAAAGATAATATCAGTTTCATGTGATTTACCTAGTCGTCTAACATTTTTACAAACTGCATTTCGAGATTAAAGGGGCTAGTAAAAAATGGTGAGAATTCTACTATGGCTAAGAGTGAAACCCAATGACACTACTTACTTCATGTAGTAATTTACAAGCACAATTTTTAGTTTTAAGCTCGAGTAATTTCAAATGCAAGACACGATCATGGGTAAATGAGCCTCTCTGGGGAATGAACATATGAACAAAAGGAAGATTTTCTATGTCCTCATGCCCATTGTTATAGTTGTGATCTCCGCTACGTTCCTCCTCTATAATTTGTGTCCCAAATCTATTACGAAGGCTGAAGACCATGCTTTCATTTGTGCTCATGGTCCTTGCAACTAGACTAGGAAGCATACAAGACTAAGTGATGGGGTCCTTGCAACACTGAGTATTATGGAGTTATTCTTTCACTCGTTTTATGTGCTTTGCTTTATCTTAATAAACTCACTTGCATTTTTCACATGAGTGCATATGAATGAAAGTAGAAAGTATATATCGGTTGTGGTCGAAAAGTCGTGGTTTTTAATTGTAAGACAACAGTTTTTTCGAGATACTCAATGAAGACATAAATGGAAATTTAGACGGAGTTACAAAAAAAATCTTCCAGCCACGAACATATCTAGGGAAGAATTTATCTGTTTACACATTTAAATTCCTTTAAGCTTAGAAGTTCATCTTCAAATTTTCTTAATACAACACCAATTTTCTTACACTGAATTGATATATCTGAAATTATTATACAATGATTTAAAAATGTGTGTCATCCATTCAGGGTGTGTGGCCTCTCATCCCCTCCGCCATATTCCTTTTTATTTTCGCATTGTGTAACTTACATGTGATTGCTAATTTGATATGAAATCCTTTATTTGGCATGTTTATATTATTTGTTATGAAATCATAAATCAACATCATCTTAATTGAAGGAGATACCCCCCCAAAAAAGTAGATTTTCTCTTCACGTATAGATCGACACCAACAATAATATAATATAGTGGGCACATTCATTATAATATAATATTTTTTATTTTTATAAAGGTGAAAGCTTTGGGAAGATATTTTCACCCTGATGATGGAATGAAACGGTGGTTTTAATTCTTATTACGCAGTGTATCAAGAAGATTACATGCGTTCCTTAACCTACAATATGAATCTCAAAATTTTGAAATTTTACATATTTTGACATATATCTAATATGTCCGATTAAAATTTTGAGAGGTGAAATTCTTGGGAAAATATTTTCAGATATATCTTTTTATGCCATATTTGGAGGTAACTAACCTGGAGAGCTAAAAATTAAAAAAAACGACTGCAAAAATTAGATGCAAGTGAATTTCTTATGATGTGGAAGTCTTTGGTTCAAATCTTTGGTTACTCCTAATTATGACACGCAAGTCTAAAATCTCAGATTGAGAAACTATCATATGTCATGAAAAATTTGTAAGTTCATTACCAAGCACCCTGATTTGGCATTTTATTGTGGAATTACATTTATAGGCAATTGACCCGAGATTTTACTCGTGGAACTTCCACATCATGTGAAGCTCCAACTTGGCACAAGCTGGCAATATCTTGGTAAGTTCAATTGATCAGACTGGACACTTTTTGGCTGCAGATTTATCCACTGCACCATTAATTAATATGCAGAGGGAATCAAGATTTGTCAGGGACATGGATGGAACGATGGCGGTTCAATGGTAAAGCGATGGAATAATCACCGTCTTATTTGCGACCATCTACGTGCATGTCAAATTCAACTGATTGTCCTTCCCTAAATAAATTTTGGAGAACCTCTTCAGCGTAATAAATTCTACATAGTTATATAATCATAGCACATATATACAACTCCAACACTGGACAAATAAATGGAAAAGCAGGCAATCTTCAAATTTTACCAAATAATTATTCAGGTCATACTCATATACCATTTCCCAATCGATTGGTGAGATACTTTCACATACATAAACATTTAAATTAGATGAATATGTATAAGTTAAATGATATTTTAAAATATATATTAATACCTTAATCCCTGCAAAAGTGAAAATTGTGGAGAGAACAACCCAACAAAATAAACAAAGCGAATAACTCAAAATGCTTTTATAGATACTGGAAAAAAGAACTACAAATTTACAGTTTCATTTTCATTTTTAAAAACATGTTTATGGGGATATAATTGACATGGGTAATGAATCTCTCTTAAAAATAATAAGGATTTAGTTGATGCTCAATCGTTTTCAGTTTGCTTAATTGAAAACAATTGACAGGCCGCTTATACACGTCAAACATTTTAAAACCTAACAGTTTATGGAAGTTAGAATGGGAGAGCTCTGTTAGGGTTTAGGTCTTAGTTGTTTGTTCATGCACATGGTTAACTGTGCCGTCATCAAATAAATATCTCTTCAAGTTTCTAATAGGATTTTTCGCTCATTAATATTATTATGTGGGTCTTTTAGTCCGCCCTTAGGACGACGACATGACACCTTTTAATGGTCTCCATTTTGACTCCCTCATCTACTGATGCAGGGCTCATTGATAGACTAATTGATAGCAATGGCACCAATGAAAACATGAAAGCTCACCCCAAAGGCTTTCGACAAGGTAATAAGTCTAATAATCCTTTACTTGATGATATTCTTGATTTACATTCTTTTATAATGCATGTAATTGGTTTCAAGATTATACCCTAGTTGGATATTTTGTTGGTCGAGTCCCCCTAAGAGGCTATTTGAAATAATGGGTATACAACCATTGGCAGAATCACGAGGTCAAACGCGATGGAGTTAAAAACCTCACAAAAGTTTTTTTTGTATCTTTAATCCAGAACACTGGAAATCCATTATTAACCGTGGTACTCGGTTCATCCGCAAATTCTTGGTTGTATTGTTGCACTGGACCCAAGACTTTTAGGTTTCTAAGCAAGCCAAGCTCAAAATCCGTATTTGGATTAAATTTCTAGGACTTCCCAGACCACTTTGGGGTTTTATTGGGGACTTAGTCAAACCCTTGGGGAGGCTCATATACAAAGAGAAACCCAAATTTTTCCATACTCGTCCTCAATGTCGTGTGTTCATTGAGATTAATTTATCAAAGGATTTAAAATAAACCATGAATATTTGGATTGGGGATACCCATTTCTCTCAAAGGGTTCATTATATCAACTTACCTAATACTTGCTTTTATTGTCAGTCGTTTGAGTATATGATTCATGAGTGTCCTCTTATGGTTGACTCCCATGTTGCTTCCGCCGATAAAACTTTTAAAATATTTAATGTCACTAGTGATTTTGATGGTTGTACTACTATTAATAACTAAAAGGGTACTTCTCAGGAATCTTCAAAACCCTTGGCTCCCACTTATCATACAGTTTCTAATAATGGTGATTTTGAGTCTACGGCCCCTGTCAAACAAGCTGAGCTTGCAAAATCCAAGCCTTTGCCTTCCCACACACTATTAACCATGTTTGTTGTTTCCTTTATTAAACTTCCCTGAATCCTCCCAGTGCTCCTTTAGCCCTACCTAAGAATCCTTTTGTGGATGACTCACCTCTATTGCGCAAAACTTGAATTACCCTCTCTCATATCCCATCCCCCTCAGATTTTGTGCAAGAACAATGTTGTCCTTGGGATTTAGGATATCTTGCATCGGTTCTTACCTTAGTATCTTCTTTTCATAACCGATTTTCTATCATTTCCCATATGGATGATGAGGGGAATATGTACTTATATTCATCTTAATAATTGTTTATTCTTGGAATATACATGGTCTTACTAAACCGACCAAGCGTTATTTAGTTAGGTATAGTTGTCTTCATTTTCTCCACATGCAAATTTTGTGTCAACAAGAAGTCAAGCTAATTAGATTTCTATTACACTCTGCAAATTTTACTATCTGGTGTAGACATTAAATCACACACTTTGGGTACATTTATAGGTCATGATCACATACCACTATTCATATGTTTCCTAAGCAAGAATATTACTAATTGAACATTGGCTTTGGCCTTTTTTTTTTCTTTCTGCTTTCCTTCATTTTCTTACATACACCATCTCCCACTTTGACATCTGATACTTTATATTTTCTGAGTCTGGACACCAATATCCAGCAACAATGCCAGCACTCAAGTGCTCCAGTCCCCTTTGGGTGGCGCTGACCTTTTTGTATCTTTCCTGCATATTTTGGGTCTTTTCTAGTCGTTGGGCATCTTATTTTTTTCGTGGTCAACATTTTAGTGGTTATTCATGAAATTTAAATAAAAGAATCATGATAAATACAAATTTATGTGATCATATTAAAGGACCAATCTCTAAGTATATATTGCTATCACCTAAGGTTGCATCCAAAGGCATTTCAAAAGCATTAAATAATCCATCTAACATTCATTAAAGGGAGAAAGGCTTAAGTTATTCTACATATATTTCATAGGAAGGGAAGTTCATTTTTCCGTGCACACATATACTTAAATTTTCTTCATCTCTCGGTCACTATGAAGTGAATATTGCATAAAAATCACCTAGGGAATGATTTAAAACACACACCCACACACACACAAAAATTCATGAATTCTAAAATGTATTGTAGTGCCCGGATTTTAAGTTCACTTAGTCCAGTGACCGCCAGGGTCAGTCTAACTCCCCATTTTCATCTTTTCATTTTTAGGATTTGATGTTTTTGGGGGTGTTGTAGGTAATCTTTATCCTTACATTTTTTAGATAAGTTCTGCAGGCAAGTGCGACATACATGCAATTAAACACGAAGGGAAATGACATAAAAGTGATAAAGAGGAAATCACTTTGTGGATGTTCCTACAAAAGGTCCTTTAAACCTAGACGCCCTTGACTGAGTTTAGGCACCCTAGTCCCAGCATTTTCGATGCTTGGAAATTTTTTTGGGTCATTTATGACAGTCCGTCCACCTGTTCTAGCAGTTTTCCAGTTCGAAAAAGTCTAGGTTTAGTTGTTAAATCAACTAAGTCTCTTAACCCATCTCTTGCACTTAGGGTTTCAAATTTATTTTCTTATTTCTTAGATTAGATTTTTACTTTATTACTATTTCATTACATTGTTACTCTATAATTAGGATTTACCATTTATATTTCAATATTTTCTAAACCATTTGGTGAACCCCTGTCTTATAACTCCTTGCCCTAGGATCCATAAAGCCTAATGGATAAAAGTATATTTACCTCTCCTATGAAATCTATGCATCATGTGATTTTCAATCCTATCCTTGATGAGGTTGTTGAGGCTAAGATTATTTATCTTTATCACAATGTTCAATTTGATGAAATTGTGCAAAGATTTCTTGTTGCCGATGAACACAAAGTTCCTACTAGTTTTGTCCGCTCTGCCCTCAAGATTTTTTTCTAATGAGAAAAAAATTTCTGGATGTAATCCTTGTTATTCCATAGGCACCAAGGTAACTGGACACCTTATTCTATTTCTACTAAAACTCTTAATGATGATATTATTGATTACATGACTGGTTTTGATTATGATATTATAGATAAAAATAATTATATACATTTGCATTATGTTATTTCTCATACAAGTTAGGATGAATGTTAAGCTATATCTCATGCTTCTTCTCTTTCTGAAAATGTTTCTATTAATAACATAAAGATACATCTCATGATAATCATTCTCCTACTTCACTCTATGTTGATGACTCGCTTGATAAAATACATGCATGTGAAACTTTGTCTGATACTAATTATATTCATGAGAGTGAACATGTTAGTGAACCTTCTACTTCTCTTAAGATTGCTGAATGTGAATTTTCCACTCCACTTTCATCTACTTATAAGGTTATTTATAATGTATTCATGACATGATTCTTCCATTCCTACAATCTTGCCTCTTATGGTTTCTTCTTATTCTATTGTTATTATTTCTACTAATATTCCATGTTCATCTCCACCTCTTTCCTCTTCTTCTTCTCTCGATGATATCCATGTTTCTTCTTATATTTCTCCTAGTGTACCATTTCTTATTTATTTTGCATATTCTTCTAGTGTGCCCATATCATCTTCATCTTCCTCTTCTCCATCTCACATTCCCATGATCTCTCATAATGAAAAGCTTCATCCTCTCAATGTACCTGTCACATCTTCTATGATTCCTTCACATTATATTTTATCACTCATGAATGTTGTTGGTCAATTGCAATCTTATGTTTAGTCTCTCACTCTTAAAAAAAAAATCCTATTGTGCTTTTATTGATAATAAATCTTTTCATAGAAATCGTATTCCAAATAAACTTCATAATCCAACATTTCCTAAGGATTTCAACGTGCCTACATTTTCATGTTTCAATGGCACTAGTAATCCATATCTACACCTTAAGGATTATCATTTAGTTATAGCTTCTTATTTAAATCATAAGCTATTGAAAAAATAATTTCATCATAGTCTTGTTAATGATGCTCTTTAATGATATACTCATTTGCATTTTGGATCTATCAACACACATTGTGAAATGTAAGATGCTTTTATGAGAGGATTTGTGCTTAAAAATTGTCCTCAAGTCGCATATGATCACTTTCCTAGCTTGCATTAGGGAAAGAAAGAACCTATTCTAGATTACATTTTAATCTTCAATTATTGCATGCATCAGTTAGTATTTCAACCTATTGATATAGAGAAGCAATTTATCTTTTGTCATTGCTTGATTCCTTCTTTAAAAGAATGATTACAATATAATACATGTGAATCGTTTACACTTTTATACTATAAGGTTATAGATCTAGAACAAGATTTAATGACTGCAAATGTTATAAATCCTCCTTCTTCTCCTTCTACTATTGCATCATCTCCTAGTTCTTCTCATCTTCCATCTGTTAAGAATCCACTAAGGTCTCCATCTCCTCCTCAAAAACATGTTCCTTCCCCTCCGATGCATAAGAGCCCTCCATATCCACCATTTATTCCCTATGCACCTATGTTTTCGCCATCCCCTACTCGAGAGCCATTGCATTTCTTTCATGTTGATAAGCCTCATGATGTATTTCATGCTCTATTTGATAAGAGCTTAATTGAATTTCCTTTTAATCGAGGTCCTCCTCATCACTTACATCACCAACAAAATCATCCTTATTTTAATTATCACATTAATGGCTATCGTGACAATGAATGTTGCACCTTTCACGAGAAATTACAAAAATTAGAAGACAAGGGTGTCATTTCCTCTGGTTCTTGCTCTCATGAGTGGTATGTTTCTTGAATTATACAAAAGCGTACTGCTACTTTGATAATGTAATTCATCCACCACCTAAAGTCATTATTCATGCACAACCTTCACCTCACTCATCCACAGTTGCACCATCTCATCCACCTCACAATGCTACTGATTCACATTGGATTCCTAAGTCATCGACATCTATGGTTCCTGCCATTACATCTCCCATCATTGTAACCATCTCATCTAACATTCAGTTTAACGCATACACTCATGTTGCTACTACTTCACATGCTTCCACCACTCCTCTGTGCCCTCTTCATATTTGGTAGGTTATTTTACTCATCTTACTACCTAATGAAAAAATCTTATGTAATATTTCACATTTGATTGTTAAGGACATCACTATATACATGAATATGGCATCATACACACTACACATTTCACACGTGGTATATTCATGGCACATCTTTCTTGCTCACATTCATCACGACAAACTACTCTATAATGCAATCAAATTCCAAGGTTCATACTCAAATGTTGAGGGTCTAAATATGAAATTAATCTCACCATACTCATGCACTCTCTATGCTCTACAATTTGATGATCATATCTTTCTAGCACACAATTCAAACCATTTCCTAATGACACACTCTTGTTATATGGTTCATTCTCAACTGCTTAGTGGGAATTTATAAATGAACCTAATCTCGTACATGCTCATTCACATTCACTCAGAGAGGACACTAATCGTATCATACTCACATTGCATTCCATTCCATCTCACTCACTCATAGCATGCTACATATCTTGGTTACACATTGTTCTTGTTTGTTTATACTCAAATGATATATATTTCTTACTATGCTAGATGGATACATTATATATCATTATATTTTCTATATACACATGTGTGTTCACTTTCCTTCTAGTTTTGAATGCAGAATTTACACATATTATCACGTGTATCACGGATGCTTGGCATTGTACCTCTTACTAGTCCCAAATTGGTTCCTAGGGCATCTACTTTCATACACATCACAGGTATTATTATTTTGATTTATAGTATTTCTTATTCATACTAGCAAACTATTGTATCAAATCATACACGTTTTGACATACTTTCTATCCTTCTAACATGCTAATGGGTGCTTCATGTGCAAAATTTTTCTGCAGGAACTCCTTGCTACCATGGTTGTTAGATATCTTAATTGTTAAAGTTTTCCATTGTTTTTCATTGTTTACGGGCTATGTCATTTGTCTTGTGTGCACATGGTATACCACTGGCCACTTTGTACTCGATTGTCTTGCGACATTGTGAGAAATGTCCCATGTCTTTTACTTGTTAGCTTACATTATCTATTCTATATATGTGTGTTTACCTTTTTTACACTAACATTTTATTCCATCTACTTTGTTTTTATTTTCCTTGGTTTCTACCATGTACATTCCCTTCCCCTGTAGGGCCTCAATTTCATATAACTGTTCAGTCCTCTCCTCTGGGACACATACTCCTAGCGATGTTTCATGCACCCCAAATGGGGGGTGTATATAGGGTGAATCATTCACCACATACAACAATTTAAAAGTATAGTAAAACACAATTCAGTACAAAAACAAAACCGTATTTAGTCACAAAAGAAACCCACAATCTGACTTGGGTCCTCAACACAACACAAATGATAGTGTAGATATCCATACCTCAGTACTTGGGCACACAAAAGCATTCCTGGGAGCCTATGAATAGGGAGAAGTTACGGTGATTTTCTCATATTGGAACAATTTTCAGTAGTTTACAAAATGGTTTTCACAGAATAGGCATAGTCCTCCAGCAATCAACATGCATGTTATCTCCTTTTTCTATTTCTTGTTGGATTGAACTATATTGAACAGGAACAAATTAGGATCACACCATTTATAGTGGTATATAAATCATTAGGAAGAATTCAAGGTTGAATAATAAAACTAGACCTTTCTCCCCAACACTTCTTTTTCCATGGTGTGAGATCACCCAAAAAAACATGCACTTGGCATGAGATCTCCTGAAAAAAATATTCTTGGTGTGAGATCACCCAAAAAACTTTCTCTTCTACATCATTTACAAGATCATTTCTTCCATTTATACTCATCATAGATCATGTTCAGATGTTCCATTTCACATTTTTGCATACTATTTTCACACTTTTTACACTTTTGGATCAAATTTTTTATCTACACTTATTTGAAAACTCTTTTGATCTTCTCTTTTACAGGTCCTTCCTTCTGGGAAACAATAATCTCATCATCAAGCATCAATCGACATCACAACATGTTCAACATGAAACATACACATACCCTTTCACCCCTAGGTTCATTTTCAATACCTCTTCTCTAGCTTCCAAGCCTCATTTTGTTATCAATCTATGCTTTTTCTTATCTCCTCAATACACTTTTCACCATCAATCTACATGGTTATCAGGTAGCATCTCTTATCTACTTTACATTAATAAACATTCACTCAAAACATAATTTGGGGGAAAATATAGACAATAAATCATGCACTTTGGGTAAAATTCTAGGTCCTGATCACATACCACTATTTGTATGGTTCCTAAGCGAGAAAAGAACTAATTGACCATTGTCTTTGGCCTCTTTTATAAATTTCTAGTTTCCTTCTTGGTGTTACAGACCCCATTTCCCAATATGACTTTTGATACTTCATCTTTTATGAGTCTAGACACTAGCGCTAAGCCAAGACATCAGTTCCCAAGTACTCCTATCCCCTATGCATGCCTCCAACCTATTTTTATGTTATTTGCATTTTGTGGATTTTGTCTATCCATTGAGCATATTATTTTCTTGGTGGTCTACCTTTTAGTGGTGAATTATGATATTCAAACAAGGAATAATATAAATACAAATCTACGTGATCATAATAAAGGACTAAGCTCTACGCATCTAGTATGATTACCTAATATTGAATCCAAAGGCATTTCAAGATCATCAAAGAATCTATTTATCATCCATTGAAGGGATAAGGGACTGAACTCTTCTCCATACAATTCATAGAAGGGGAATTTAATTTTTCCATACACACATCAACTTACATTTACTACATCTAGTTATTTCTCACTATGAAGTGCATCCTACACAAGATATGCCTAGGGATTGATTTTACACACACACACACACAGAGAGAACTACATGAAGCTTGAAATGTAGTGCAGTTCTTAGATCATAAGTTCAATCAGTTGAATGACCGTCGGGTCACAACTCCCCATTTGCATATTTTTATTTTTAAGATTTGATGTGTTATGGGGTTTTGCAACTGTCCTTTATTTTTATAGGTTTTTAGGAGAATTCCATGAGCATAGTGTGGCATATAGGTGATTAACAAAAAAGGGCAGTGACATACAAAAAGAAAAATAAGAAATCAATCTTCGGCCATTTTCATAGTCATATGTTCCTACAGAAGCTCCATGTATGCACCCTATTTTTCATGTGCTACATTGTTAATGACGGTTATAAAAAGGTCAACAATGATATTTCATGTCCTTTCAGAAGGTGTTCAAGATCCTAAACCCACATGTAGTTTATATTTGTAGCCTAGTATTTCTTACTTAGCCTTTGCATGCTTTGTCCCAACTTCCCGCTTCTTTTTCCTTTGTTTTTGGCCTTAAGTGTCAAAATTGCCACCCTGTCTAGATGGCAATTCTGTAATCGTTGCCCAGGTAGGGCAGCGGTCCTATAATCACCACTCTACATTGGGCATCATTCCTATGCAAACTTTTATAGAATGATCACTCATCATTTGAATGTGTGTAACTCAAATTCAATTCAATTTTTGGATGCATTTGTCAGTCCAATTTCCTAAATTTAGGCTTGATTTTTTATGTTAAACTCCTCTTGCACTTATGATTGTTGATTGCATAGTTAACTGCCTCTTCTTGTGATTATTTGGCATCCCATTTCTACCAAGTGTGCTTGTGCACTCTACATGTAACTTTATATAAATTGATCGCTTGTATTCAAGAAAAGGTTCTGAGAAATTTGTGTATGTTGCATAGTATTGCTACAACAATCCTACTAGAAATTGCATAACCAAACTCTATTCAATTTTATCATCTCTCTTCTACTTGCAGTATAACAGATTGCCTTCAAGCTCCCATTTCTCAACCACATTCTCTTGATGCTACCTTTGTATTCCTAATTCCTTGGACTGACATGGACACATACAGAATAAAAAGACAAAACAAAGGGCACAAATCATCACATAGCTAGATGTTGGCATATAGGCATAAATAGGTCTAATAGGTGTTGTTATTGATGTAAAATCACATTAATGACAAATTGGATCTCGTAGCATGATGATATCATGATGTATGCAATACTAACATGTTGATTCAAATGTGTTTCAAATTCTATAGTGAGATTCAATGATGCATGCTTGCTTTAACAATCATATACAGGTTCTTAGGAGGTATTGCTTGATAGAATGAGCTTCATGGATGTTTGGTGTTCATGTTAGTGTGATATCTACCATGATTTGAGGGTGCTTGATATCTCACAATACTGATATGGTACTACTATAGATGGTTCACCATGTTACAGGTGCTCATTGGGAGAAGGTATGTTTGCTTGGAGGTGTTATAGAGTGCTTTACAACCATATGAGCTCATGGAAACATGCATTGATCTGTAAAATTATACTTTGGAACTCTACGAATCAGAAAATTATGTTGTTCTACTTTCAACTTAGGAAAATGACATATTTTCTTGAAAAATTAGACCTTCGTGACTGATTATCTAGTGCTATAGAAAGGAAATTACAGAGAAGGAAAGAATTCAAAACTTCAACACAACACATTTTTATCCTGGAAACCTCTAATGGAGGAAAACTAGTCGGGAAGGGTAACTACTCTTTCTTCCCACTTTTATTGGTCTAATATAGATAATTACAAAGTACAATAAGTATGCAAAGAAGAAACAATGTAAACTTTCTCTCCAATTACATGCTTTCTTTGTTTCTACACCTTACTCCTACAATTCCACTCCAGCATTGAATATCTTGCTCACTTCTCTCATGAAAATATGCTTCTCGATATCTCTAGATCTTTGAATCCTATTCTCTTGTTCCTTTCATGCATTTATAGGTCTTCCCATGTCCCCCTGTGTACTGGAGGATGTAAAAGGGAATGGAAGGGGAAGAGACATAATTGGGCGCTTCAAATTCGCGTCCATTCGTATTCCATTCTTCTTTTCTATTTGAAAGTGTTAGGACCGCCACCCTGAGCAGACCAAAGGTCTCAGAACCACCACCTTGATTAGGTGGTAGTTTTAGGACCTCCGCCCTTGCATGGTGGCAGTTCTGAAACTGCCGCTCTGTACAGAGTGGCGGTTCCTTCTAGAACCTCCGTTTACCTCATTTTATTCACTTTTCTTGTTTCTCCTTCTTGGTGCTGATTGAACTGATGAAGTGTTGTGTTTTTCTTGATCCATATGGATCATACCTCCCCTGCTTAGGAGGATTTTTGTCCCACAAAATCTTAGTGGGGGAGTGGTAGAGGAATCAACTCCCTCTTGTGCTCATTCGAGTACCACTGGGTCTTCTTTGGTGTCTTCTCTCATGTGCCAAGACTCTTGTGGATCTCTGGTTGGTTGTTCTAGTGCTACATCCACCTCTAAGTTTCCTCAAGTACAATTCTCTCTAGAAGGTAAATTTTATGTCTTTCCTTCTTTATCATGCATATATGGCGTTAGTGGACGTGAGCTCTTGCAACTTGCTATCATGTGCATCTACATGAAGTGTGGCCTAAAGGTTTCTTCTCCAACCTACTCAAGTATGACAAAGGTCCCATACTGTAGTGGTTTGGTCCTTTCCTGTCTTTGTCTCTTGAGATGGATTGGTTGAATCCTCTCTAAGTACATTGCTACTATAGTCACCACTGTTAATTGTATATCCTCTTCTTCTTGTTGCCCCACGGTCAGGTCTAATGAATCTATAGGTAGATACAGTGACTACATAGTGGAAGTTTGTTTTGCTCCTTGAATGAGCAGTTCCTATGGTGGCTTCTTCTATAAAAAATGACAAATGCTATCCAAATTATCCATCCTTTGGTAAGAAATATTTGTGCTCTCATGTCCATTTTTCTTTTCTTCCAATGAAAGTAAACAAAACTGATGATTTTCTTGAATAAGTCTTGGTGCTTGGTTGGCACTTACCATAGCCTTCTTTGATTTTCTTTGGTGTGCCCAGATGTTAAAACTGACTCCATCCTTAACCCATCTGTATCGTTTCTCCCTCATGAACACACCATCCTTGGCATACAAGTAAGGGCTTCCAAAGACAACGTCAAATGCATCAAGTGGAATAATATTAGCCTCTAATACATCAATGTATTGGGTATTTATTCCAAACTGTAAGTTACACTTCCTTGTAACTTGTTTTTCTACACCCTTCTTCACCCATCCCAGTGGGTATGAATGTGGATGCGTGTAAGTCTCTAGACCAAGTTGTCCTACAACTACATGAGAAATCAAATTTGACTAAGATCCAAAATCTACTAAAGTGTTTACTTTAGTCTTCCTGATTTTGATTTTGATTTGAAATAGATTACTCATCTCTTCTTATTTTGTTTCCCCATACATGTTAGTGGCAATGCATACTAGCCTCTCGTCTACATATTAATCATCCTTAATCTCCACCTCTCTTTCTGTCTTCACAGTGGCCATGTATTTCTTGGAATCCTTGGTCTAGTTCTTTGGGTGCAATTTCGGATGTCACTTCAAACATATGGCGTCAGTATGTCCATTTAAATCACAATTCTTACAGAAATTCATAGGATCTTTACAAGTATGCAAAGTAGTAACAATATGTTTACCTTTCCATTTTCCTCTGTTACTTTTCTTCCCTTGTTATTTTTTGTGTTGTTCTAATGATTGGTCTCCCTTTGGCTCTATTTCTCCTTGCTTCTTCTCGTCATCAATGTAGTATGCTTATTTATAAGCTTCATTTATATCCTTGGGCTTTGTGGATATTACCTTCCTCCAAAGGTGAGTGTGAAGTCCTCCCAAATACTTGATCAAAATGTTCTCATCCTCCAAGTCCATCCTAAGCAACATGGCTTGTCTCCGAAATTCCGTAGTGTAGTTTTACATGCTTTGACCGATGCCCTATCTAAAGTACTGCCACTTAATCATCATGTCAATCTTATGGCAAATAGGATAGAATTTATCTCTAATAAAATCTTTAAAACCTTTCCAAGCACTGACAATAGGATGTTTCTTCTTATCATAAGTGGCTAGATGGGTTTCCCACAAGACCAGAGCATGACCTTCCATTTTGAGACATGCAAAGGTGATCCTTTGTCTCTCAGTGAAATTATGCAAACTGAAGTAAACTTCTAACTATTTTAGCCATTTATCCAGTAATTTTACATGTACTTGTCCTTAAAAATTCTTTATTTCCACTTTTTTTTCTACTTTAAAAGGTGTATGTGCGTATTTTACCTTCTCACTTACAATTGGCATCTCTTCATGCTCTTCCCATTCTTCCTCTTCGTGGCTCTTTCAGATACCAATTTTTTTGGATAGTGCTTGAACCACAGAGTCCATGGAATCTTGCTTAACCAAAGCTATCTTTTGCGGATCTTAAAGCTCTTCTTTTTTTCTATGTAATCTATCCATCATGGTCTCTAGCATCTCGACTCTACGGACCAAGTTCTCTTCCTCCATTTGAGCTCAAATTCTCTATTTCCATTTCTTTGTAGAAATATATTGCTCGCAAGGTAAAAATTCTTCACCTATGGACCTTGTCACTATCATACAAAATCACGAGAAATATTTAAATACCACAGTACTGGATATATAATAATCTTTGATACAAAAATGATCTGTAAACTTCTACTTTGGAACTATACGAATCACACAATTATGTTGTTCTACTTTCAACTATAAAAATTGATAGATTTGCTTGAAAAATTAGAGCTTCGTGACTTATTATCTAGTGCTATAGAAACTAAATTGTAGAGAAGGAAAGAATTCAAAACTTCAACACCAACAATTTTTATCCTGGAAACCTCCAATGGAGGAAAACCAATCAGGAAGGGAAACTTCTCTTTCTTCCCACTTTTATTGGTCTAATATAGACAATTACATATTACAATAAGTATGAAAAGAAGAAACAATGTAAACCTTCTCTCCAATTACTTGATTGCTCTGTTTCTACACCTTGCTCCTACAATTCCACTCCAGCACTGAAGATCTTGCTCACTACTCTCATTAAACTCTGGTTGTTGATCTCTCTGGATCTTCAAATCCTATTCTCTTGTTCCTTTCATGCATTTATAGGCCTTCCCATGTCCTCCCATGCACTGGAGGATGTGAAAGGGAATGGAATGGGAAGAGACATAGTTGGATCATTCAAATTCACGTCCATTCACATAACATTCTTCTTTTCTGCTTAAAAGTGTCAAGACCACCACCCTAAGCAGAATGGCAGTCTAAGGACCACCACCCTAGCTAGATGGCAGTTTCAGGACATGGCAGTTCTAAAACCACCTCTCTGCAAAGAATGATGGTTCTTTCCAAAATCTCGGTTTACCTCATTTTATTCACTTTTATTGTTTCTCCTTATTAGTGCTTATGGAACTAATGAAGTGGTGTGTTTTTTTGGATCCCTATGGATCATGCATTCATATTTTTTATGTTTTATAATCTTTTTTTGGGTCACTTTTAGTGGTTTTTGTTTTAGTTATTGCATTGGTTCAATGGGTACTAGTTGACACTATGAGGCACAAACATGTAAACATAGGTAAGTTGTTTTGGATAGAGATTTTTGAGCATACCTAGGTCATTAAGTGATTATGGATAGTTATTACAGTGTTTCATGATGATTCACACAAAATTTTAGGTGATTTTGAAAAGGAAATTTTTAGATATTCAAGTTTTGGTGAGATAAGGTCGGATTCTAGTGCATTTCTAGCTCAAAATGCAACTTTAGAT
Organism: Taxus chinensis; assembly: GCA_019776745.2. NCBI lineage: Eukaryota > Viridiplantae > Streptophyta > Pinopsida > Cupressales > Taxaceae > Taxus > Taxus chinensis. Next base: position 581,520,696 of record CM034155.1, on the reverse strand, counting down.
GCTCATTTTGAGTCATGTGATTTTTATGGGACATAGATACTTTTAGGTATTCTTATAAGGGTAGTTAAAAAGGTTTTCAGAAGAAAAATGAGGTTAGTTGATGGTCACATTTTTATGAACGATTGTTAAGAAGGTCCAAAACCATAACAAGACCCTAGCTAGGACGAGTTTGCAAAGGATTCAAATTATATTGACCTAGTTTTAATTGAAATACAAAATGTGATTATTGGATATTTTATTAGACTTAAACATATTTCCAGAAATGTAAGTTTGAGGTCATGACCATATGTGGGCCCTACCTGAAAATAACAGTTTCAGAAGAAGGTATTTGGACAAATTGGTCCGAAGGAGTGATATGAAAAAATAATCATGTGTGACTAATGTGAGTTTTATTTGATTACCATGAAGGTTTCTAATCATTTCTATGCATGTTTATGGTTTTTGGGGGTCAAACAGGTTGACTGGTTAAAGGGAAGTTTTGGCTCTTTAAGGAGCAATGTTCAATGTTTTGATGATAACTTGACCTACAAAATGATTTTGAAGATTATTCAAGTTTTTTTCAGAAATAGTATTCATATATATTTCAATTTATGTATCAATTTCCTCATGATAATTTCAAATGGTATGGCTTTATTTCAACAAAAACAGTTTGGCAGTTCATGATAGGACATGAAATTGTGAATGTTTGAGGTTGTTTGAGGCATTAGACGGATTGGATTATGCCTCCTATCACATATAACATTAAAAGGTATGAATTTTACATCAAATGATACTATTTATAATTCTTTATGATATGTATAAATGTTTTTATGAGCTGACATTTGAAACTAGTGTTTTTGGTAGGTTATTTTGGTGAACGTAAATCTTTCTATAGTTTGAAGAGGAAGTTGTTTCAAGGCCTGAAACAAGTTCAAGAGTGTTCTATAGGTATTTCCATTCTTTTTAGTAGTTACATGACATTTTTATATGAATTATAATAAATTTGGTGGCATTATGAAGTTTCTAGTGTGTTAAAGGGTGCAGGAACAATTGTTTTGAAAATTACAAAGATTAATGGGCCCAGTAAATGAAATATTTTGATTGGTTGATTAATTTTGTGACCATGTATGGTTTTTTAATGATTATTTACTCATAGGTAAGGGTTAATGGGTCATGAAAACATATGGGAATAATGTTATGGAATTTTTAATATTGTGCCCATGGGGTTTTGACCCATTTTTTGCACATGAAACAATATTTTTGGTTAGGCTGACCTATATGGGTCATATGTAGCTTTTTTATTTTGAATTTATAATTTTTACTTAATGTTTTCATCAAACCAATTGGAGGGAAAATTTTGGGCCTAAGTTTGAAAGATGAATTGTATATAAAAAACATCTTTTGTGTGCTTTTATGAACTAGTTGAGAGTGTGCAAGGTGGAGCAACCTAGGTGAGGTATGACTGCAATATTTCGAGGATGATTTGAAGTTGAAACAAGTGTGTTGTAGGTGAAGAAAAATAATATAAGATGAATGCAAGAGTTTGAATATTTTTAAAGGTGTTATGAGGTTGTTTTGTGAAGTGTGATCACCTAGGGTTTGATTGAAGAAGAGTGAGTTGAAAATTTGATCTCTATCAGTTGTGGTAGAAGAAAAAATTATATATACACATCTGAAGGTGGTTGAATGGGTGCTTGATAATATTGGGGGTTGTAGCCTCCTTTTGGAATTTTTACTTCACAAAATCTAAGGATTGGTGCTCCATGTAGGGTTGGTGCTCTACTAAACTAGGGTTTGGTGCTCCTTGTGGCCTTGGTGCCTCACTAAATTTAAAGCTTATTAATATAAGAATATTTTTTATTGGTTTTTCTTCCCCTTGAGGGTTTCCCACTTAAATTTGGTGTTCTTGTGTTGTTTCTTTGTATCTATGTTACATGCTTCATATGTGGTTAATTGTGTACACACATTAAAGCTTGATTAAGTGGTTGTTGTGGTTAAAAATTTAAGTTTTAGATCTGATTTGAGAATTAAAATTTTGTATGGAATGATTCATCCCCCCCTGTCAGTCCATTTTGATTCTAACACTGAATTTACCTTTGTTCTTTGAAGTCCAAGTTGGAGTTGTTTGATTTATTTCATTTCTAAGATTTATTATTGTTATATCATACCAAATAGAGTAAAAAATAAGTTTTCTTTCATTTACAAGTAGTTAATTAATTTCCAAAGAGGTTTTAAATATTTCATAGAAGCTCCTGGTGAAGGATTTTCTCTTTCCTATCCCTGTGGATCTGAAGGAGAGAATATCTGTAGGAAATTGTCTATCTATCATAGAGTAATTGGAAAATTTCTAGTTTTAAAGTTAGCTTAGATTTAGTAAACAATTTCACTGACAATTAACTATATCTAGCTAGTTGTCTTTATAGATTTATTTATTTATATTAGAAGTTTGGTTCTTAGAATATCAGAAAAGAATAAAAATGATTTAATTTTATTAGATTAGTTGCTTTTACTACTTTGCTTAGTTTATATATTGACAAATACCAAAATATGGTTTAGATTTACCTTGCTTAATTAGCTTGCTTCACTAATTTGATTCAGTTACATTTTGTATGACAATTACAGGGCCTAGAGAACCTAGATATTTTGTATTCAAACCAACAGTCCCTTAGCCAAATCTAATGGTACTATTAGCAGATATTGATCAATGTCTTCAATTTAATGTGTTCTGAACAACTAGAGATTTACAAATAATCAATGGACAATTAGACATGTTAAACATTGAAGATGACAAAGCATACGAATTTTGGTCAAGACAAGCAAATTATAGATTTCCTTGAAATTATTTAAATATTCACATGACCATCAAGAAACAAAATCATCAACAAACTTATGCAAGTGATCCAATAGTTCGCCAACCAAACTCAGTAGATTTATTCACTGACATAGACACGATATTGAACATAAAAGTTGTTAGCTCCCCAGTATGGTCTTCTCAAAAGATTGATCAACTCCTAGTTTTTAATGTAGAAGATGACAAAGGTTATGATTACTAGACCGCCCCTATGTGTAGTGTTGGTATCAAAATTGTTCTCCTTTTCAATCCAAGCAGCAACACAGATTTAACGGGGAGCTTAGAGGCAGCTAGATCATAAATATATGTCGTTTTGTATCATGGGAAGAAATTTCACTATCACTTTGTTACTTGGATTTGTGGAGAGATGGATAGCACCTTAAAAGGATACAATCTTATCCTAACTATTTTAGGTTGTGCCTTTCCACCAAGGTAAGAGAACCAATTTTGTAACCTATGTTATTTGAAAGGAGATACATGTACCTTTCCTTTGCATAAATTTTTTAGAGAAGACCTTTGGGAAAATATGATCAACACACCAAACCTGACTCTCATGAGTGGTCACTTCCAGATTATGGAGATATTTTCAACACAAGGTCAAGGTTACTAAAGACATTTGGAATCTTGTTCTGTTCTGCATACTTTAGCAAATGGGTGTTGTTCTTATGTGGGTATACAGAGAAAAAATAGGGGTAGTATGGGTAGGATTAGATGTTTTTTACATAATTTTTTTAGTGGGAAGGGAGACAAGATGAACTTGATTAACCAGATCCTTGAGAGCTTATGCAAAATGGAAAGATTCAACCAACAAAATGTCACAAAAAAGTTTAAAATGTTTCTTTAACTAGAATATGTACTTCAATGGAGGCCTATATTAGCACCTTTTCATACAACCTAAGGGATTCAAATTATCACAAATAATCGAGTCATAAAACCCAATAAAGCACTAAGATTCAAACCAAATCACGCTTGAGGTATACCCATAGGCTTACAGATAATCTCTATCAACAAAATGAAAGAAAAGTGATTTTAAATGATTTATCTCACTCCAAAATGAAGGCTCTTCTGAGAAATGAAATTGCAGATGCCACTTAACTATCACAAGGATTGAGACCTGTGTGATTGGACCAAAATTTGGTACAAGATTGCAACAGAAACAAGAAAAACTACTTGCTTGCATTCAGAGATGAAATAAATACACTTTGCTCAAGATTAACACAGAATAACCCAAGTTTCATCAAATTTATCAGCAAGGGAAAGTTTCCAAAACAATCTCAAAGCTTGTCAATGGTTGTACACTTGTAACCACCTTAACATGATTAAATTTGACACAAAGAGCGATATACACGCTTCTTAGAAGGCTTCTCAAAAAGGATGGGTTCTATCAATATTTTTTTGCTAGAAAAATCAGTCCTTGACCTCTCGAAAGAACTCCCAACCATTTACATGATGAAATTTGTGCCCTTTATAACATTTACAACAGGTCCCATTTCCCCCCCAAAATCCATACGTTGAGTGCTACTAGTGTTTGCCACGATCACGATTGTGATTCTCAGAATCAGATCTGTAAAAAGTTTCCAGTTGCTCGAGGGGGAAGATCTCATCGAATATCTCCCACATTCAACTCCTGCCTCTGGTAGATCACTCTTTTTTCAATTCGCCAACCACTTCTGCCCCTAATCTATCAAATCCGGCTCCTTGCATGCTGGGGTGAAGAAAAACAGAAAACTAGATCGAGCCCGATAGTCATACCATTTTAGTGGTGAAATATGTCTTCCAGATATTCCCACCAAACTCAAGATATCAAAATTAACTCCCCTCTCTGCGTGGTATGTAGAAAATAGCAAGAAATCATGAAGACTCACACTTCCAAAAGCTTTACAGTAAAAATGGGGGAAAAATCAGATTTATACACACAACTGCCATTGATCTCAACTTTGAATTTAGGCCGTCCATGTGGAAGATTAAAAAAATGGCTCAGGGGATTCCTTTTGACTTTTATGACCCTTTGACAAAAATTAAAAAATTTCACATTTTTTCCCCGCACCTCCACCTTTGAGAAATGAGCTTGACACATGTCTTAAGGTGAGTTCAAAAGGAACCGCAGACAAATTCTACCATTTGAACCCCTTTTGGAAAAAGTAAAATTTTCCAAGTTTCCCCCACAGCTCTACCCTTCCGCTTCTAGTTTCTAATGTGGTTCCCAGTGGAATCCTGGTTCCTTTTATGCCTTTAACTCCTTTTCCCTTAAATGGAAAATTTCTTACTTTTCCTCCGAAAGCCAACACCTCCACTATTGATTGGAGCAAGCTTTGACCTTTTTCCATCAGGCCCGCAGATTATTTTGATGATTTTAGTCGTTTGCATGCAAGAGGCAAACTTTCCAAGATGCCCCTGACAGTCTGCTTCCCTGCCTCTTTGACTTGAAACAAACTTTGACCTTTCTTTTGTTAGGCTTGCGGGCCTTTTTTGATATTTTAACCCTTTTGAGACAAAGAGGAAAAAAGTTTAATTTGGCCCCGATGGTCTACCTCCCCACCCCCTTTGACTTTTAAAACTACCATGTGTCATAATGGTGCATCTTGAGATGGTTCCCAACATTTGAGACCCCAAATGAGCACAAACTCGCCACGTGTCCTACCTCGACAAATATTTTTGAAGGCTTGAAGCTCAGCGGAAGGTGCCATGTGTCATGCTCCGAGGCAGTCTCCTTCGTCCATTAACAAGTCCAAGAAAAATGAAAAGTGAGTAGTGGCCTCCAAGTGTCCTCCTGGCACTTGTTCAAAATGGAGCCTAAGGGTCAGTCCCAAAACATGCGCGATTCCTCCAAGTGTCCCGGAATTCCAATTTTTTTCTTTGAAAAAAGACTAAGTATGGGAAGACCTAGCGGAAGCCTCCATGTGTCTTTCTTCCACGAAACCTCCATGTGTCCTCCCAGTGCTACTCCAAGGCCAAACTAAAAAGTAAATGTTCAAATGAGCATCATTCACCCACGTAGACAAATTTTTTAGTTGAGGATTTTCATATAATTTTTGAAGTATTTAGCTGAGCCGCGTCCAACCAAAAGAAGCCACATCTCCTGTTGATGCAAGAATGTAAATTTGACCGGGAGAAATGCCCGTCAAATCATAAAATACATAAAAATGACCATTTGAGCATGAAAATGAAATTTTCTTCAAGGATAGAAAGTTTAGAAATGTTACAAGGCTCAAATACGTTCCTCAGGGACACATCAATTCATTCTTCCTCAAGTATCTAGGGAAAAAACGAAAAGAATAGCATATATTGACTATGGAGAATAGAGAGAATGGGAAAATGTGAGTTTTTAAAGGAACAAAGAATGGGAGACTCAAATTACAGACCTTTTCTAGAGGAACAAAGAAACGAGGAGAGAAATATGGACCCATACATGATCTTTGACCCAGGAGCAGATTAAAAATGGCAAAAAAGTTTGACCAAGCACAACACAGGGAAGTAGAAAATGACAGATGCCGTAAATCAATAAATTTTCAAAGGCACAAATGGGGCGAGACTATTTTGAGCACCAACATCGGCCCTGACTCGGGGATGGGTGCTCCCTATGAGTACCATAAGAACAAAAGTAGACTAAGTGCCAAAAGCATTCATTAGGCAACAAATTCATTTTGCAGAGAAGAGAAACAAAGCCATCTCCCAAAAACGAACAAAGAAACCAGAAAAAATAGGTCACCAAGGACCAAGATGAGTAAAAACACAAAAAACAAGATGCAAACAACAAAATATACACTGTACAAGAGGTGTTAACCTTGATTCTGGGGAATCAATCCAAGAAATGCTTCAAATGCCTTCCATTAACAGGTAGTTCGAGAAATTCACCATCCAAATCCTTCAAGAAGAAGGTGTGTTCACCAATTCTAATGTTAATGGAGTAAGGGTGCATCCATAATGAGTCAAAGTTATCATGCTTGCCCTTATCTTCATGCCTGTTATCCTGTAGTAGCACAAGATCTCCAATATTGAAAGCTCATGGAGTGACCTTCTTGTCAAACAATTTCTTCAGCTTTTCTCTGAATTTTATATGCCTTTGGTGGGATGCCCTCCTCTCTTCATCAAGCTCAACAATCTGGTTAATGTGAGCATCATAAGGACTTACCTCATGATCCTCCAGCTGTTGAATGAATTGATATGAAGATAGTTGCATATGAAGGGGCAACAGGGCCTGAGTCCTATATACCAACTCAAATGGAATCTTTCCAGTGACGCTCTTGACAATGATCCTATCTTCCCGAACAACAAATTTCAACTGTTCACCCCAATTTCTCTTGTTCTGCTCCAATGTTCTTCTGATAATCTTAAACAAGTTTTTATTACTAGACTCATCTTATCCATTTCCTTGGGGATTATAATTGGAGGCATATGTCAAGTTGATCCAATACTCTTTACACATTGCTACCAGGGGTTTGGCTCTGAAACTCATGGCATTATCAGCTATGATTTTGACACGTACTCCAAACCTGGAAATAATATGGTTTAGCACAAAGTCCATGACAATTTGGTGTGTATCCTTCTTGGTGGGGATTGCTTCCACCTATTTGGTAAAGTAGTCAGTGGCTACAAGAATCCACTTATGGCCAACACTTGAAGGATCTGAAATCTCACCAATGAAATCCATTCCCCATTTCTTGAATGGGGCTTCAATTGATATAGGATACAAAGGTAGGGAGCCTGAAGCTTTCATTCTTTAAAAGAAATGCTATCAACTCTCACATCTTCTAACCAATAAGGTTGTGTCTTTGAAAAGAGTTTTCCACCAATAACCAGCCCTCAAGATCTTGTGTGCTGTGACTCTTACAGCAAAGTGCCCCCCACAAACTCCTCCATGGAGATTAGAAATTATTTTTGGGGCTTCATCTTCAGTGATGCACCATAAGAGGACTCCCTCTGGGTTCTTCCATGCCAACCCATAATCAATAATAACATATTTCTGGGAGGCCAACTTAATAAGTCTTTTCTAGTTCTTACTTAAGTATTCAGGGTAGTTTAAATGTATGAGATAGAAAATCACATCCTTGTACCACTTAGAACTCATCAATTTTTCAAAAACACATGCCCTTTCTTCTTCAACCTCATTTACTTCAACAGTTTACAAGTATCTCTCATCCATAAACTTAGCCAAGCTCAAACCTCTCACCAACTTCGTGATTTGGATTTCCATGTCATATTCTTGCAACTTGTTCACCCATCTACATCTTTTGCTTGATACCTTCATCTCTGACAAGATGTCCTTCACCATGGTGTGGGGAACTGTACGATGGAAAAGTGACAAGTGAGCTTGGAAATCTACAAGTAGCTCTTCCTCGCACCTGACCTCCCGAGTTCGTGCCGAGACATCTGGTGGGGATGGAATATGTGTGGGATGCAGACAAAATAGTTGGGCAATCTGATGTCTTCAATACGCACTAGTGGAATTTGTGAATCTAAGGCAAAGAAGGCCCTCCTAACTTGAACTGACATGATAGATCGATCGGCAAGGATGACTGCTCGAAGGCTCCAATCAATATCGAGCTCTGGCATGATTCGATCTATGGGTTATGGAATACATGGAAAATGACTTGGGATAGTTTCGTGTATGTCTCCGAACAGGGTCATATTAGGAATGATGGATATAGTTATCTCTATGGGTGATTTTCTGGCCTAGTCATGAATTCCCTAGCTTCGATAGCTGTTGTGTCTAACAAGGATAACTGTTCAATGATGATAGGTGGAAGTGGAGTAGATCTAAATACTAGTGTACGTAGGCCATAATCTATGTCTAATTCACCTATGGATTCGTTAGACTATGGGATTTGTGGATCACAACTGTAGATTCGTGGTTGTTGCAGACCTGCTATGGTCATATGCAGAATCAACCCCTAATCCCTAGTATCTAGTAATCGTATTCTTTCTCGGCTTTTATATTTAGAATCAATAACTGTGTGATTTTCTCATAATATCTTACAGGCATTCGTGCAACCTGAATTCTTAAGCTGGTATCTATATCTGTGAGAGTGTCTCCTGCACCTGGCTATGGGACCAAAGGATCAAAACCAAAGGTTTGTTCTCTTTCAAGCCCTCCTACAGTCATATGGATGTTTACCTAGGGTAATCTGTAGTTTGGTTGATTCGACCAAAATGTGTATGCTTGGTCGTCTTCTATGTTTAATCTGCTCAACTGGGAATTGATTTGTTGTAAGTTTATCCTTGTTCAGAAAACTTGGATCCTAAGCTTTTGATCTATGTTAGTTATTGCTGTGATGAGATTAGGTTGTGGCACGATTGGCTCGAATACGTATTCTCTAGGCTCCCTAGGTCCTGTGACTGTCATACGAAACAAATAATTTAAACTAAATGCAGCAAAGTGAAATTTAACTACGTTAAGTATATTTATAGCATATATGATTTATTTATTTTTGTATTTTCTGATGAACTATTTGAACGAATTTAAAATAGCAACTATTTTAATATATCTAGAAATTGACCATTAATCTAATGAAGAAATTAAAACAAACAAGATAACTGAGTATAGCTATTTGTCTGTGTAATTGTGAATCTATTATAAATAATGAAATAATTGATCTAATCTATTTGCAAGACTCTCGATCCTACCTCAGAAGTGAGGAGTGAATCATAGTCTCTCAAAAACTATCAATCCCCACAGCTTCCCTGGAAATATCGAGAGTAGAATTGAATGAAATAAAGTGATTGGCTACTTTATTTGATATGTTTCTAACTAGAAATTTGAAAGCTAGAACCTGGATTCTACAGAACAGTGGCGAATCTGATGGTGTGTGTGATCTTTTCCCGTCAGTGTGATCTCCTCGTTCCTTTGTGTTCATGTGGATCCAGAAAAGCGTGTAATGCTAGCATCAACACAAGTAGATATTGGGATAAAGGCAGCTTAGGATACAGACTGAATACAATGCAAGTAGGAGAGGGATAGCGCAAGAGTACAGAGCTTGGCTTATGCAATTCCTAGCGGGATTTATTGCGAGTCATGCAACATAAAGCGTCCAGAACCTGAAACTATCCTATTTGAAGAACAAAACCTGCAACTTTTAATGGCTTCCTATTGAAAAAAAATTATTCTACTCCAATGGATTGGATAAAAATGTCAATAGCACTTGCACAAGATGGATATGTGGCTTCCTAACAACATAACGATACTAACTAAGCATGCAATGAAAGAATCTAAGAACTCTAAGAAAAATGAAAGACTAAGCTATTGCAAAGAGAAATTCAGAGGCAAATTTGAGGGGCCATTTGCTTGAGCACAAGCCAACTATTTATAGCATTGTGTTTACCCAAGGTAAAAACCAAATAGAACTCTTAAACTATAAACAATGGCAAAACACTATTCGAGGGAACCAGAATCATAAATGCAAGCTTATGGTGGTGAAAGAAAGCTGGTAAAATTTTGAAATTAAGTGAGTCGTGTTAAAAGACCTTTCTTGAAAATGCGTAAAGGACCACCGCCCTGAGCAGGGCGGCGGTTACAGGACCGCCACCCTGTCCAGGGTGGCGGTCATGAGACCGCCATCCAGGCAGGGTGGTGGTTTCGTCATTGAAGAGCAAAAGGCCAAGAAAAGAGAGGAAAAGGGGAGAAACAAAACATGCGGGGGATAATCGAGGCATGCGGGATGTTAACACACACTTGGGGAGCTTTTCTGGATCCTGAACACCTTGCGAGGAGACCTGTATCATCATTGGGGAACTTGTTACATTGTTTCGGTAGTACAATACCTTACAATTTTGGGTACGTACAGGAACATAAACAACAACTTTTGAACTTAGAATGTAAGGCCTGAAAATGTTTGTTTCTTTGACCAAGGAAAATGTCTGCTTCTCCATAATGGTGTATTTTAGTTCTACCCCTTGCAATGCCTTACTGAAAAAGGCAATTGGCCTCTCAGCCCCTTCATCATCCTGTTATCACCGAATCACAGCACCCTTGTGTTTATACAAGCGCATATGCTTGAAATCACGGTGTGATTGGATAGCATGGGTACTATCTCCAAGTTGTGGGACTTGCTACTTGAGATAGACCTCCAGAGAAAGCAGGTTCTTGCTCCTAAACTACCTGCCACAATCTACTCTAATGCAAGGGAAACTAACTATTCTAATCTTAATTTCCAAGGGACCAGGGAGAGAGAATGCATAAAATGAAATCCTACACTAAAGCGGTGATACACTAGAAAAGGAGGGTGCGAGAGTAGTCTCCAAATGTGGGAAATACAGAGGCAGAGTGCACACTAGAAGAGGTGATGACAGTTCTCTATAATCTAGAAAAATGCATTCACAACAATATTCCAAGCATACACAATGATAATGAATCCCTGCAAAAACATAATACTAGACACAATATTTTTGTAGAAAGATTAAAGGGGCAAGAAGAATGTAAGAAAACACAGCAGGGGAAGATACATCCACAAACTGATATTTTATTGCTTCATGATATGCACAGTTCAATCTATTACAAGATAAGGTCCTGGATCACCATGCAAGGAGTCCACTACAAGGGCCTGCAGCACATTGGCTTCACAAAGTAATTTTGACAGAGCTTTGCTATCTGAAAACTACCCTTTTTTTTACAATGAGCCCAACACTCCAATTTATAGAAAAGATGAGAAGAGAGAGAGAGGGAAAAATGGAAATCCCAAAATCTGTCCTTCAACCACCTATAAGAGGTATTAAATGGAGTGAAATGATTGTATATTACTTTTAAAAGGCTCCCCATACTGTCCCAGGTGCTGCAGCAGAGAAAGAATGATGACCATGCCTCTTTATTGCACTCCCAACTACCAAATAAAACAGTGTTATGAACCCGGAAATGTTTTATTAAAAATATCCATCTATTTCTCACCAAATTAGGAATTTATTGATTTATATGTGTTGGTCTCAGAGCCACGATTCCAACGGTACCAATTTTGTGCGATTTTGTTGAGAAATGCAAAAGTTATGGCCTTCTGAGTGCGGCCAGCTATTTTGGGCCTGGCAGGTGCTTTCTATCATTTGACGGGAATGAGCATTAACTGACTGGAGCCGAATATGTTTCTCTTATTTAAATATATCTACCCTCATTAAAAATAAGAAATTCCAATTTTGTGAAAATCGGAGCTCGGAGTCAAAAGTTATGGCCATTTGAAGTTTCACGGGTCAAACGTTGACTTTTCTTCTCTGCCTTCGGCCGCTTCAGCTTTTTGCGTCCCGTGCGTACCTTTGTCCCACTTTTCCCGGACAAAAATCTCTTCCTTCGGCTGATTCGGGATTCCTTATTCCTATTTGTGGCGAAGACACGTGGCAAGATTCCATTCGCTCTTGGCTCTTTCGGCTATCCACGTCCCGCGCGTATTTTTTTCCCAACCGTCCCAATACAAAAGTCCTCTGTTTTGGCCGAACCGGTCAGTTCGCGTCCACCACGTACCTTTGTCCCAACTATCCCGGGCTTCCTGGGACAAATTTCTCTGAACCGCCCGAAATGGACTGACTTGCGCCAAACCGGCCGATCTACGTCTTCCGCGTAGTTTTGTCCCGGCTGTCCCAAACCGCGCGATAACAAAACTTGGCAAATTTTTTCACTTTCAGCCGGTTCACCTTTTCGCATCCCACACGTCATTTCGTCCCAATTGCTTCGCGAACTGCCTGGCAGCCTTTCGGCCGATTCGTGCCCAGATGTCCCAAATGTCCCGACTGTTGCAAGGACTAGGACTTAGCCATTTTTCATGATTTTTCCTGGCCCAAGTTGGTTTTCTGCAACTTTTTCACCTTTTCTCAGAACTTTCTATTTTCTTCTTGGATAGGGGAGTTAGAAAAAATCTAAGAGGACCCTTGAGGGGTGAATTTTGGATAACACATCCTTCTACAGCAAGACAGAAGCAATAGTGTTTTCCGAAGCAAAGGAAAATAGTTGGAAAGGCTTCTTATAGTCCTGGGCTGCTAAAACATGGGCATGCTTCAGTGCCTCTTTGATTCCATTGAAATCTTTATGGCAATCTCCTCCCATTTGATGACCTAGTGCTTCTTTAGCATGGAAAAGATTGGGATGGTCAACTCAGCAAAGTTTGATATGAATCTTTTAATGAAGTTTATTTTCCCAAAGAAGGATTGAATTCCTTTCTTGGTTCTTGAAATTAGGACCTTGCTGATGGCCTCTACTCTTTCTGGATCAATCATCACTCCTTCTTGTGACACAATGTGACCAAGAAACTTTACCTTCTACACTTAAAATGGCACTTCTTTGGTTTGAGTGAGATGTCATATTCTTTACATCTTATCAACATCTTGTCCAAGTTCAGCAGGTGATCACTTCTCTTCCTAGAAAATATAGTTACATCATCTTGGTAAATAACAATAAACTCATTGATGTAACCAACAAAAGCAACATCCATTGCTCTTTGAAAAGTGGCTCCAGCATTCCTCAGACCAAGGGCATCTTGACATACACATATGTTCCCCAAGGAGTAGTGAAGGCTGTCTTTCTCCTTTCTGATTCTTTCACCACAACTTGGTTATAACCAGAGAAACCATCTAAGGTAGAGAGAAACTCAGAAACAGTCACTAATTGTAGCATGTGCTCCATGTTTGGTAAAGGATAGCTTTCCTTCATTGAAGCTTTGTTCAGATTCCTGAAGTCCACACATAATCTAATATCACTAGTTTTCATTCTAACTGGCACTAGTTTGCAACCCAAGAAGAATGTCTAGTGGGCTGAATAATACCTCCATCTTTTAGATTCTTTAGTTCCTCTTGCATTTTGAGAGATAAGAGTGGATTGATTGGTCTCTATTTCTACCTAAATGGTTTTGCACATTGGGCTCCAAGGGAATCTCATGTTGAAAAAAATCCTCTTTGTATGATTTGAGTTTAGAATAGGTCCAGGCCATGCAATCGTGGTATTTTTTCAAAAATTTAATGTATGACTGCTTTTCCTCCTTGTTGATGATTACTGCCTAAACCAAATTTTCCTTGGCTTCTCCTTTGTGCCAAGGTCATGCTCCTCAATATCCCTTGAGGCTACCATGCATCTGTTAATAATGCGCTCAACATTATCAAAATTGGAATCAAGAGTAACTAGCCCTCTAGGAATGGTATTGGTCTTTAGCTAAATGACGCATTTTCCAAATAAAGTTTGCCTTTCCCTTTGTTTGATATTGGATCTAAATCAATGCACTGATAAAAAAATTTCCTCTTATTTTGTAGAAATCTTTTGATCTGAGTATCATTATCAAAAACCTGATAGTGCTTAATATTATCAAGGACAGGGGGTATTGTCAATACCTCAAGCTCATATTCACAATATGGGGACATTGTATAGTTGTCAAATTGAGACCCCATCACTATGAGCATTTTCATTCTAGTCATTAAATTTTCTATCAAGATGCACTATGTTAAATGAATCAAACATCTCAATGAAGTCCTAAACTACATGCTTGTATTTTTTCATTCGCTGATTCTTTGTGGCATACAGTTTTCTAACTTGTTTAACAAGTAGCTCTGAATCTCCCTTAACAATAATGTCCTTGACACCATATTTCCAAGCAATTCTGTAAACCTAAGAACAATGCCTCGTACTTAGTAATGTTGTTAGTACACTCAAAGCTAATCTTGAAGGAGAAAACAAATTTTTCCTAACCTCGGAGAAAGCAAAAGAACACCAACACCATTTCAAAATTTGAAGCAAGCTCCATCAAATAATAGATTCCCGGGAGAGCTTTCCTGCTCAAGACATCTGCATTCCTCAATCTTATGCTCCTTTCTATTAGCAAATCCTACAAAGTTATCAACATAAACATTTGTATAAAATACTTCATAGGATGCATTATTAGGGTCTTCAATAAGGTTGCAACATTTTCTTTTCTCCATACAACCTGACAAGGCTGCCCTCAATTATAATGGTGGCATAGGACTTATCCATGTAGACACTCCCACCAACATTTACAACCCATTTTATCTTACAGTAGCATGCCCCACTTGGCTGGGCAATCAACTATGACAACATCAAGTTTTAAATTTTTACCCAGATAGGCCGCAAGATGCACCACCAAACCCTTCACACATCCCACTACTGGCACTTCTCTGGATTCCATGGTAGTGCAATTCCCATATGGTATTGTTACCTTAATATTTGGCTCATTCATGACTTATAGAGACATGACATTACATGATGCGCTTAAGTCAAACATATAGTTATGGAGCAGCATATACTTGATGATTAGAGTGGTGAAGAATGGATCCACATTTAGCTGAGATTCTACCAAGGATGTCCCAAAATAAACCTCAGGTGGTTCACTTAGTTCCTCAAACACTGGTGGCGTTTCTGAATCTTCAATGACTAGAGGACTCTCCATAATTTTTGACATTTCTTCCTAAGGTAGTCTTCTCTTCATTCAATCCCAAGTATTCAAATGCTCTCCTTTTGTGCTCAGGAATCCTAAGCAACTCAAAAATTGGAATAAAGACTTTGATTTGACTTACAACTTGGGCAATGTCATATGGGACATTCTTGGGCAAGGCAATATCAGAAGGAAAGCTAATACACTCATTAGGTGGTAAAATATTTTTGGTAGCTTGAGCATGAGGAGGAGTATGATTTTTACTTGGAGCTGTAGGGCCTTTGGTAGACGCATCCTTCTTAGGGGCCTCGTTATGAATGTTTGAAAGTAAGGGATGTTTTTACTTGACTTGAGGCGCCTTCCCTTTAATAGCCTTACTTCTTGTGTTATATTACTTCTCTTGAGTAATCACAACATTCATTAGTAATTGTATCTTTTCCTTAGATGGGATTCCTCCATCATACTTCTTTATCATTAAATCCCTCAAATATTCAAATTCATTATTAGGAAACTCAAAATATTGTATAATATCTAATTCTAAGGTATGAGAGATAGGAAGAATATGTAGCTTATGAATGTAGCCCCAAAAAGTGGCAGAAATTCTAGCACTTATTGCCTCAGTTGAGGTTTCCCCTTGTTATGAGCTGGAGGAGCAACCCATCATGCAAACATCATCATAATTTTCATCATAAGCTTCCTCTTCTTCTTACTGATCTTCTTCTTAAGGATAATAGGGCATGAAAAATTTGTCACACCAATCAATGACCTATGTTTACTCCACCACTGCAACTCTAGCAGCCAAAGGATAGGGCACCATTCTATTTTCCCTGTCCTAGGGCTACCTATTCCCGAATCCAATAAGTCCTTTTCCTCTATCATCAGATATTTGATGATTTGTAAATCTGTCTTGGCCTTCTTGCTTATGTTTACCTTGTGAGCTATGCCTAATTCCTTTCTCATCCTGGACTAGTTTGAAGGATATTTATTTGACATCCCCTACCAAAGTTTTCACAATCTTCTGCAAATCAGCAACCTTACTATCCTGAGGCTTTTCTAGCTTAAAAAATTTTACACCCTCCCTTTTTGGAGGATTTCCAATTGCCTTGATGTCATTATCTATTTGCAGAGCCATGGTGAAGGCCTGCCTCAAATTAGTATGGTTCTTATCTCTTAAGTAATATGCATCATTTTTTATCAAATGCATCAGTATATTTGATTAAACATGACTCATCACTTGGCCTTATTATAACATAGGAAATATTCTTAAATTCTTATTGAGCCTTGTGTTGAAATCATGTACTGACTCATTGGGATTCTTCTTGATGTTTTCAAACTCTGATAGAAGAAACCTAGGGCCAATCCTATCACCCTATTTTAATCTAAATACATTGTTCATTTCAATCCAAGAATCAATAGAGTTATCTGGCAATGCTTTATACCAGTCCCTTGCATCCTCTTCTAAAGTGTGAACAAATAATTTGATGTATATATTTTCAGTGTTCAATTCCAAAGTATTCCATCATATTGAGATAAAGCTTTAGATATTGATCACAAGTTATAACATTATTTCCCTGGAAATTTAGAAGTTTGTTCCTTAGATCTTGAGGTATTTCATTTTCGTAACCAGCCATCCCCACAAAATTTATAGGTCCAAAGGGTGTTTATAAGAAATGGAGGTCTAGGTGGGGGGTTGATCCATATTGATTCTAGGAGGTGATCTTGGGGGGGGTGAAAAATTGATAAGGGGTAGAGGTTCCTTAGAACACATGAGTGTAGCTATTCAAAATGGACACACTCTAAAGGCCTTTCTTCTTGGAAATGCCTATCAACTTTAGAAAATATAGGTGCATAATATGAAGAATTTTTTTTAAAATGAAATGAAGGCCCTTCTCCAGCTAGAGAATTCAATTCCATAAAGAGGATACCTGATTAAGAGTCACTTGAGTGGTAATCTTCAATGATGGGCTGATCAACGTCATCAATGGAGATACCTCTTCTTGACTGTTGTTCTCCCACAAATCTCCCGGCTTTTCGTCCTTTTGATTTGGGTTTTTCTAGCTCTAGAAATAGTGTCCAAGAAGGATCCCTAGCAAAGAAAGATATTATTCCTTCGAAATTTGCAAATATTAGTAACAAATCTTACTTGACAAAGGTTTAAGAAATTTGTCCTTATCAATAATCAAATCAACAGGGAGTCACCACTAAGGATTTCAACCTTAGTTGTGTAAATGCACTAAAATATGCTCTATCAAATGTCTATCAACACAATAAACTAGATATAAAAGCTCTCTAACCTTCCTTTACCAAAATTTTATCAATGTATACTAGTGTAAAAATTGTACAGACTAGAAAAGTTGCATATAACACTTATAACCTAAAAATTCATATAGGCCCGAACACATGATAACACTTAAACTATATTTCTGGCACTTCAGATCATACAAGAAATGTTTACCAAGGTCTAAGTATGAATTGGATCATAATGAAAAAATCTTTTCTCAGCAAATTTTAAAATGGTCCATGGCAACGGCGCCACTAGGTGTTTGGTATCCAAATTTGTTATCCTTTTCAAGCCATGCAGCAACACATATTTAATGCGGACCTTAGAGGCAACTAGATCATAAATATGTGTCATTTTTTAGCCGAGGAGGAAATCTGACTGTGCCTCTATTACTTGGATTTGTGGAGAGATGGATTACACCTTAAAAGGATATGATCTTATCCTAACTATTTTACGTTGTACCTTTCAACCAAGGTAAGAGAACCTATTTTTGTAACCTCTCTTATTTTAAAGGAGATACATGTACCTTTCCTTTACATATATTTTATAGAGAATACCTTGGGGGAAAATATGATCAACACACCAAATATGACTCTCATGAGTTGTCACTTCTAGATTATAGAGATATTTTCAACACAAGGTCAAGGTTACTAAAGACATTTGGAATCCAGATATGTTCTGCATACTTTAGCAAATGGGTTTTTGGTCTTGTGTGGGTATATAGAGAAAAAAAATGGGTAGTATGGGTAGGATTAGATGTTTTTAAATTATTTTTTTTGGTGCGAGGGGAAACAAGATGAACTTGACTAACCAGATCATTGAGAGCTTATGCAAAATGGAAAGATTCAACCAAATAAAATGTCACAAAAAAGTTAAAAATGTGTCTGCAACTAGAATATGTGCTTTAATGGAGGCCTATATTAGTACCTGTTCATACAACCTAAGGGATTCTATCACAAAGACTCAAGTAAGAAAACCCAATAAAGCACCAAGATTCAAACCAAATCAGGCTTAAGGTACACACAAAAGCTTATAGATAATATCTGTCAAAAAAATGAAAGAAAAAATTATTTTAAACCATTTATCTCACTCCCATATGAAGGATCTTCTGATAAATGAAATTGCAGATGCCACTAAACTGTCAAAATGATTGAGACCTATGTGATTGGACTAGACTTTGGTACAAGATTGCAACATAAATAAGAAAAAATACTTGTATTCAGAGATGAAATAAATACACTTTACTCAAGATTAACACATAATAACCCAAGTTTGATCAAATTTATCAACAAGAGAGAGTTTCCATAACAATCTCAAATATTTTCAATGGCTCTACACTTGTAGCCACCTTAACACGATTAAATTTGACATAAAGAGAGATAAACAAGCTTCTTAGACGGCTTCTGAAAAAGGATGAGATCTGTCAAGCTTTTACATCTAGAAAAATCAGTCCTTGACTACTTCAAAGAACTCCCAACCATTTGTATGATGAAATTGTTCCTTTTATAAAATTTACAATAGGCCCCATTTCCCCCCAAAATCTAGACATTTAGTGCTACCAGTGTTTGCCATGATCACGATTATGATTCCCAGAATCAGATTTGTAAAAATTTTCCAGGTGCTCAAGGGGGCAGATCTCATTGAATATCTCCCGCACATTCAACTACTTCCTCTGGTAAATGACTATTTTTTCAATTCTCCAACCAATTCCACCCCTAATTTGTCAAATCCATTTCCTTACATGCTCAGGAGAAGAGAAATAGAAAAACAGATCGAGCCCCATAGTCATACCATTTTTAATGGCGAAAGACATCTTTCAAATCAAACTCCAATAACATGACATTCACTGGAGAGTCAATATATTCTCCTCTGGTATTTTTTAGACCGCATATTAGTATGCATTCTAAGTAACTCCCACTTTTAAATGAGTGTTTAGTACATTACGCTTGAAGAAAATAATGCTTCCAAATTATGAAACAAAAATTTAGAAATATTGTAAGGAAATGTATATGTCTTGCTTAAAAACAACACCACTACCCATCCTACAATGGAAAATGATCCTAAAGAGGGTTGGGAAAAACAATGAATAATTTATAGTGGGATATCATATGCTTTTTCCACCTACCAAGGTTAAACATTGTGGACTAAAGAAAAATACCATGCTATCATCAAACAAGGTCATCTCAACATTGGTGAACAAGGTTAGGGAGTTATAACTTCCGAAAGAAATTAGTGTGTCATATGTTAGGAAAGGGAAGATTCATTAACCTCCGTAGACCTATGGCTAGAAGCCAGCTGTGCCATATCCTCTGGTTTGCATTAGTATTCCTAGTCATATGGATATTATCACTGGGTTAGGTAACTTGGGTATGCCCCCCATGTTGCGTACGGATATCCAAAATAGGAACCATTGGGAATTCTATTATCAAACTCCATACCAAATGGAAATGCAACGTTCCTCAACTATGTACCTTAAAATATATATCAAGGTGATGTTCCCCCATACGTACATATGTATTCTAACCCACCATAAGGGAAAATTTACTCTAACAATGGTCCATATGGTCAATAATAGGGGATGCATTATACCCCAACAAATGTCTATGTTTCACCTTATCGGAAACCGATTCCACCTCCACCTTCATAGGGATCATTAATGGTTGAGTCCTACACAATAGGAACCTACTATGAGTATCTGAAAGAACCCCTTGAATTTAACATACGGGATGTCATGCTTCAATTCCCTTTTCAATACCTTCCAAAATTAAAAGGGTAAGGGGATCCCAACATGCATATCAAAGCATATGCCATGTCCATTCGAGAGATACTCCCATGGGATGCAGTTGTTGCAAAAATCTTCCCTAAGTTCTAAAATGTATTGCTCTTGTCTGGTACTAGAGGATACCTGAGGCCTCGATTCATTTTTTCAAATAACTCGTGTCGGATTTCATCAAGGATTTTGACATGGAAAAAACTTTTAAGAATAGGAATCAAGGAATTCCTCCTTATTAAATAAGAGCATAATGAGTCTACCTCTCATTTCATTCAGAAATGGAAACATGTTCTTTACTCTTCAGCAAGTTCTCCTAACATGGATCAAACATAACTGTGTGATTTATTTCTTCATTCTCTTAACTGGAAAATAGAGGAAGGGGTCCAGAAGTTCCTGCTAGGGAGCTATAAAGAAGTATTGGAAGGTGCACTCTGCATCGATCAAGTGGTTATATACAATGGTCAAAATACCTATGGTTTAATCAAGAAATTGATCACTCCCAATCAAGGTAATTCAAACTACCCTAATAATATGAACCAAAACCATGGACCCAAGATCCTAAACAAAATTTTTGGTGTTACAATTGACAAAGTTATCAATCAACCTAAAAATTCCAATGATATTAATACCCAAAATATAAATAATGCTAACAACAACAATAACGGTAGAAATCAAAGGAACAAAAAATTTACTCCCTGCGATCAATGTTGTGGACTTCAATCATTCTCCACAACAACAAAACAAACAACAAAAACAACGATGACAGAAATAACAAATTCAGGGCCAAGGCCCCAGCTTGTACCCAAGCGGATATCCGAATCAATTTCCAAATCAAGGGAAATGGCCTCTAAATGTCAACTACAATAAGCAGGAGTTGAACAATAATATAGGAATTTTGGGCCACAACATAGTGCAACCCAAAGACCTCAGGATTATGATCCCAACCTATATCGTGGCTTTCAGATATTTTGACGACATGACACCAGAACTTGTCGGGATACTAACAAGTTCTTACAATGCTTACCCGAAGAACAAATACAACTCATCATTGATATGTTCTTAGCAAATTATTTAGTGCCAAATCAAAAAAATTGCATGGGGCATGTGTCCTAAAAAATATTCAACTCAAGATCATCAATGATCCTCTCCCAACATGTCCCAATAACGGTAAGTTAGACCCCAATGGATCAAACAAGAGAATCCCACTAGGAAACAACAATCATGAAGATTTGACTTCATTAAATGCATCGGTTGCACCTCCTTTGGATGGCCATTAGTAGAATCAGATAGTGGGCTTTGTAGACCTAGAAAATTATCCCTATATAAATGTTGCCACTAGAACCAAAGACTATTCTTCATAGCCAATTCCAAGCTACTCATCTATATTGGATGATATTTTTGATACGCTTCAAAAACCAGTAGCATATTATGAATTGATTAATTACCTGGCAAATAATTTTTCTCACATTTCCTTATTGGATATTTTGAAGAACTCCCCCACTCATAGAGATTATTTTTTAGAAGCATTAGGTCTTGGTCATCTAGTCAATGTTACTCCTCCTCCAGAAGCACAAATAAACCATATAGATATTGATGTACATCCTCTAGGGAAACCAAAAAGGGATTTCATATTTGTATTCGATATCAATAATATTACCAAAGATGTTGAGATAACATGTAAAGGTGATCTGACATTATATTTACAAGTTTTGATCTACAATAACTATGTAAAGTGCACAATGATTTATGATGGGGAAACAATTAACATAGTCCCCTTCTCTTTTCTCCTGAAGTTAGGTTATGGAGAAACCAACTGATCTTCAATGAGAAACATGTTGAGAGGTTATGATAGCCTCAAAGTAACTTCAATTAGAACTATAGCATTTCAAGTCACCCTGGGACCCAAGATGGTTATAATGGACGTTTATATTATAGAACAGGAAATCAACTATAATATAACCCTTGGTTGTTCTTGGATACATCACATGAAGGTGATTCCCTATACTTTGTTTCAAGAAGTAAGATTCATGCACTTAGAGAAGGTCTTTGAGGTGCACGGTGACCCAAAACCATTTGACATACACATAACTTATCTAAAGAAGAAATAAGGTGTTCATTCTGAGTTTGATCTCCCTGCAAATCAATTAAACAAACCAGCTATCTCAACACCTAAAATAAAACTAGTTCCTATAACGGAATTAAAAACTAATGGCTTGATCAAGGGCATTCCTGTAGTCAAGGACAAAACTGTTATCATGGAGATAATATCTATGGAAACTACAATGAATATTTTCGAGTTGTTGGAGAATATGTCTTAGGACTCGGCTCTCTTCCGGCTAATGAGGTTTGTATGGTGGAAGTAATAAAAGTAAAGGAAGAGGATACAAAAAAAATCCAACATCTATCTTTCTAATAAACTATTAGAGTCTCCACTTTGATGGAGTAAAGTTCCACTTCAACGTTGGGGCATGTGTGATCCTTACTTCTCTAGAAGGGAAGGTCATGCCTTTCACTTTCAAGTTAAATTTTTAGTGCACAAATTATGGTGTAGAATATGAGGTTCTCATTCTTGGCCTCATAGTAGCTAAGAGGATCACTGTTTGTAATATAAGAGTGTTGGATTATTTGTAGCTAGACGTTATTCAGGTTTCAGAAGTATATGAGACTACAACAGAGCACCTATAACTCTACAAAACTACGATGCTTAATCTGACAAAAGGGTTTGAATTAATTTCGATTGAATCTACTCCATGAGAGAAAACATTTCTCACATATTTCAGAGCTACCTATGCCTCTCACTTCTATCCAAGTGGGGAGTTAGAACAAACCAACTTCACAGTTTTGGTTAATGCAGAATCCTTAGTCCACAAAGTTCCAATAAGCCCAATCTTGGCTTATGTTGAGGCCGATAATCATCTCTCCACTCTAGGTTATGTAGAAAAAAATGAGGCTATCCTAGGATAACTTAACACTTACATAGATTTACATCATGCACATCATAAGAAATGATGCTCTTTCGTTCCTCACCCTTCCTCCTATTTTGGAGATCATACGATGGATCCTTCCTCCTTGGTAGGCATTGAATTTTGTGAAATAGAAGAGGAAGGATCATTAGTGTTTCCTCCAGCCCCTCCTTAGTTTGAATAGGGTGATGCCTCTTTGATCGAGGGAACAATCAACATTAATAGCGGGATGGAGGAAGGTCCAAAAATATTAATTTTAGGTTCCTTGTTAACTCCTGAAGAAGTAGATATACATAAAAAAATCCTTAAGGGGCACTCAAAATCCTGTACATCTAGATATAAATAAATGACAAGAATTTCTCCCCATCTATAAGTTCATAACATGGTAACAAATCCCAATGCTAAACCCATCAAACTTAATTCTAGACCAATGAAGCCAAAAGTGGCACTGATGGTCACAAAGGAAGTAATGAAATTCCTACATGTGGGATTCGTAAAACCTATTGACTACTCCATTTGGGTGTCTAACATTGTCCCCATTCTTAAAAAGAATGGAAAAATTCACATCTGTATTGATTTTCAAGATATTAATAAAGCATGTCCCAAAGATGACTTCTCATTTGCATCCATTAATGTCATCATTGACGCAACATCTAGTTATGAGTTTTTATCCATTATGGATGGATTCTCCAGGTATAATAAAATAAAAATATCTAAGGAAGATTAAGAGAAGACCACATTTGTCACTCCTTGGGGAACATATTGTTAGCGGTCATGTTGTCTGGACTTAAGAAATTGGGTGCGGCCTACCAACGCACCATGACTTATATATTCCATGATCTCATTTATAAGATTGTGGAATCCTACGTTGATAACCTTTTAGCTAAGGCTAGGAAAATATAAAATCACCATGAGGTGCTTCGCATCAAACTCTATCATCTAATTGAGTATGGTGTTACACTGAATCGTAAAAAGTGTGTATTTAGTGTGATGGGAGGGAAGTTGTTGGGGTACATCTTCTCCTCATGAGGCATTGATGTAGATCCCGCAAAAATTCCAAGCAATATTAGAAATAATCCCATCGTTAGATGAGTTTGCCATTAGGTATTTCCTTGGAAAGCTCATGTAATCCAAAGGTTCATCCCTAACTTGACCTTCACACTTTACCTAATAAATAATTTATTTAAAAAGTATTACTGTAACATTTGGACCGAAGAGTGTCACAAGGCATTTGAATTAGTAAAATGATTCTTACTCTTGCACCCTACACTCATGCCTCCAAATTTAGACCATTGTCTTATCTTATATTCAAGAGCCACAGATGTCTCATTAGCTTGCATGTTAGCTCAAGAGGATGATGACAAACGAGAGTGTTCAATTTATTTCATCAGTCGAACGTTGCTCGACTACAAGACACATTATACTCAAGAAGATAAAGAATGTCTAACTACATTTTTGCGATAAAGTAGTTAAGAAACTATATTCTTAACCAAGAAACAAGGTTTATTGTCAAGATTGGTCATTTGTGAACCTTTATAACATAGGGTTCGTTATACAATAAGGTTGGACATTTCATAACTCTAATGTGTGAGTTTGAGTTGACTTTATTAATCAAAAGTATCTCAAAGGACAAATCATCGTAGATTAGTTAGCTAAAACCCATTAGATGTTGGAAATTTAGCTAACATGGATTCCCCTAATGAATGCATATATTATGTTGAAACCTAACCCCCCATCACTACATGCCCATGTTATACCAACATTATTAATTTCATTATAGACTAGGCATACCCTAAAGGGGTAAAATTATAATAGAGAAGATGACTACACAACATAGCTGCTAAATATGTAATCTTAGAACAAGTCCTTTATCACAGATCCTTTAACAAAATGTTTCTCAAATGTGTCGATGAAGATGAATTTGAAAATATCCTCTATGAGTATCACAACAAAGTGTGTGGAGGCCATTTTGGAGTCCACACTACCACTCGAAAGATACATTGAATGGGTTAATTTTGTCCTATATTAGAGCATGACATAGTAGAATACGTGCAAAAATTTTACAAGTGTAAGGTGTTCTCTCATGAGATTCACATACCTACTCAGGGTCTTCAATCGATTGCAACACCATGGCCCTTTTCCATGCGGGGCTTGGATTTGATATGGAAGTTCTCTCCCTCATCAATAGATGGCCATAAATTCATAATCATGGCCATGGAATACGTCATGAAGTGGATAGAGGTCATGCCGCTTACCACTGTACCAGGTTGTGTAATAGTAAAATTCATTCTAAACCAGATTATCTCTAGGTACGGTTTCCCATAAGTCATTATCTCCGATAATGGCATGTCTTTTAAAAATAAGTAAGTGTGTGAACAATTTGAAAACTTTAAAATAAACCACCACACGACTTCTCTGGTATTATCCTCAAGTTCCACTAGAAGAATTCTATTATCCTCAAGCCAATGGAAAGGATGAGGCTACAAACAGGATGATAAATTCCATCCTCCTTAAAAATTTCAAGGAGAACAATTGGGCCCATATCAAGATATGGCACCTAAATCTTTTTCCAACCTTGTGGGCCTATCAAACATCAATAAGAAAACATTCTCCAACAGGGACAACTCTTCGAATATTCTTTTTTCAACAAGATTCCTACTGGTATTTGGTTCAGAAGAAGTTTTGTTGGCCGTTGCATCTTACTGCTAGGGGTTGAAGTTGAATTACCTTTTAGTCTTTGCATCTCACTACAAGGCATTTTAAGAGTTCCTACTGGTGGCATGGGGCAAAGTTTAGGGGGTCTCTACAAATAAGAAGGCTATCGATAGGTATGATCACTCTCAAAGTTATAAAGTCTAACAACCTCCATCTCTATCGAATTCATACAATTCACGTCCCTCATGGATCTCAGTGTTGAGCTCTCGCATCTTACTAGGTGTGTGGGGTTAGGAGGGGAGTGAATTCATTTTATTATCATATTATTATTCACAACACATTACAAATATAAAAGGAAGTACCAAACATTACTTGAAAAACTATAGTTCATCATTACAATGTGTGTGCATAATCATATAAAATCAGTATTACAAAATAACAAAAATAAGTCATTCTGCTAGCATTTATCATCTGTTGGATCACATTCAGAAAATCATAGAATACACATGCAAAGAAAACCACAAATGAAATTTTACTCTATGCAAGGAATATCCGAACCAAAAAGATATCCATATATATATATATATATATAGTTTTGTTTTTTATACAATGCCATCACGTGCTAGGTGTGAACAAATCACTCTCAATAAGCCCAAAAATAAAAATAAAAAATCATATATTTGCCTCAAAAAATTGCAACAAAGAAATAAGGGCCCAATAGCCCATTAATCTCTATGAGACCCCTAAGAAGGTGCACACCTGACTCCAGGACTCCTGTTGTGTCTCTGGCATCATGAGTGCACCGAGTACTGTGAGTGACCGTTAGTACAAACACTAGCTATGGTATCATTACATGAGTTCCTCCACCTCATCAATCTCTCTGTTGTCTCATTCCCAGTGACCATCATCCTCATATTAAGAATGGTCTCTTCTATCTTCCATATACATGCAAAAATTTTATCATGGTAGCCAACCTGTAAAGGCTATCCCACATCCTCTAATAACCTCAATTTGGTCTTCCACATAGGAAGTAGCAATGTATCTATGTAGACCCGATGAAAAATATCTCACCACTCCTGAGTACAAAACAAGGAAACAATGGCGAGCTAGAAAACCAAAAAAACTAAAAAAATAGAACTACAATATATAGTAATTAATGTCTCTATCAAAAAAATTCTTGAAAAAGGTGTTTATATACTTAGATCCCAAGGCATCCACGTAGGATCCACTAGTAAAATTGGTGCTACTATTGCGAGTTCCTATTGTTAGTCCTCTCCTCTTGAGGCAATATGTTATCCCATGAAAGACTCTTGATCTCCTCCTCCATCACGAGGAAGTGGATCCTTAGAAACTAATGTCTCCATCTCTGGATCAACCTCCTCCCTCTCAGCCCTAGATATCTCCTGAGTGTAATGTCACTAATTATCATTTTCTTCCTTATCATCCCATCCCACTACATAGGCCTCCTCTCCTACTCCATTATCTATCTCCTCATCAATTTCCACCTTAGCCTTGTAGTCTATGTCAATTATAATATCTTGTTCCTCATCCCTGTTGTGAGCGGGTGTGGCCTTAAGTAGGAGAAATGGTTCAGTTCTAGGTTCTCAATGAGTACGAACAACCCGTCTCACTTCAATAGGGACTCTTGGAGTCACAAAGGTCCAACTGTGATCACCCATAGGTCCACCCCGAGTTTCCCTGACACTCCTACATACAACTTGCATAGGGGGAAGGACATCAATATATGGAAGTCCAAATTGTTGAAGAACTCTACCAAAGGGATGGGTCTCCACTCTAGATGATTTTTCAACTAACTGGCTAGTGGTGGAACAAAAAATCATTGTGTTCACATCCAGCCCCCATAATCTTTCCATGTCCTATAGGGCATAACAACCAAGTCATCTGTAGTAATGGTAGCCACTGCCTAGTGTGGAACCCTAAATACTCACATCCTAATCCACCTATTGGCCCTAATGGCCCCTTGACCCTGAATTGGTACTCCCATCTGATAGGGGATAAAGCTCTCATACACCGAAATTATCATAAGGGTGGGGTGACTAGGTGACTAGCCATATAATCTGACCACCTAGTAAAGATCATGGTATGTAGTTCCTAGTATATCTTCTCCCCAAGCATAGGTATGCCTATACTACTCTATCTACATCATTATCGGGGCCCAAAACTATACCAAATTGTCCCCACCCTTATCCCCTATCTACCGCGAGGCCAAGATACCTATGATCACCTTACGGAGTACAAGGATAGGAGCAAGAGGGACAAAAAGACACCTCACACCTTTTTTACTTCTTGGTGACACCCCATCATTCCCCAAGTAGGTGGCACAAATTTTGGCCATGTTGGTAGATCCCATCTTCTCAAGTGTCAATCGTCAGCCAAGTATGGGAACTCCTAGTATCATGTATACATCCTCAAGACCGATGGTCCACTGTCCCCTAACTCCTAAAACCTAGAAAGTGTTTTGGTCTGTATCCCAATAAGATAATATGTTACACAAAATTTGACTAGTAGGTACAATGTGAGATACCTGTGTGATACTCCAAATCCCTTCTTTGTGTAGTGTGTCTATCTTGTCCTGTGTCAATTGGTTGAGTATCACTGGTATCCAATCACACTCTTTCTCTCTACTTCAGTGGACATAATACTACTAAATTTATAAATCAACAAAAGAGTGAGCTAATAACATAGGTAAGCTCGTTAAAAACATATGAAAACAAGATGAAATCCAAAAAAATTAGTCTAAACATGTTAAATTTTCTCGCTGCCCCAAAATTGACAAAATTGCCACCCTATGCAGAGCGGTGATTTTATAACTAATGCCTTACTAGGGAGGTGATTTTCTAACTAACACCAGAGAAAGGCAGAGATCTTGTAACCTCCACCCTATGTAGGGCAGTGATCCTATCCAAATACGATGGGTCATCCCTTTAGCCCTAAAAACTAAAAAAAAAAAAAAGACCATTTTTAATGAAATAAAAGACTACCCCTTGGGTGCCCCTCCCTAAGGATCATTTTAACACAAGAAATTTTAAAAATATCCCCCCTAGGTTTATATTTTTGAATTTTTATGATTTAGGTTTCAAAATGAATAATAGAGAAAAACTAACCTTTTTATTTGTTGTTGGGTTTATCGGTCTCGGAGCCTTCTTCAACTCATCGCAATGGTCATTTCAACTGCACTCTCATTTGAAATGGTTAGCGTGGGCCCAGAGCTCAAAATTCACTTATAGGATATGTACAAATGAGTTATATATATATCTTGTCTTTTAACTTTGTTTTGAGTGTATGTGATCATAAGGCTGGAGCATTGGCACAAGTATATTCCTACACCGACACAAATGGTAAGTCCTCTTGTCGTTTTCATTTTTCGTTTATTTTTTGATATTTTATCTATCTGCACTCGAGTTTTCTTTTTGTCTTACAAGTAACGGGAGCTTGGACAGTGACATTTTGACACATGGGTGTGTCAGGTATATCTTCTAACTCCCCATTTTGGGATTGCCATACTCAAACTTTACATTTGATGCCTCTTCAAGGCTATAACACTTTTTTGAGAGGTCAATATGTACACACCCAATTTTACGCATGTTACACTATCATAAATGTTCACAAAAATGTCCCTAATGATGATTCATGTCTTTTCAAAATGTGTTCAAGCTCATAAAGCCACATTGCATTTTATATTTGTAGCCTAGTATGTCTTACTTATCCTCTACATGCTTTTTCCCAGCTTCTTATTTCTTTTTCCTTTGTTTTTGGCCTTTAGTTTCAAAACTACCACCCTTCTAGGGTGGTGGTTTTCTAACCACCACCCAAGCAGGGTGGTGGTCTTGTAATCACCGCTTTGCATTGGGTGGTAGTCTTGTGTGTAATTTGCTAAAATGTTCACTCATCCTTTGAACACGTGTAACTCAACTTTAGTTCATTTTTTGAATGCATTTCTTAGTTAAATTTCCTAAATTTAGGCTTGGTTTTTTCATGCTAAACTCCTCTTCCACTTATGATTTTTTATTAGTACATAGTTAATTTCCTCTTCATGTGATTATATGGCATTCCATTGCTACCAAGTGTGCTTGTGCAGTCTACAACTAACTTTATATAAATTGATTGTTTGTATTCAAGCAAAGGGCCTGATAATTTTGTGTATCTTACATAGTATTGTTGTAAAAATTCTACTAGAAATTTCATAGCAAAGAACTGTTCATTTGAGTTATCTCTCTTCTACTTACATTACAACTAGATTGCCTTCAAGTTGCCATTTCTCAAGCAGCTTCTCTTTTTGGTGCCTCTACATTCCCAATTCCTGGGAATCATGTGAACACATAGAGAATAAAAATACAAAAAATTGGGGACAAATCATCACACAATGGGATTTACCTTTTTTATGTGATTTCTAGGTTGGAGTTGTTTGATTTCTTTCATTTAAAAGTAGTTAATTTCGAAAGAGGTTTTAAATATTTCATAGTATCTCCCAGTGACGTATCTTATCATTCCTATCCCTGTGGATTTGAAGGAGACAATATCTATATGATGTTTTCTATATATCATAGATTAATTGGAAAATATCACATTTTAAAGTTATTTTAGATTTAGTATACAATTAGCTACATCATGTTAGTTGTTTGTATAGATTTATTTATTTAGATTAGAAGTTATGTTCCTAGAATATCATTGAAGAATAAAAAACATTTACTTTTATTAGATTATTTTCTTTTAATGCTTTGCTCGGTTTATATATTAAAATATATTAAAATCATAGTGTAGATTTACCTTTCTTAATTAGTTTGCTTCATTAATTTTTTTCAATTATATTTTGTATGAAAATTATGGGGCCTAGAGAACCTAGAGATTTTGTATTCAAACCAATAATTCCTCAAGAAATTCTAGTTGTACCACTAGAAAATATTGATCAAGGTCTTAGATTTAAGGTATTCTGAACAACTAGAGATCTAAAAACAATCACTAAACAATTAGACGTGTAAAAAATTGAAGGTGACAAAGCATACAAATTTTATTCAAGACAACCAAATTATAGACTCGCTTAAAATCATTTAAATATTCACATGACCATCAATGAACAAAATCAAGAAAAAACTTATGAAAGTGATCTAATAGTTTGAAAACCAAACTCATAATATTTATTCACTAACATAGACAGAGGATTGCGCATACAAGTTACTAGATCCATAGTACAGTATTCTAAAAATATTGAATAACTCCTAGTTTTGAATGTATAAGCTGACAAGGCTTACAATTACTAGAATACCATTGTGTATAGATTACCCGACCACCCCTAGGCCTAGACTTTATATCATACCGCATGACCATACAAGGACCACAACTAGAGATAATTTATGGTTGTGATGTAACAGTTTCCCAGCCGAAAAGAACCAAAAAATGAACTAGATGTTGACATTGTATTGAGAGCGTTGGAATTTATAACCTCTCCATTACCACTTGAAATTATTAGGCAATTGAGCATCCTAAAAAACAAAACTCATCAAGCCTTCTCATTTTGGACCAAACCTGTCAACCATCCATAGAAATAATAGATTCCCACCTTTCTTGTCTATTCCATAACCTTTTATTGAAATCATTATGAGGTGCATCTTTGCACTCTACATATTCCATAATCATTACATAGAATCTCTATAGAGCTTGATATTGACTGGAGTCTCTGCATTACTATTCTCTCTAATCCATCCATATGACCCCGTACAAGTTAGAGAGGATTTCATTGTGCTCAATGAGAAAACTCCATTATTATGAGTTAAAGACATTTTGTTTCCTTGATAGCTTGCCCATACTGTTTCACACACATTTCACTATCATTTATCCATCCATACTTTTACATCAGTTTCCTCAGCATGACCTCAAGGATTCAAGTGCAGGTGAAGGTCACGATGTTGATTTTCATCTATATAATCCCCGATGCCTAGGCACCTCTGGCCTAATCCAAGATCTGTAGTCCCATCATTTCTGACACTCACGTAATTTTATGGGCTCATTTATGACAATAATTCCTCTTGTTTCAACAGGTTTCTAGTTCGGCATAGTCCAGGTTTAATTGTGAAATCAGCTAAGTATTTTATCCCATATCTTGCACTTAGGGTTTCAAATTTATTTTCTTATTTATTAGGTCATAAATATATTTTTATTGTTATATCATTGTGTTGTGACTCTATAATTAGGATTTAACATTTATATTTCAATGTTTGTTAAATGATTTGACCTCATACCTTTTTTCATACCTCTAACTATGATCTTGGATGTGGTGGATTCATGACCTTGATTGCTCCTAAAATTTCCTAGCATGTGGTTTCCTGAGTCTCGTACCCCACATATCGAATTATGTGGTATCTTTTTTATTTTTAAGGGAGTATTCTTAGGTTAACTTACATCTACTCTTCCAATGATACGGGCAAGCAGGATCTTTTTAGCATTAAATTTTTGAATTGTTTCCATGGGCTTTCTGGATCATTTGTGATGAATTTAATATGGTTAAAATCCCTAAGGATAAGATTTTATGTCTTCCTATAGGCTAGTGTGCGGCAGAGTGAGAGGCTAGGTTTTATTTTAGCCACAAGATTGGACTTTTTGGGAAGAACGGGAGGCTTGGTTTTATTTTAACCACAAGATTAGACTTTTTGTTCCCAATCTTCCCTTTCAATACAAATTCTCTTCCTCCTAGTTAACTTTCTCTAATTTTGAGAAGGAATACATCGAATTGTTCAGCAACTAGATCGCTTTCTCATGACCGTTAAAGAATTTTTCTATCTTTCCCTTGTTTTGGGTCATCCAGTTGTTGTCACTAAAAATTATTTTCTATAGAAACATTCTCCTATATTATTTAATATTACATGGCTTGATCCTACAAAAAAGCACTAGATTACTTCTCAATTTTATCATAACACCACTCATCTTAAACAAGTTCAGATAGTTTCACACATACAACAAGTATGGAATCTAGTTGATTGACCTTTTGATGGCTCTAGATGGATCAGTTGGTGGAATGATGCTATCAAGCACACCACCACATTTCTCCATATATATGAGAAGTAGGCCTCGATCTTCAAGAAACATGCCCATGGGGCTTCATATCGTGAGCTCTCCAGAATTTCACAAGATCTTAACACCTCACCTTTCAATTTTCCTTTGCAAACCTAAGTTGCCTATTATCAATACACTCTTAATGTATACGAATCCTACCATGCTTGTGGGGCGTAGTTTCATTCTTGCTTACATTTCCTTAAAATTGGGGACCGAGCTTCCAAGGAATTCTTTTCCATGTTGCGCTCTAAATAGTCTTCAGAAAAGATCAAGGAAATATCTCAGGTTAATGCTAGGAATACCACCATGCATGGGATTCTCTTAGCTTTTGTGCATAATTATCATGGGTTTTTGTTGCTCAATTTATCACTCAATCTTGGGAAGAGAGCCTTTTAAAATGTCTCCAAGTGGTAGATTGAAAATTTTTTATAAACCCTGTGGGTGGTCTGTGATATTCCTTTATCTCTTTCTGATCTTAAAGAGGCTTCCT
This sequence comes from Taxus chinensis, assembly GCA_019776745.2. NCBI lineage: Eukaryota > Viridiplantae > Streptophyta > Pinopsida > Cupressales > Taxaceae > Taxus > Taxus chinensis. The sequence continues at coordinate 581,487,289 of CM034155.1, read as the reverse complement.
TTCAAATGGATTCAGATAAATCTCTAGGATTCGATGTATTTTGTTCTAAGTTTTATCAATCTCTATGGTATAATGTTTGTTCTGATCTCCAAAATGTCTACTTGGAAGCTTTGGAGGCTCAATATTTGGATAACCTAATCAATCAAAGAAATATCAAATTCATTCCAAAAGAAAGGGATCTAGAGAAAATTTATAATTGGAGACCCATTACTTTGTTTAATATTTCTTATAAGATTATTCCTAAGGGTTTGGATAACAAGATTTCCAATCTTCTTCCTTTAATTATTAGAAGTAAGAAAATTGGATTTAATAAACACATGTATATTCTTGATAATATTATAGCCATCTAGGAAGGTATGGAATGGGCTCATCTTTTCTCTTAACAAGGTTTATTTATCAATATTTATTTTGATAAAGTATGTGAAAAAATTGAATGGTCTTTCATCTTACCTATGCGCCAATCTTTAGGGTTTCCTCCTTGCTTGTCACACCTCATTATTACGCTTCATCAAACTAAGGGAATTTTTTTTGTCAAATATTTAATTCCTTTATTGAATTTAACACACAAAAAATTAAATTCCAACACACAAAAGTTAAAATCCCTTAAATTATCTTACACTGAAATGAGTAACATCCTTTATAAAAATTGTTGAGTTATCTCCGCATTAGTTAATGTTTAGAATCCAACCAGATAATCTATGATAATTGTGTGCAACTGTAAGGATCCAAATCCTACATGATCCCCTTTCAATTCTCTACATGAGCCAATATACCCAGTGTTTCATTTGGTTATAACTTTTTAAATGTATGGAGAATAATGTTTATCTTCTTAGTATCAACCTTTTGCTCATGAAATAGTTTAAAAGAGGAAATGGTTACATAAAATGCAACAAATCATTTACAATACTATGGCCATAGTTTTGGGCATTGTGTTAACAAGCCTGGTTTCATGACTGCACATTAGCCACATTAAATGTGTCCCTTCTTTCACAAAAAATTATCTCATTCATAGTATCGGGATTCATTTCCATTTCTTACTTATTAAGTTTATTTTTCATCAACTATAACAGTTTTAAATAAAAATCTATGTTTAGGATAGTACAAGACTTGAATCATTTCATAGCGTCATTTAAACATTGATACTACTCATTAGCATATAGTAGGTTTGTTTAGTTTATTTATCATAGACATGAACATGTGATCTAATTCCTGAGTCATCAATGTATTTTCATACTTGATGATATTGTGTTGTATCTTCCTTCATACTACAAAGAAATAGTATTAGATTTTATCATATGACAGAACGACCTAATCCTTTAAAGTGTATGTTTCTACTGTTAGAAGAAAACATGTTTTGAAGTGTTTTAAAACATTAAAATTGATTTCAATCATTTATTTAACTATGATTGATATGTATAACATATACCAATAACCCTTTCATATTTCTCAGTTATATTACAATTTCATTATACCATATTACCTCAACCTTATGAAATCTGATTTTACGTGGGAAACATCATGATTTAAATTACTTCATACTTTAGAAGATGATTTAAATTTGAAAGAATTACTTATCTTCCCTCAATACATATTTTTCCCCTAGTTCCATTATTGTTTTACTAAACATTTAATATTTCATAAGGACATGTTGTAATAATTGTACTCTTCACTTTTAATACAAATCCACATTGAATACTTTTTGGATTTTTATTTACAAACTAATATTCATAAAAAAATATTAGTTATGTTTTTATACTCATCTAATTTTAGTTTTTTTTTCAACTTCATTTCTTATCTCATTCATTTGATAATAACGATACCTTAAAACAGTTAGGTCATCACATAAATTATCATTTCTCATTAATAATTTGTTGATACAACAATTACCACATCAAAGGTCTTGTTGACATTTTTGCACCCCGTGCGAAAGGTCAAATCGAAACTTTAAGTATCTCAAATTGGATGTGTTAGAGGCTAGACTATGTTGAGGTCAGCCATCTTGAGAAAGGATACAATTTTTAATTGTTTGGTTATGGACAAAATTAGAATGTCATGCATCAAATCAGTAGTTGAAATTGTTTTCCTAGAAGAAAACTCCTTGTGTATACCACCTCTTTGATATATTGTCTTCAACAAGACATTGCAGTAGCCTAGGAAGACTGCTATAAGGCCTTGGTGAAGGCAAAAAAGGTGGCATAAACAAGCCTTTACATTCTGAAATAGTAGTCGCAGTTGCAGGTTTGAAGCATGTAAAGGTAAAGTTTTACAAACATCTTGCATTTTCAATGAGCATAAAAAATGTACATTTGATTTTAATTTATTTCAATGATTAAGTGAATTATTTAAGTGTATTGAGTTGTATAAGTTCATTTATTATCCATTCAAATGAAGAAAGTACAAAAAGGAAAGATATACATCTCATTACATGAAAATAATTTCATTTATTCATAAGGAATAACATAAATGTGCATATTTTCTCACACAATCCATGAGAAATAAATGAGAAAAGGAATGCATGTATTTATGAAATTTGAAGTATAATGAGGTAAAGGAAACCTGTCATTTCCTTCAAGAGGTGTTCCATTTACTTCAGAGTTGTTACTATGAATGTCCTTCGCAAACTGCATTCTTGTACCTGAAAACAGAAGAGAAGAAGGATGCCATTTTTTTTAGCTCAAGGTTTGATTCAACTCACTATACTTTCAAGTTCATAAAAACATGCATTTAAAAGGTGTAGGTATAAAAGGAATTCATAATCAGAGTATCAAAGGAGTAATCATGACACAATCAAAGTATTAAGTACAATTTGCATCACCTGGAAATGAGATTTCAAACTTAAAATTACAGCTCATGATATGTCAGAAAGAAAGTCACATAAATTAATGCAAGATCCCAAAGATTCATTTAGATTAAATAAACAAATTGATATTCAAACAAATAAGTTACAGTTAAAAGCCTAGATGTTTGAATGACTCAAAGAAGAACAAATTCCAACGACATATCCCTTCTACCATTCTTTCAGATGTAAATGTCAAAGCTCAGGATGAAACAAGGAAGGCCAGCCACAACCTCATAGAAGGAAATGTTGAGCAACAAATGGAATCAAAACAACAAGTATAGGAAGTTAAGTACCTCAATGTATGAGAAAAGTATACATTAGAGTTTCAAAAGGTAAAAAATAAAATATATGGGCACAGTTATTGTTAACAACTTGAAATCTTCATCAAGTAAGAATCAATTTCATAGGCAATTGAAAGGAGCTTTCTCATATATCATGCCAGCTACAGCCATGCATTACTTGTTCTCAAAGGAAGTTTGAATTTCAGTGGTACACGATGAAATAAGTGTTACTTTACGGAAGAGCAATGATCAGTGAAAACTAAATTCAAGGAAGCGCTTCTAGATACATCTCATCACACAAGAACATGAGGTTTTCATGGATCCATCAAAAACTATAACAAGACAAATTTCCTTTCTCTATTAAGTTCTAAAAGTGGAATTATTTCAATTTTTCAAGAATCAAGTTACGATGATTCAAATATATTAGAAAATACAAATGAGGATTTTGTGCCTTTGTTTCAACATGAACAACAACCTCAACTCGGCATCTCAAATCAGAATATCAAATAGACAAGCTTCAATAAAAGCTTAGAATGCATGTTTCTAAGTAAAATATTCTTTTTTTCAGCAAAAAAATTTGTTAACTATGCACTGGAAGAGATAAGCAATTGCAAATCAAATGATACAAGTACAAACTTACTAATGTACATTATCGAACAACTCAAATCATATAGATAACACAACTAAACAGAGAATGAGTTACAACTACAATATGTGAAAGGATGGTTCTAGTGTCATTGGTCATCAACACATTCAGTCACTATACTATGTTATTTAGTAGTATAAATGAAAAAGTATGCAATGATTAAAGATCACATGACAAATACTTAGGCAAATTTAGCAACATTAATGACTCATTACAGTCATGATGGTTCATAAGAGTGTAATATTCTAAGTACTAATCATAAAAGCATTCATTCTCCTTTGTTATGAAAGAGAGCATTTTCAATGGCACAAGTGTTATTCAAAGATAATAAAATAAGAAAATCAACTCATTATATAAGCTATCTGAAGATTTTATGATGCATCAGTAAAAGAATAGATCATTCAAGAGTTGTAATCATTGAAGTGCTGCAGAAGTGTTTGATCCATCATGATCTACTAGCATAGTTTGAGCATGATAAGAACCACTAGTTTGTAGCATCAACAAGAAAACAAGAACAATAAATATTTATAGAGAAGGGATGAGCCGAGCCATGGATAGATCAAATGTAATTAGAGCATATATTTTTAGGAGTAAGTATGTAGTGACGAGAACTCGAATTCAACATCAAATTGTGCCATCAAAAGAGCATAGTATCCAACAGTGCATAATTTTAAGAAGAATGTGCATATTAAAAGTAAAAAATTAAGCGATAAAATTATTCATTTTGTAAAGCATGGGAAGCATGGATCATTGAGTAGAATCAAGAGTTATCAATATTGTATATTAGATAAGCAGAATCAAACAAGATCAACACACTGATTTTCAAGAGATAAATTCTGCAAAATTGAATGATCATTATACATAAGAAGTGCATTTTCATCATGAGTAATAAAATTGTTACAGCTATAAAGCATTGGATGCAAGTATTATGCAAGAAAAAGGTAGCAACAAGAAGAGTTATAAAGGAGAGCTTTCTCCCATAGTCTAGTTTTGCATGTTGCAGCTCATCAAAGACAAATAGTGAATGATGAAAGGCACAAACCCAGTTAAGGTAGAAAGTAGAGTCATTAAAAACCAACACAGATCTAAGGTAAGGCACTCATGAAAGCACAATACAGAGCTTCCCCTTCGCACCTTTCTGGAACAAAAGAAAACCCATCAGAGAAAAGCTTCAATGCCCAAAAGCAATATCAGGCGAATACATACAACCCAATTTGGGAATATTTCAGAGCACTGGACAAACTCAAAATGAGCAGAAACCCTTAATTATTCAAATAATAAATAGAACGAGCTCCAAACCCAACTCAAGATGGGTATAAAAATCGATGCACAAGGGGAAAAGATCGGAAATAAAAAACAACAGTGAAGGCTTCAACACAAATCGAGATGTATTTAAAGAAACATCGACCCCATTTGGGGAAAAGGGGAAAAATTACACCATGTTCAACTTACCAGGAAAAACAAAATCTGAGCCCCATGATCAAGCACAAACTGGGCATTTACAAAATGAACAAGATTCATATTTTTTTTTGAGTAAATACTAAAATTGGATGGGAAAGAAATCTTACCTTTGAAGAATGTAATGGTGGCCTTTTTCAAAAGATGTCGTTCCAGTCATGGTTTTTTAAAATAAATAGCTTGAATCCATGAAGGAATCTTAGATCTACAAGTCAAAAATGACTAGTAGACAAAAATTTCTCAGTAAAGAAAACCCAAAAGCTTTATTCAGAAATGGTGGAACCCAGCAAGTCAAGGGTATGGTAAAAGACAAAAACCTAGCAGAGATAATGAATATATCACCTCAAATTGTAAAACCATAACTTTGAATAAGCAAGAAATGGTGATCATCCCCATAAAAACTTCGCAAATATCTCAAAAAGAGAAAAGAATGATAGATACACTAAATTTTCACACCCACAAATATCTGTAAAGGTTAAAAAAATACATAGAATCGATCTCTGAAAAATCAATAATGGCATCTGAGTTGTACAAGAAAAGAATCAAATCTTGAGTCAAACCAGCAAATACTTAGCACATAGCCAAATCAAAAGTGAAGCCACAGTTTAGACTGAGGATGTTAAAGACCTCCAATGGTCGCCGGATCAATTAAATCATCAATACAAGGAAGAGGGTAATGATTTTTCACCGTGATTTTGTTTAAGGCACAAAAATCAAAACACATCCGCCATGTGCCATCTTTCTTTGGCACCAAAATAATTGCCAAACCACAAGGAGTTGAAATTGGATGGATAATTCATTTTGCCAATAGTTCCATCACTTGTTTCTTGATTTCCTTGTTTCTTGATTACCTTAATTTTCTCGAAGAACCTTATTTTTTACAAAAAGAGGATATTATTTTTGCACGTGCTCACAAGTGGTCCCCATAGTGGGAGTGATTTATTTTTGCTAAGCCAAGGAGAACAAAGGCATTATTTTTTCTTTCATAAGTATCTTTACATGTCATTGCTAGAGGACATATCAGAGAAGAAGACAAAAATTCCTTTGCAAGTGAGTGAATATCCCAACGTCACATCAATGATTAAGTATGATTATTTAATCAACAACAAGAAGAAAAATATCATACACATTGGCGGAGACTTACACCGTGAGAAAAGTGGCTAATATTAGCCAAAACTATTCACTCAAGTTTATTAATTGTATTAGAAATAGAGCAATCAACTCACTTTGACTAAGTGTATTTTTGTAACTAAGGATATTAATGCCTCATTGTAAAAACATGGTTATTTTTATTCCTTTATTTATTCATGATAAATGCTAAAATTAACATGCATGGGCAAGTACAGAATGCAGTCTATTTTTAGGAGGTGCTAGGTCAAGTATTTTTGCTATATATTTTGTGCACTAGCAAGGCACAAGGAGGAATTTTTTGACACAGGAGTGTTGAAGCATATTTTTTCCATTTTTTCCCTTGAATAAGAACTAGTTATTGCCTTTCCAATTATTTGCACTTGTGTGTATCTTTCCATTAATTATTGTGAATGTTAATTCCCTGATTAATCATCTTACCTTGTTACAAATTTAGTATTTTTTGCATAGTCTTAGTGTGCATGTTTAGTTTTTTGTTTTGTTTTGATTCATCCCTCAATACATAAGTGTTTTTCCTTAATATTATGTCGAAAACCATTGGTTCGTGCATCTACAATTTGTTCTCAATTTTATTGTCCATATACTTAGTCAAAGCTCTCAATAGTTTTGGTGTATCACCCCATTTCAATTCAGTTACAACAATATTTTTACCCTCAAAACCCCAAAAAATTAGTTTGGGATACATCAATAAGGAACCGGCCTTGATACTGGAAGACTCACTTAAATAATAGGTAGACCCATAGACCTGAGGTGTTTCCATTATATCTACGAAAGTGAGAGATAAAGCAAGTGTAGATCCCCTGTTGTCTTCTCTCAACAAGGGTGCACTTCTGAGAGATAACAGGTCCATTATCCTAACAAAAAGTTTGCAGTAGCCATTAAACGTTCCTTATCAATAAAAAACATACAAACCCAGCTGATATATCATGTATTAAAATTTCATGTAGTCAAGTGTTCTTGAATCAAACATTAGTTAGACATGATTAGAAATAATTCAATAGAAGATAATACTTCATATTTCTTATACTCAAACAAAAATTCTTTAATCAAATTATTTTGATTCATTCTATTGACCCTGTTATTCCTTATCAAGACCCTTCTGCAACTAGGTTTCTATTACCAAACAATAAATATATCAATATGAATTTTCTTCTTAATAATACATAAGTAAATGAGGAAAGGAGAACCTCATCTAGCAGAAGAGACAAAACAGATGGAAGAATTCAACAATTTCGAACAGAGCAGGACTCTCATAGGAAACCTCCACACATATTGTTTAACCTAGATAAAACTGTCTCGAGTTATAAAGGATATGCATGGAGGAATAAAAATTTGATGGTGTTCATCACTATAGAAGTAAAATATTTTTTTTTTAATGAGTAATGCACTCAATGGGGACTAGATTACTTAGATTGTCAGAATCTTTTCTCATACTTCAAAGGAAGTATATAACAGATTTACAATTACGAGTAAGCGTATAACTAAACTAGTGAGCACCTTCAGCCTAAGCAGCTACAAGTAAGAGGAATTCACGCCATCAAAGTCACCCAGGGAACGATCCTGGCCTTAACCATTTTGACTCTCTGGGTTGGGTATCTCCAAGCCTTGCACTTAGCAAGAATTGATCCCTAGTGGGCTTTATCAAAGCCAAACAACTTCACCATTGAACCAAGGGCCCTTTAATAGACTGTAAAATATTTTTCAGATAAATAGATTTAGATAGCAGTGTGAGTGTTAACCCACTCAGATGGTCCTAGTAGAGATTTTTTACTAATAATCATATTAAGAATATCTTAAGATGAATGTACCCAAAATTCACAACATTTAAGAAGGGCTTCGCTATCCTATAAAAATTATTAAACAACAAACTTTGCATGGGGTTGACCGACCACTTTCCAATTATTAATTAATCAACTCTAAAATGTATTTGGTTGAAGACCATATTTATATCAATGCATAAGTTTCATGCATGGGGTTCCCATATGTTCGATCAATCATATATATATATATATATATATATATTTAACAAATACAACAATAATAGTCATAACATTTGTAGTTTTTCACAGGAAAGTATCAAGGAGGTGGATATGGCTGGTGGAAAATTTTCGTCATCTAAAATTGCTTAATAAGACCATTAAATAAGTATTGTTACCTTAACAAAACTCATATTCATTAATCGGTGATAAATAATTCTTTAAAATTTACAGTTTATGACCATGCACACCATGAGAGAGACTTAGTCATTATGTATTCAAACCTTGTTTCCATACAGATATAATACTCTTGCAACTATGTAAAGATTCATCATATTATACAATCATTGACAAATAATATAATGCAACTATGTATGAATTTAGTCCTCCTTTGTAAGCCATTATATTCAGCAAGACATGTTAAATAATATTATCAATGACATATACAGTAACCATGAAAATATCCAATTGCCTTGATTACATTTAGTAAAGTAAGTATCACATCATAGCAAGGTGTAAAACACTAGTCATTACCTATACAATAATAAAATAGTAAATCACGTACCAAAATATGTTGGCATACGTAGCATAGTTTATATATTTTACGTGTGTTTGTTTTATATTATCCCTTTATCCTATCTTAATTGTTGTATAACATTATTCTCTCATCTTTGTTTATATCTTCCTCCTCCAGTTTAGGGGAATGTTTTTTACTATTTCTCCTATAAATTGTACGTGTTTCTCCATAATAATACAAGGTGTAGAGAGATATTTAATCTCCATTCTTCTACTAATATATTCACTTCCAACATTCTGGTATCAGAGCACTAATAGAAGTCCTCTGGCGTGTGGAAAAGAGAGGTAAAAACTACGAGTCTTGAGAAGTCTGAGATACATCCATTCAAAGACAAACCAATCTCTTGAATTGGCATGGTAGAGATCTGGGAGGATGTGAAGAAGTGTAGCGTCTTTCCCCTGAGTTTTTTTCTCTTGTTGCTTCATGAAGGAGCCTGTGTGTTGGATTTGTGTGGAGGAGCATACCATCCAAACCTGCGTTGAATTCAATTGAATCTCAGATTACTGTCAAAACATGAAGTAGAGGAAAAACATAAATTTATAGCGTAGAAACTCTTGGCAACAACTGGGTGTAAGATTTGAACATGGAAGGAGGCTACGTGGATGCTAGGATGTGAGGAAGGAAGCAAAGCTTGAAATTTTGGTATCCATTCAAACTAGCATGAGAAATTGGAGACAATAAATATGTGGAAGAAACCATCAATTGCAGAGACTTGTTTCTCTACATGAAAAACGTGGCAGAAGAGTAATCAATTATCATTCACTTGGTAGAGTGACCTGAATGAAAAGTTTACTTTCGTTTATACATGGATGTTTGCACCTTACACTCACCCACAAACATAGTTCCAATGTAGACATTGGATCTTCCCTCCTTCTAAGCACCTACACATGCCAACCGTGAAATAGAATAAGACTAGCATGAAGTAGGAGATTAAGTGTGTAAAGCAAGAGAAAGACTATTAATTTATGTATAAAGAGTTAGAGTGACACGAGGAGAGAAGATTTGGCTGCATAAATCCTGAAAATCTCCTACTATAATTTTAAAAAAAGGCCATATACTTCTTGGCGTAGAAGCCTCTACCACGACATCAAAGGGTCTCTCGAAGTGACACTGAATGTCAAGTGTAATCAAAACGATCGAGACTAATGACAGCCATATTGTCTACTCGCAAGCTAGAGAACACCATGAAGAAGCTCTTGAGAGCTCTGGGATCTATTTTTCTTTGACGAACGAGCTTTGGAACACTGGTAATCTAGTCTTCAATGAGCTTGTTCGACAAGGACTTCTTGAATATTTCCTTTTCGATGTTAGCTACCAAGAAAAGTGAGTTCGGGAAGAGCTAGAAGCTCAGGTACGACACCGACTATGAAGATGAAGAAGAATGCCCCACTAAGCATCATCGTCTCTTAGTACGTGAATATTGAGAGCATCTAAGAGCTAGTACTTCACATCAGTGCAGTCAAAGTTGTAATCTCTCTTGAAATAAATAATTAATTAAATAAATAAAAGCTTTTTATTTATTATTTTTATATAAAAAAAATGTCTGCTCCAAAGATGCTCCTCTCTGATGCTTAGTTTCTCAAAGGGCCCAATTTTGCGGCCTAGAAAACAAAATTGAGGACAATCCTTTAGTTTGAAGGATGATGAGGCATTGTGACCAGATCTGTGACTGCTCCCACAATCCTGATGAATTAATAATGAATGAGATGGCTAGTGCCAAAGCCTTTATGCTGATAATGCTCAGTATTAGTGATGATGTGCAACCACATGTTCGAATTGCAGAGAAACCAAAGGAGGCCTGGGATAAGTTGGCAACTATTTATGAAGCCAAAAATCATACTAAGATCCTCCATCTTTAGTCAAAGCTACACACCCTCTCTATGGGGTCAGATGAGAAAGTTGAGGAGTTCTTACGTCATGTGGCTGAGCTGTGATTGGAGTTATTAGTGCTCGGTGAAATAGTGGACGAAAAAATTCTCATACCGATCACCTTGAGAGCACTTCCTTCTCAATTCTGAGGGTTTGTTACGAAACTTAATGTATCTAAACAAACAGTGGCATTCAAAGAACTTGTGAATTTGCTATAGTAGGAAGAGGCCATCAATTCATCCCAAGAGGAGTCTCAAGATAAAGCCTTGTTCTCAAAGCCATACCATGGCAAAAAGAATCAGAAGGGTCCCCCAGAGAAGACAAATCAAGCGCAACCAAAACAATAGTAGAAAGATCAAAATTCAAAGAGGTGGTGTCACATTTGTCAGAACCAACACTCACGACACAGATCACTGCTGGTACAATAGCTTGAAACAAGGGTCTTTAATTCAAACAAGCACATTAGGGCATGAAGATTTTAAAAATTCCAAAAAATGTCCCCACTAGAGAAAGTAGAAGGGACATATCGTAGCCCAACAAGATGATGAATCTGATGAGGAGATATCATAAGGAACTCATTGTGGTAAGAACCTTGTACTCATCTCTCAAACTTCTCAACCCACGAAGATATTCTTGTTGATAGACTCCGGTGCAATCAAACATATGTTAGGTGACAAGAAGTTGTTTGATTCACTACATGACCAACCAACTAGAGATCGAATTTGGATAGCAGATGACAAAGAGTATGTTGCAGAAGGAATAGGAAATGTCAACATTCCTCTAGGACCATGAAAATGTACACTTATAAAGGTACTATAAGTTCCTGGCTTGACTAGCAACCTCTTGTCAGTTACTCAACTATTGAATCAACACCTGAAGGTAGAATTTCTTGTCCAAAATGGCATTAAATCATGCTTAATCTCCAGAAAAGGTAAGGTTATTGCTAGAGCATTTGTAAAAGATAAGTTATTTTCTTTAGATACTATTTCATCTTCTGCAATAGCTTTATTTGCTTCTACAATAGAATCAACTTCCCTTTGGAATTTTAGATATGGACACTTTTCAGTTAGTTCATTGCACCAAATGAGTTCAAAATAAATGGTCCATGAACTACCCAAATTGTCTAGTTCCTTTCCTATTTACCCTAGCTATCTTGTAGGAAAACAACACAGAGATTCGTTTCAGGAAAACACCTTCCATGCCAAGAAGCGTCTGGAGGTAGTTCATACCAATCTGAATGGCCCTCTACCTACTTCATTTTCAGGATACAAGTACTTTCAACTGTTCTTGGATGACCACTCTCACAAGATGTGGGTGTTTTTCCTGAAGAAGAAAAGTGAGGCTCTTCAACATTTACAGAACTTCTATAATCATGTTGTGAAAGAGACCGACCAACCTCTTCTTCTACTTCACTCAGATTGAGGGGGGAATTCACATCAAACAAGTTCATGGCATTCCTGAACCAACAAGGCATAAAGAAGAACCTGACTTCTCCCTACACACCCCAGCAAAATGTCATTGTTGAGCGACAAAATCGCACAGTGATGAAGATGGCTTGTTGTATGCTAAAAACAAAAAATCTAGAGGAATGCTATTGGGCTGAAGCAATACAAACAACTATATATCTTGTCAATAGGGGACCGACAAAGATTCTACAAAATTAAATGCCAGAAGAGGTATGGAGTGGTAGAAAGCCATCAATTTCTCACTTGTGAGTATTTGGCTGCACAACATACATGCATGTCCCAGCTCAGAAGAGAAAGAAGGTTGAGCCAAAGACACTCCTATGTATCCTACTTTGCTATAACACTGCCTCGAAGGCATATCATCTCATGGATCCTGAGATAAATAAAATATAGGAGAGTCAGGATGTGGTTTGTGATGAGTCATCCTTTGAATCAATAGTATCAACAGAAGATCCACTTCCAACCACCTCTCACAACTAGTCTCTGAATCAGATGATGAGCCAGAGGAGACTACTAAGAGAAAATAAATGCTTCCAGGGGAGCTATTTGTTGACCTTGGAGAACTGAGAGAATGTGACTCCACATCAATCCACATGGAAATGACACAAGTTCTTCTCAAAATCAACCAAGTTCTCATCCGAAGTGGGTATAAAGCACCATCACGGGCTCACATTTGCAACAACTCCAAGATACATCATCCAGAGTCAAGACAAGGAGTCAAACAAGAAATGAGGTAAACTTTGCACTCATGAGTTCATTGATTAATAGCTCCGGGCCAGATAATGTTCGTGAAGCACTCAATCAACCTCAGTGGAAGGAAGCCATGGATACAAAATATGACTCACTTAAGAAAAATCAAACATGGGAACTTGTCAATATGCCTATAGGAAATAAACCCATAGGCTGCAAATGGATTTTCAAGATAAAATATAAGGTAGACTGATCCATCGAAAAACATAAAGCACGTCTTGTAGAAAAATGATATGCTTAGAAAGAGGGCATCGACTATGAAGAAACCTTCACACCCACTGCAAAGATCAAGACCATGAGATTTGTTTTCTTACTGGTAGCATAAAAAGGATGGAGACTTCAACAAATGGACGTCAAGAGTGCTTTCTTAAATGGTGATCTGAAAGAAGAAGTGTACATGACCCAACCTGAAAGGATTTGTTGATGAAGAGCATCCTAAGAAGGTATGTCATCTCATCAAATCTCTGTATGGACTGGAACAAGCTCCAAGGGCATGGTATATCAAGATCGATGATCACCTTTTGTAGCATGGGTTCACTCATAGCCCCTCAGATTGAAATTTGTATATAAAGAAGGTAGGAAAGAAAATTTTCATTCTTGTTGTATATGTAGATGATCTTGTGATCACTGGAAGTTCAAAAGATCAATTTGATATTGTAAAGAATGATCTCAAAAGAACCTTTGACATGAAAAATTTGGGGCTACTACATTACTGTCTTGGCTTGGAAATATGGCAAAAGGAGCATCACATTTTTGTATCCCAGATAAAGTACGCCAAGACACTCCAGGAAAAGTATAGAATGTCTGATTGTAAACCTATATCCACTCCCATGGAGAAAGGCTTGCAACTTTCAAGATTCCAGGACTCACCTCAAGTAGATGCCACTCTCTATAGGTAGTTTGTTGGAGGGCTCATCTATTTGACATATACCAAACCAAATCTATGTTGTGTTGTCAGCTATCTTTCCAGGTTCATGCAGGAGCTGAAAAAATGTCACTGGAATGTAGCAAAGCATGTTTTGAGATATGTCCGAGGAACAACTGATTATGGTATGGAATATAAGAAGAATGATGAATTATTCTTACAGGGATATGTCGACTCGGACCATGTCTGAATCTATTGATGACAGGAAGTCAACCATAGGATACATTTTTCATCTTGGATCTGGACCTATCTCATGGATAAGTAAGAAGCAGAATGTTGTTTCTATCTCATCCACTGAAGTAGAATATCACATCACACGAGGAGCTGTGTGTGAAGTGATATGGTTAGGTCACATTTTGGATGACCTGGGAATTCCTGAAAAATAGTCACCTATTCTCTATTGCAACAATCATTGTGTGTTGAAGCTCATGCAAAATCTGGTCTTTCATGAACAAACAAAGCATATTGAAATTGACTTCCATTTCATTTGAGAGCACATCTTGAACCATCACATTCAGCTCCAGTATTGTCCTACAAAAGCACAAGAAGGTGATATTCTCACCAAGGCTCTTGGAAAATTTAAATTTGATCTCTTCAAAGATCACATTTGCAAGAATAATGTAATAATGGGGGGAAAGTTGGCATACGTAGCATAGTTTATATTTTTAGGTGCGTTTGTTTTATATTAACCCTTTATTCTCTCTTAATTTTTGTATTCCATTATTTTCTCATCTTTGTTTATATCTTCCTCCTCCAGTTTAGGGGAATGTTGTTTACTATTTCTCCTATAAATTGTACATGCTTCTCCATAATAATACAATGTGTAGAGATATATTTACTCTCCATTCTTCTACTGATCTATTCGCTTCCCAAAGAATCAACACACCTAAAAAGATAAGTACATTCAACAGAAAAGAAAAACAATTTTTTTTTGTAAATTACATGTGCATTACGAGTGTTGAATGACAAACATTGGTTCGTAGTTGTACATGTAACTACAAGTAATTTGTACATACTTTTTTAATATATCCACATGCTCGTGTGACTACATATACAACTATGCCAGAACTTATTTTATAGCTCTTATAAGACACCCTTCATTTTATGTCTTATTTCCTACGGTGTGTAGTCACAAAATCACGCCCTTACTATTATATTTATACTTCCAAGTATGTTATTTTATATATGGATATCATGTAATAACAGTATTCACTAATGACCCATCCCTTAGTCTTTTCATCAATTATTCAGTCGTCATCGTGATTTGTCTTGTACAGTCATAATTTTTTTACAAAGTTATGGTCATCTCTTAGGGAGTATCAAGTGTCATTATTTAGTCATTTTTCATCTCTAGTCTTTATCTAGGGCCCTTAGGGTAGTACTGGGGTGCCCATGGGCACCCCGGTCCTTAATTTTTAGTGTCTTGGTCCCCACAACACTCAGGTATAATTTACATATTTGAGTTTGATATTTTTCATTTTTACTCTCATTCCCTTAGGTGCAAGTATGCATGTCAGGTCATTAGTGTCAAAATTTGAGCAAGAGATTCCTATATAAACATAACATTCTCACTATCTTATGGGATAACAATCTACTATTAAGATCTAGCTATCTACTAAAGAAAAGGAATGCATTTGGGCATCATTTACATCTACATCACACAAGCATAAGGGGAAATGGTTGTATTCATTCTATTCCATCAACCATTTTCATTTTACATCTAGTTAGTGCCCTTACTTTTGCTTCATTGATGTTAGGGAACCCTAGGCACGTATTTCACACACAAGATCATAAAAATATACTGGGTCTGGAATGTAGTAAAACACTTAGATGTAATTCCACCATTGTGGTAGATAAGGTCAGTCCAACCCCTTCATATGCATCTTTCTTTTTGTAGGGATTTGATGCTTTGTATGGGGTTTTACACATAGATCTTCACATTAGATTTACGGTGACATAAGCAAAGACATTGCAAGATATATGTGAGAAAGATAGAGATACTTCAAAGACCTAGAAAATTGTTAGATAGAGATACCTCTAAGACCTAGCCAACTACAGATGCCCCAATCCTCTCCCAGACACCCTAGTCAAGTCAAATATTTAGTAGCTACAATTTCCTAGGTAGCACCTTCACATTTTGTTTTTCCACACATCAGCATGTTCAATTCTACCACATGGTATGGTAATTCATTTTCAAGTTAGTACCTTATCCCTTTCATTTTCATTATTTCATTTCATTTAAATATAAATTAAAATTATTAAGCATTTACATTTAGATTATATCATTTATGCCATTAATGTTACTAGTCTAGATTAACTTAGAATATACTATTTATTTCATATTTTATTTAATAATTTTGGTGAACTCATCTTTATTAAATATCTTTCCCTAGGATCCAATCAAACCCTAATAGATAATGATATTTTTTTTCTTCTCGCATCATGTCTCATTTTGGTTTTAACCCTATATATGATGACGTTGTCATTGTTGAGCTAAAACCTGTATATAGTACTCCTATCACTACACCTGATCATATCAAACAAAAAATTCTAGATGGATACTAATATTTCCCTACACGTTTATAGGATTCTCCTATAGGTATTATTATTGTTGAGGATCAATAGCCTTTAATCATTGTACACCATTTTATATGGCTACTTTTGATCCTCCTTCTGATATTTCAAAGGAAACTTTAGATGATTATCTTATTGATTACTTGCTTTGTATTGATAATTTCTCATTTGTGCATATTGATTCCTCTTCTACTCCAAAAATTGATATAGTTCCTTCTCATGATTATACCACTTATAAAATTGTTTTTATCTAGTTTTTCCCCTCAAACAAAATTGATTGAACACGACCCTGCACAGGAAAAAATTTGAGGGGTCGAGATCAGTCCTACGAGGTCACAATCGATCCCAA
Organism: Taxus chinensis; assembly: GCA_019776745.2. Taxonomy (NCBI): domain Eukaryota; kingdom Viridiplantae; phylum Streptophyta; class Pinopsida; order Cupressales; family Taxaceae; genus Taxus; species Taxus chinensis. The sequence goes on along the minus strand of CM034155.1, from coordinate 581,470,430 downwards.
ATCAAGGGGCAAGCGATTTCGAAAATGGAGGGTCACAGTTGGCGAATGAAGGAAAATATGTTAAAGGAGATCAAAAACTCAACAAGATAAAATTAGAGAAAGGTCTTGAAGTTTTTAGACTTCGCATATGAGTTGACTCGGGGAAAAGGAACAGACTCATGGAAGGCACCACATGTTAGATCGACGTAATTCCAAAAAGCATGAAAAAAGTGGAGACCCCAAATGAGCACCAACCCTCCACATAGTCAGGGTCTAAGAAAGGTTTCACCATCCATTGAAAAGTCCAATCTTGGGACAGACTAGCGAAATCCTCCACGTGTCCCAATGGCACAACTCCAAAGGTAAATCCAAAGTAGGGTCGCTAGACGAGTGCAAGCTCACCATGTAGTAAGAGTCAAAAAGGGAGGCAGAACCAGTCGTTGAATCAGCTAACTATAGAAGAGCCAACAGAAGCCTCCACGTGTCCCTTCGGCACACCTTTAAATGTAAATTCCAAAGGTAGTCCCTAAACTAGCGCAAAACCTCCATATGTCCAAGGCCAGGGGAAGTTTAATCAAACGTTGAAAATTATAAGGACCAGCAAAAAAAAGCCATGTGAAAGCTCAACGTAACTTCTGGGGTAGGATCTAAGGGGAGTCTCCAAACGAGCACAAGCCCACCAGTAGTCAGGGTAAAAGAAATGTTTCATCAAGCGTTGAAAATTCCAAGCTCAGGACAGGCCAATGGAAGCCTTCATGCATCATCTCAGCACAACTTCAGGGGTAGGATCTAAGCAGAGTCTCCAAATGAGTGCCATCCCCACCATGTAGTTAGGGTCAAAGAAATGTTTCAGCAGCCATCAAAAATTCTAAGCTCGGGATAGGCCAGCGAAAGTATCCATGCATCAACTCGGCACAACTTTAAGGGCATGATCTAAGGGGAGTCTCCAAATGAGCGCTGGAGCTCCACGTGTCTTGGGTCAGACGTAGTACTCTACCAAACAGGAGGGGCTTGGCAAAATCACAAAGGAAACAGAGCAGGGCTGCAGACGATGCCACGTGTTAATTTGGTGCAACTTCAAGACTGAAAGGAGGGGGTGAAATCTTAATACACGCGGGGCTGCCTTTTGGATCTTGCGCGGATAGATTCCAAACCCAAAGCACCTTTAGACAACCATATATTTTGACTGGAAGATCGGAATTGAGCGGGAGAGGACATTTTGGAAAGCTCTCGGTGCTTCCTACTCATTTGATACCATTAATGAAGAATGGTAAATTCAGTCTTCCATTTTCGAGACTGTCAAGTCTCCCACCTGCCACCATGATGAAGAATGAGCCTCCTTTCTTTCCCAGCAAGGAACAACATGTGGAGGCATGGGCTCTATCAGGGAACTCATCATAGTTGCAAGTGAATTTCAATGCTTTCTGAGGCTATTGGAGTAGGTGAATTCAATGCACTGTAGGGGTGGTTAAAGCAAAGTTTGAATTTTCTCTCTCTCCTTCTCTCATTCTTCTATATATTGTAAAGGAGGGGCATATTTCTACAGGTTGTTCATCTTTTCTCTCCTACCCCCCTCTCTCTTTCTTCCCTAGGGTCGAATGTGGAGCTTAAACCCCCTCTCTTGGCTCTGTAATGACATTTTCTTGCCTCTTGCCCACTGATGATGTACCGTGTGAACTCTTGGAGCAATAAAATTATTTTGTGATGCATTTTGTCCATCCTTCCTTATTTTATTGTCTCTTCTTACCTCTCATCGTTGCAGGGTATACCGTGCATACTTCTGATGTCTATTGCGGGTTTTGAGAGTTGTGTTTAATGGGTTTGAAGTGGTGTTATGTGTGAACTTTATCTTTGGTCTATGATGCATCTATCCATCCTCTCCATTGCTCACCTCTCTCCACTTCAGGCAGCTGAGATTGTGATCAACACTCCCCTCTTCTTGGTGCTATCACCTCTATAGTGTAGGATTTCCTTTATTTTCATGCTCTCTCTCTCCTTGTCTCCTTGGCATTGTTAGATTAGGAGTAGATAGTCACATTTCCTTCCTTAGAAGTAGTTTAGCATTAGGATTAGGAAGAAGATGCTGACTTTCTCCAGAGGGCCATCTCAAGTCCGCAAGTCCCACAGCTTGAGAGATGGTCCAATGTTATGCAGATCACACTGGATGTCCCACTCACATATGATGCCATTCACGGGTGCTATGATTTTGCAGTAACAATTGCTTCTCATGATACATCTCTTACTAGTTTGCATGTTCCCTCACATTATGTTGATGATCCTATTAATAGCATTCTTAGCGACATTCTTATATATGATTTTCTATTTGATGAAGATGAGGCAGTTGAAATTCATGGTTCTCCTTCTTTCCATATTGCTGAGTGTGACTCACCTATTCCATTATTGCCTTCTCATGAGATCACATCTAACACTGTCCATGACCCACCACAATCTATCATTTCCTTTTCTCCTATTGTTTCATTGCATCTTATTACATCATCTATGTATCATACTCCATACTCTCATATAGATAAATATCCATTGGTCACCTCACTTATTAAGGGTGTTTTTGATGCAATTCCTACCCTATTTATGGCTATTCCATGTATATCACCTACTATAGCTTCCTTGGCACCTATTCCTAGTGTTCCCTTAGCATTAGAATCTCCCTTGTCACCTCTTGATATTCCTATGATCACCGATAATGTAAAGTTACAACCACTTAATACATTGTTTCCATCTTCCACCATTCCTTCACAAGATATTGTCTCTCTCATGTATGTCATACGTCAGCTACAATCTTAGGTTCACTCCCTCACTTTAGAAAGTAGGGCTTATTATGCTTCTATTGAAAAAAATTCATTACATGGTAACCCTGTGCCTAAGAAGATTCATACCTTTGCATTTCCTCAAGATTTTATCATGTCTAATTTCACATGTTTTTTATGTTTCTATGAGATGGAGGACGCTTTCCTCCATCATTTCATCATCAACAATGACCCTAGAGTAACTTATGATCACATACTTACTTTACATTAAGGATCCTCTGAACCTATCAAGGATTATATCTTATGAGTTAATGCTTATATACATCAGCTAATATTCCAACCTATTGATCTAGAGAAGAAATTCATTCTTTGTCATGGCCTGATTCCTCCATTCAAGAAAATATTGCAATATGATACATGTGAGTCTTTCATTCTTCTATCTTATAAAATCATTAACCTAGAATAAGATCCTCCCTCATCACACATCAGACATCCGCCACATATTTCTACGGCTATTACCTCATCTAGTTCTCAGTCAGTGCCTCTGGTTGAAAATCCTACACAATATCCACCTTTTCCTCACAAGAAAACTCAACAACCTTAACCCACTCCACCAAAAAAAACATAATCCTTCTTCGGCTCCATGATAGGATACTCCTCATACCACTACACCTAGGTCACATAAGCCTTTACATTTCTCTTATCACGCTCCACCACATGATGTACTACATGTTTTACTTACTGAGTGATTATTTTTCCTACCCTCCAACCATCATCATCCACAACACTGATTACAACATCATCATGACCAACCTTATTGGAATTATCAGAGTATAAATTTCCATAGGGAAAATGATTATCTTGCCCTTCATGATAGATTACAACAGCTAGAGGATAAGGGCCTCATCTCCTTTGGTTCTCATTCACATGATCAATCCATCTCTCCTCTACCTTGTCAAAGAGTTTCTCCTACAGTTGATTCATCTTCTACACATGGTACTCAGGTTATGGTACGTCCACCAAATTCTATTATTCACACGTGTTCTCCAAAATGTCCATACACCATTGTACCATCACATCCATTTCATTCACTTCATCCATCACATTCACGTTATTTTCTACATTATGCTACTAATTTTTATTGGCTTCCATAGCACTCTGCTCTCACACATCATAGCACAACTTCATATGACATTCAGTTTGGTTCATACACTCATGTTTCTTCCATCCCACATGCTTCCACCACTTTGTGTTGCCTTTTTATTTGATAGGTGATTGCTATCACCTTACCCCCTAATGACATACTTTTTCTCTTACGATTTATTACATGACTATTGAGGGTTTTGATCTAAGAACATTTTATCATGTGCTTCTTGATTTCATCTAGCACACTTAATAATTTCCTAATGACACACTCTTGCTTACACAAATCATCCTTGACTGTTGAGGGGTCTTAACTAAATGAGCCTATTCATCCACATGTTGGGGGGCATCATATATCTTCCCCCCTAAAACTTTCTTCATAATAACATTCTATGATCACATTCTATTATCATTTATCACAATAGGTTTCTTTATTATACGATACATCATCCATTTTTACATCTATTAGACTATCATCGTTACATTAACTACACATTACAGATAAAAATTTCATCAATCACATTACATTTGTTATCTATTACCATCACTATAAACATTTTGATTACAATTATGAACTTTATAATGTGAATCTACACTAATCAAATAATAAACCACAAATACAATAAACATTAATCATACATTAGCTACCATATTGCAACACAAATCCATGACAATGTAAAATTATCATATATAAAAAACATGCATTCATACATATATCTCAAATACAATCATCATAACACAACATGTATTTTCATTATGGGGAAAATCCCCTACATTGTATGCCATAGTACATATCAGACGTCATCATCAATATCACTCTCATGTACTGCAAGAGCCTTAGAACTAGATGCCTCTCCACCAACATGACATTGTTGTTCGCAGCCTCGATATTGCTTGACCTACTTCCATAGCAGGGTAATCTCCATAGACTTCTCATAACACTAGCGATGTACATCTACATATCGTACAAATACATCTTGTGCTAAGGGAGTTTTAGGAAATACATTTGTTAGCGCATACATTATTAATATATTGTTAATTTGTTATACCTGTAATATTATAAACGGGTTATTTTTTCCTAGTTTTTTGGAGGTAGTTTGCCTACCTCTATGGCTATATAAGAGCTAATAATTTTGTTAATATACATGAATAATATATTTTTATGTTAAATCCTCGACTACATCTTGCTGGTCTGTTATTATTTGGTATCAAAGCCTGGTATTCATATCTATTTTTTTAGCAATCACGTCTAGATAGAGTAATAGTGTGTTGGGGGCGGGAAGGGGGGGTAATTTGTGATAGATAATTGAGAATTTGTTTCCTTCTTCTTGGTTAAAAATTAAAGTATATAGATTGATCTTATATCTATGTTGTCATGTCCCCTTGGCGTCTAGCTATGTAAAACTATGCCTAGTTATTTATCTATTCCCAGTGTTGTATGATCCATCTCCTTTGTTGAGTTATGATCACAAAGGAAACTTGAATAATAATTTCCTTCTGCTACATCTCAGGAATTGTGAACTTCCCATGTCAATTAGACCTATAGATTGTTATTTGTGCGAATTTAATTAGAGTGATTCATTTTTGTATTGTTGCATATCTAAGGACTATTATTACTATCTACATCTATTTGTTTCAACACCATTCATGTAAACGGTTTCATAATCAAATTTATTAGGATTCACGATTGCGTAGCCATAAAAAAAGTCATTTCAGCGCCTCCTATATTCCATCATAATATCTTTGTTAGATCATGAAGGAAAACTATTCTTGAAATATATTTCTTTGCATATTATTATAATTCAGAGGCGTGACCTTCTTTTGGAGCATTGACGTCTTCCCTCCTTGACTGTGGGATTTGGAATGAGCTTGGTTTATTTTCTCTCGGATTGCATCAATAATTTGTGGCCTCACCAAGACTCTTCTCCATTTATATCTGTCATCTCAGACCTCCACGCTTACGTCTAGAGAAAACCAAAGTTTTTGGGTTAATGAAGAATCAGTTACAACTCAGTGTGAATGGATCTCAAGTCTCTAGATATACCTGTCAATATCTTCTTCTCCGAAGATTCTTCTACGAAGAATTATAAACTATCAAATTAGCATGAGAATTAGCGCCTCTTTGAGATTTGGTCCTTACATTGTTTTTGACTTGATAATTAAGTCAATGTGTTTAATAAGGTATGAATCGTGTACTAAAGGAGCTTAGTTATTGGTGTCATATGCTTAGTTTTTCCATATAAACATTAGGATTTGTCATAGTAAGAGTCACGTATTCAATATTAAAAAAAAAAAAAAAAATCATTGTTAATATATGTGATTCTAGGTTTTTTTTGTATTGTTAAAAATAAATAAATAAATAAAAATATTTCACAGATGTATTATCGTTGGAACTCAACGTCAAATATGTAAACTTTAGCTTCATGATCATATTCCTCTGAGGTAGCAGTGTAACACTGGAGGATGGAGGAACATGAGGATGGAGCACAAGTAGAGTCCTCTCATCAGTCACCAACGACGAGGCCACATAGCAGATGTGGTGGCATTTATATAGCATGAGTATATGCTTTTGAGTTTAGTGTACTTCAGTTTTTGTGTTCTTATTGCTTTGTGTGGTGTTTGGTGGATATTGGAAAAGAGACATTTTGAAGCATAGATGATTGTCAGTGATCCTCTAACTGACATGATCCTCTGAAGATGGTCCACTTGTGAATACATTCACATGCAATGGTGACCATGTGCAGTAATATCTAACTAGCAAGATCCGTTCAGTAGTATGTACTTTCATACAGTTTGCTTCTCAGTGTTCACGTGTGGAAACTTTCACATTGTGGGGGGGGGACATGACATAAATGTTCCATTTCCATTCTAAGCCTAAAACAACTAGAGTCAAGGGAAACTTCAAGTGGGATTGGAATTTGGCTTTTTTGTTCGAAATTGAGTGGCAATGATCAACAACAATGGTTGTAACTAAGAACATTACGATTCTTAGAATCGGGATTCTTAGAATCAGTAATGTGAAATATCTCCAGTATTTGTTTTATTGTTTAGTTTGGTGGGTTGGGTTTCCTATATTATTCCCTGTAGTGAGATATTGATTAAGGCTAAAAATAGTACTTAACACACCATGATGTGGTTTGTTGTAAACTACTTGAAAACCACCAGTATCAGTTTGTGGCCAACCATTGTAAAACCATCCGTCGGGTTTGTGATTGTCCTATTAAAATCACCTAATCATGAAAGTATGTGCAAGTACAAAGATAGGTTTTCCCCATGTTCCCATTAAGAGGGGGAATATACAGAAAGATGTTTGTTAGTGTGTACATTATTAATGTGTTGTTAATTTTTTATACCTGATAATATTATAAATGGGTTCTTTGTTTCCTAGTTTATAAGAGGTAGTTTTCCTACCTCCATGGCTATATAATAGCCAAATGTTTTGTATAATATACACAAATATTATATTTTTTATTTAAGGCCTCTATTTCATTCTGTTGCTCTATTATTAGGGACCACCACCTACCACCTCTCGGGCTCATCGAGTCTCCTCATGTGCCTCATACCTCTCACCTATCAACACAATACATGCCACCACTTCTATGTCCATTGACTCAACTAAATGGGCATGTTCACTATCATCCACGTGCTCAAGTATACCTCCACTAAGCACATTAGTTAGCACATTTTGTGTTAATGTGCAGATGGATGAATCAAAAATCAATTACCAATAGGCATCACATACAAAAAAAAAAATTAAACAACATGTTAGACAATGATATATAACAATAGATGTATATAAAAAACTATACAACTACAAAATAATTATGCTCCGCTAAAGCTTCTGCTATAGGGTCGGGGGCATGTGCTGCCCCTCTCCTCCTCCTACATGCGGTAACCATGTTGGACCTAAAAATAATGGGAACAAAATTACCCATTGATGAGCTTCCTACTATGTGCAGTACTCCTCAATGCCACCTACATCATTTGAGTCTACAAGCTTTATTATCATTTCTACCTCATCTAGCCCCAGTGGTACTAATTTATCTTTTGTGCGCCTTAGTCTAGCTCCTACCCTCCTGGGTTCTCTGATATCTCTCAACCATATATATGGCTCTGGGGGGCATGTCCTGAGCTATTCTAAACTGACGTAATACTCTCTCTACCTAAAAAATATTAGCCACAAATAAAAATCGATCTTCAAGCCACATCATCCTTTGAATACACTGCAACTTTACTGCATCCTCTATCCATCCTCCATAATCACATTATGGCCTCCATATGACTACCTCAGAGCCCATCCTATCTATTAGTGCCCTGTAGGCATCTGTTTCCATCTTTGTACCATGAATATTGATCCACCCCCGTGCATAGATCTCTTCCCTAATTCACTCTCCTCGTGGACCTCAAATTGGTCTCAACATGACTATATGCTCATATGCCCATACATGCAATAGTGTAGTGGTTCATACTCCACCACCATCTTCCTCATGTGTAAATTAGTATAGGTCCCTATTTATGTGGTCCAACACACATGGTGACCACATGTATCTAGTATCATCCTCCTCTATCTACTAGCATATGTCATGTATCTTATACAATATGCCTACACCTCCTCCTCTTATGACTATACATGAAAAAATCACAACTGTTATGAACTTCTGTAAGCGTGGAACCTCAGACCATAATATAACATCTAAACTGATACAAGCCTCAAACGTTACTCAAGTCCCCATAAAATACCATATAGTCGGCTCGCATCAGTCGCTCCATATCCTCTACAAGCATAACCCGTACTCTCTCCCTAGCCAATGGAAATCAAAGTATGTGATATACATCCTCTAGAGTAACATTCATCTCTTCCGTAGGAAACGAAAATGTACATGTATCGGCACACCATCTATCACATAGTGCAGTCAACATGGGCATATTTTGGGGCACATCCCCATCCGCAATAGGTTTCGTAAGCCAGTAGGGTCCATCATATCCCAATAATCAACTAACAACCCCATTCTAAGAAATGTAGTCATATGATGCCCATCGTGGAACTCCCTCAAGTGGATATCCCTTTACACACCACAAAATGAAAAAAAAGTAGTCTCAGAGAACATTACAAAATCAAATACACCCTCTTATCATAATACACACATTTTTTTCACCACCATACATCAACTGCACACATTATAGACTAGGGAACTCAGGAGTAGGACAAGAGTGCCTATATCTAAGTGCTCCTATCTCAGGGGTCACTAGTGCCCTCACCGCTATTGTCTAGGTCTAAAATGCTGAGAAAATTAAAATAATAAAAATATGTAAAAAAATTAACCAAAAAACCTACCACACCATACATTATTTTCAAAAAGCAACGCACTTACAACCTCCATAGTAGTACGTGATTCTGTGGTAGTCGCCACCCTCTCAAACCAACTAGGAATTTTCACTCTAACTTGAGGATTTTTCACTCACTTCCTACTCACTCTCATAATTGCGTGCAACAAAAATAAAGTGACCTACCACTTTTTCACTTCACTGCTTATAGTTACTTTTTTCTAACCTACTTTACTAAAGTCATTACTTCGTGCTTATTACCACCAATAATACACACTACACTATTTTTTTCATATCTTGAGTGTTTCTACTACGATTTGCACCACGTTTGTGGAATTATTTTTAGAATTCTATCTACCAACATATTTAACACATTCTATGTATGTTATCTCTCTTTGACATTCCTTTTTATTTATTATAGTACATATTTTTTCATTTTATATCATATTCTATATATGTTGTGTTTATTTTTGGCTTAGCATTCATTCTTATCATCACTTCCCCTTTTTCCAAAAGGGAGGAATTTCATTGTGGTAATCCTATAACTACCTTTTCATCACCATGCGAGTCATAAACACTACCGATGTGATAATTCCAAAACATTTACTAATTTACCGTGTGATATTTCACTATCATTTCCCCCCAATTACCTAATATGGAGTCAATAAACATACACTTTTTGTATGCGACATTTCATCACTTCCCCCTAATGATGTAACCTAGGGTAAAAAAAATTAAAAATATTTTCATGTGATATTTAACCAACTTCTATTTATTTCCCCTAATGAACTAACCTAGTGGTAACTAGCCTAAAATATCTCTATGAGTATCTAAGAAAAACAATAAATCAATGAATCAATCAAAATGTTCAAACATTTAACAATCAAAATCACACCAATTAGTTATTATAATTCAACACAATTGTCCTCCTAGATGACCTAACTTAGAAGATTACATTCATCACTGTTCCCAGATGACCTAACTTATGAAGTTATTCCACATTTTTGTTTTCTTCTAGATGACCTAACTTAGAAGCCATCATACATTTTTTGTTTACTTCGAGATGACCTAGCTTGAAAGATATCACATTGCGGTGACACTCGTGTAGTAGAGACAAGAGTGACTTTCCTATACTACTCCTATATGGGTCAACTATTTGATCGAAAAAAATTAGATCAAGAAAACCACAAAGTCTTTTATCTGAGTCTATCTGCATTGGCTAGATCTCGAGGATCTAGTTAGAGATCGAAGAATAACACACTTTTCTCCTTACACTCTTCCTACGGAAATAGGATTCCCAAATCCTCTGGTTGTTTATTTATATACACCTATTTGGGTCAGGAACTAATCACTCCCTACCCCATCTCATCATCAACATACAAACGTTTGAAAATATCAATCATCTCACATTTTTTATCATCACTCTCATTTAGTGCACTTCATCATGATATTACGGTTCTTTCTACGTTGCATGGATCACCACATTGATGCATGGTTTGCAACGCTTTATTTTTATTTTAGTATGCTCCTACTTCACATCTATGCATTCTACTATAGCTTGGTCTTCTTCTACTTCTCTCAAGTACACATCTATGTCTACTTTATATTATCGAGTTTTTCACTCAACAACATAAAGTGGTGGTAAATGTTGTCACAAAACCATGCACTTACTATTACATTTATACTATGAAGTATGTTATTTTATATATGAATCTCATGTAATAAAACTATTAACTAATAACACATTTCCTAGTCCTGTCATCAGTTAGTCATTCGTCATCGTCATTTGTCTTGTATAGTCGTCAGCTATTTAAATAGTTCTAGTCATCTCTCAAGGAGTATCAGATGTCATTATTTAGTCATTTATCATCTCTAGTATTTGACTAGGTTGCCTAGGGTAGTTTGGGGTGCCCACGGGTGCCTTGATCCTTAATGTTTGGTGCCTTGGTCCCCGTAACACTTGGGTCTAATTTACTTATTCGAGATCAGTCTTTCTCATTTTCCCTCTCATTACCCTAGGTACTAGTCCACATGTCAGGTCATTACCGCTAAAATTTAAACAAGATATCGCTATATAAACATAACATACTCACTATCTAATGGAAAAACTATCTACTATCAAAATCTAACTATCTACTAAGGCAAAGGACTGCATTTAGGAATCATTTACATTTACATCATGCAAGCATAGGGGAAAATTTGTATTCATTATATTCCATCCACCATTTGAATTTTACATCTAATTATTTCCCCCTACATACACATTATATTCCATCCACCATTTGCATTTTACATCTAGTTACTTCCCCCTACTTATGTTTCATTGATACAAGGGAACCCTAGGCCCATAATTACATGCATAAGCACACAGAACTACATTGGATATGGAATGTAGTGCAATGCTTAGCTGTATGTCCACTAGTGTTGCAGCTATGGTCAATCTGACCCCTTCATATACACCTTTGTTTCTTTAGGGATTTGATGCTTTGTATGGGGTTTTACAGGTAGATCTTCATATATCATTTACAGTGACATAGCGAAGATATTCTGACAACTATGTGATAAAGATAGAGATATTACAAATACCTAGTGACATTATTAGATTCAGATCCTGAGCCTTTTTTCATACCAGAGCACCAAAACTACAAACAAAGTTTCCCACAGGTGCCCCATTCTTCTCCCAGGTGCCCCAATTCAGCCAGATCTTCAGTTGCTATAATTTCTTGGGTAGTACCTTCACATTCTATTTAATCCACACAGTAGCCTATTCAATTCTAGCACACAGTGAGGTAATTAATTTTTAGATTAGTATCTTATCCTTCTCATTTTCATTATTTCATTTCATTTAAATATTAATTAAAATTATTTAGCATTTTCATTCAGTTTATATCATTTATTCCATTATTGTTACTTGTCTCGAATAACTTAGAATATAAAAATTTATTTCATATTTTAGTTAATCATGATGAAATAGACTGAAATTGTGGGATGTGACATCACCTTGTTAGGTCTATACAAATTCTCTTTCAAAATTTTGGTGCTTGTATTACTATTAATGGTTCCCAATCTACTAGGTTTGATTTTTTCAGATCGACTAGAAAAGGTTTTCCCCTTGTCCCTTCCCTTTATGTGTTGGCTGCTAAAGGATTTAGTTATATTCTTACTCATAATGCTTCTCAAGTATTATTGAAAGGTATTTATTTACCTTGTTCTACTTAGCAACTTATTAATGGTTATTTTTTTTATGATTCTTTTCTCACACTCTTGAAGGATGATCAATATGTTCATCATGCTCTTACTTGTCTGAACACTTTCATTCTTGCTTCAAGTTCTACTATTCAATGGGAGAAAACTCAGTAGTATAAACAATATCAGTCTCCCATTCCTGCTTGGCTAGCTGATATGAAATGGAGTTGGATTCATCCTAGGGGATAATTTAAATTTCTTGGTATCCCTTTTTATTTTCAGGATACTATAGTCCACTTGTGGTATTATGTGGTCTACCGTGATAAATGTAAATATTATTTTTCAATCACAAAACCAACTTTGCTAGTAGGAAAATTTCAAATTTTCTCTAAGGATCTAGCTACCACACATATATGTTACCCCTCATGTTGGAATCCATCCAATGCTTATTATGCCAAACCTGAGAAGCTTCTACATGGTTTTCCTTGGGTCACTACTGAAGGGTAGAAGGGGTTTAACATGGTTGTTTGGGAAGATTTTTTTATGCCTAAAAAATCTGGTGGACTAGGGTTAATTGATGTTAAACAGTAAGGGTGGGATCTATGTGCTAAATGGATCTGGCGTAGCCTAGAAGGGAATGAAGCATGGAAAATTCTCTTTTGGCATGTTATTTTCTAGGGTGTCCCATTGGTCAGGATCATTTGGAAGGGTATTAACTTTTAATCTCTCATTCTCTACCTTGTTCTAGTTAAGATTAAGGGCACTTTTATTCCCTGGAGTATTTGGAAGGCTTGGAAATTTCTCAAACCACACCTTATTTGGGTTGGAAATGTCTTCAGATCCGACATCTCTCTTAATTATTTCCCTCTCTGGTGGTCCTTTCTTTTTTTATTTTTAGGATTAGCCCTTGGCTTTGGCTATTTAGGCTAAAGCTCTTTGATTTTTCAAAAAGGGGATTAAATTTGTTGGAGATTATTTTTAAGAACTCTCGTTCCTTTCTTTCTTGGGAGACTCTGGGTTTAAAATTCCATCTTCTTCCTACATATGTTGCTCCTATTTGATAATTAATCAACCACATTATTGAATAGTATTTAAAAAATATAGGACTTTCCTCTAGTGTTTCTTGGTTGTGTTATTGGAATTGGCCTACTCATACTCCATTTTACATATACAAACCTTCCCTTGGTTACTCTCTATTAGCTCCTTTTTTTATTGAAAGTGATATGCATAACATGCAATTGTCTCTTTCTTCCTCGGGTTCTTCTTGGTCATGTCTCTTTACTTTTTCTATTGTTATGCTCCATATTCAAAACCAAGCTAAAAAATTACACTTAGAGATGGAGCATCTCCAAAATATCCTTTACCATTGGGGTTTGGCTCCCTATGTCATCATTTGGGTGCCCCCTGATGCTCCAGCATGGGGGTTCCTTACCATTTTCTTTGGATTCCTCCTCTTTAGTGGATGTCCCCTTGATCAAGGCTACCTTCAATTGTGTCTTCTCTCTTTGGTTTTTTTGTTTTCTTTGAGTTTCTCAAGGACAATTCCCTCAGCTAGATTTAGTCATTTCTCCTTGTAGGAATGAATAAGATCCTGGTGAACAACCAAATCTGGAAACTAGCTTAGATAGGTGGGAGCCTATCTCTAATGAGGCTCATCCTTCTGGTTTGGGTTGGGGTGATAAGCACGATAGTCCACCTCCTCCTCCACCACCTACCTCCATTTTTTCAGTTTCTACTTGATTTTAATAATCTATTTTTTTATTGAAGTTATCACTTATTGGTTATTAATGTAGGTGCTTTGAGGTGACTTGGCCTTGCTGAAGGCCTTTTTGACTTGATTTGATTAAACCCTTGACATTATGGGGTGTGATGCAGTTTTTGTATGTTTAACATTACATATTTTTGTGGTTAATATAAAAGTGTTCTTTTCAATAACTAACTATTGGCACTGTAATTTGTAAGAACAAAACATTGTAAATGTTAGTTTCTAAGTAAACATCAACACATATCTTCATGTACATGTTGGAAGACCTATTAGCAGAGATATTTTATAAAGATATATTTAAAATATGTCGATAGATATCATTTTTGAGACACTTATTGAACATTGTTAGATATTATTATTTATTAAATTAAATTTTCCCAAAAAAAATGGAAAAATTGTATTACTGGTAGTCTAATGGAAGTTAAATTTACAGATAAATTTGTCATGTAATCACGTGACTGTTCAAATAATGTCAAATTTAATATCAATAATAAAAGAAAACAATTAAATCCATTATATTCCGAATTTCCATTATAAAAATACCTCTCGACATAAAAAAATGAAATTTTATAGTTATTTAGAATATAAATACGAATCATAATAATAAATAATCTATTGTATTTTTTTGTATTTAAAAATTATTATTTTTTGTTTTTTTTTGAAAAACATGAAAAAATATCAATCAACTTATTTCTTGACATTTATAATTTTATAAAATAATTTATGGTGTTTGACATGGAGTATGAATTGATAACACACACACACACACACACACACACACACACACACACACACACACACACACACACACACACACACACACACACACACACACACATCCTTGCTTTTCAACTTCAGTGCCTAGTCGTGAGAGTATAATTTATGTGAAGACTCACATATTAATGAAAATGAATCCTAAATTTTTATAAGACTTCCATTATAATTTTTAATTTTAAATAAATATAATTAAATTAAATTGTAATATCAAGTTAATTCATTTAACTAGATAAATGTTAAATTAGTTACATGTCTCATAACCTCACACCAATTTATGAGGATGAAATGTTGTGATTTAAATGTACATTTATTTAGGAAAAATCCCCCATATATAATAAACACAATGATAAAAAATATGTTTGAGATAAAACAAAACAACACATACATCTATCTATGTAAATATGTGGAGGACATTGGCATCAATTTAATAAATGTATAAATAAATTTTTAAATGATCTTTTACATCTAGACATCAATTCACCAGAGAAAGAGATGGAGTTCGTATTAAAGAAGGGTTTCTTATTTCTTGATATTTCCATATAATGTTGCACATTTACATACTATACTTAAATTATAAATAATATATTTCAGGGGTTTTTTTTGTTGTATTTTTTATCAGGCTTGAAAGGACATTCAAATCCTTTATAGATCAACTAAATATAAGACATTAAAACCCACTTGAAACCCTATCATTGTTAGTGTAGGTTTTTATTTATCCTTTTATTTATTTATTAGGATAATTCTTACACTTGTGTTAGCGCTACACTTGTTGGGTTAGCATGCTTAGGTGTACTAGTTTGGTGGAGTTACCTTACTAGTTCTATGGAGTTAACTTAACTACCAATATCAGTTAGTGGGAGTTCTTCTCCATTGATTGAGGTAGTAGTTGCAATTCCCTCCTCCTATATGTACATATTTCTTATTGAATAATTCAAGTCATTGTATTATAATGTATTGAACATTATGGATTATGATGGATTTCCATATATGGTATTTTAGCTCTACTGTTTTACAAAACTAATGTGGTGTGCTATTATCATCTAAGATCACAGCTTGGAACAATCTTATTATCATTCCTTTCATGGTACCGGAGCTATAAATGATGTAGATATCAATCTGTAAGTTTTTCTTTGCAAGCAAGGGTTTATTATTTTTATGTATTTGCAATTTGTTAACAAGTTTCTATAGCAGGCATTTTTATGCAAAACAGAGTGCGGCATTGGATTTGGAAGGTGCCAAAACCCTAGAATCGACTGTAAACTTGACCATGTTTTGAGACAGTCAAATCTAGATGCATATATGTACCTTATAGGCACATTCTTTTATCCATTGGATATAAGTGTGTACCTTTTGGATGCATTCTTTTAACCTCTAGATATTTCGGTTTTGTATGTTGTCTATTATCCACTTGATGTAGATACATACCCTCTAGGTGCATTCTTTTATCCATTGGATATAAGTGTGTACCTTCCGAATGCATTATTTTACCCTCTAGATATTTCAATTTTGAATGCAGTTTTTTATCCACTGGATGCAGGTTTGTACCCTCTGGGTGGATTCTTTTATCCATTGGATATAAGTGTGTAGCTTCTGGATGCATTCTTTTACCCTCTGGACATTTCACTTTTCGATGTAGTATTTTATCCACTAGACATAGGCCTGTACCCTATGGATGGATTCTTTTATCCATTAGATATAAACGTGTAGCTTCTAGATGCATTCATTTACCCTCTGAACATTTCAGTTTTTGATGCATTCTTTTATCCACTGGACACATATTTATACCCTTTGGGTCCATTATTTTATCCATTGGATATTAACGTGTACCCTCTGGATGCAATGATTTACCGTCTAGACATTTTAGGTTTTGGGCACAGGATTTTATCCTTTTGTCGCAATCCTATATCGTGTGGATGCACTCTTTTACCCTTTGGACATTTGGGTGTCACGTGTACCTTCTAGATCTCATAACTTTTGCTCTGATAAAGGTGATATCTTTTTAAAATTGTGTTTTTTTTAGATCTACGCATTGGTGACATTTTTAAACACATATTTCAAATGTAAAATGTATTATTACTCATTGTAATATTTACATGCACTCAATTATAAAGTTCCAAATTTGGGAGGGTGTTGTGATCACTTATGGACACAATTTCGGTTGAGCCTAACTTCCTAAATTTTTTGTTGTTGCATTCTTGTATCTAGGAGTGTATACATTCATATCTCTCTTGTCTATTGAGATATTTTGGATCTGTATTTTCGACACTTTTTTTGGCATGTTGACAATCTCTCTTGTGGGGGAGCTATTCTAGTGAAGCCCAGTGTTAGTTTGTCAGTGTTCGAGTAGTTGATTTTGGCAACTCATACAAATATGTGGTATCACTCTACTCATCTAGTAGTATGGAAGGGTGTGGTGTTGATATTGATTCTTCATTTTTCATGTCCTTGAATTGTTATCTTGGATTTTCTTGGATCATAGCACTCATATTTATTTGGATCTTGTGTCCTTGCCTTATTGCCTTGGTTGTTCTTGGATCCTGGCACACCTATTTGTAGCAATTGATCAAATTATGTTTGGTTTTTTTTTGCATTTTTGACATCACTCCATTGACAGTCTCCTTACATGGAGCTATTTTGGAGAAGCTCAGTGTAAGTTTTTCTTAAGTTCTATGATCGATTTGTGGATTTATACCACAATGCGCGCTAAAATTTTTCAGCATTGTACGAGTTTTTTGGAGCTAAGCTTCTTGGGATGTCTTGCAGTGGGATTCTTATTTCTACTTTGTTAGTACTAGTTTTCGATACATTGCAGTGTCTATTTTCCTAGTTGTTGTACGTGGGTACCTCATCAAGCCTTGTTGTTGGGACCCACCTTATTTTCCACCCACCTAAGCTATGCTTACAGGAGGGTGTTAGTGTAGGTTATTATTTATCCTTTTAGTTATTTATTAGGATAATTCTTACACTTGTGTTAGCCCTACACTTTATGGGTTAGCTTGCTTAGGTATTCTAGTTGTGTGGAGTTAGATTACTAGTTATGTTAAGTTAACTTCTCAGTCATGTGGAGTTAGCTTACTAGTCTTATGGAGTCAACTTAACTACTAGTATAAGTTAGTGGGATTTCTTCACCACTAATCTAGGTATTAGTTGCAATTCCCTCCTCATATATGTACATCTTTCTTATTGAATAATTCAAGTCATTGTATTGTAATGTATTGAGCATTATGGATTATGATGGATTTCCATTTATGGTATTTTAGCTCTTCTATTTTACAAATATAATGTGGTGTGATATTTTCATCTGAGATTGTGGCTTGGAACAATCTTTTTATTGTTCCTTTCAAACATAAAAAAAAATCAAACGAACTTGATTCACCAACTCTAGACTATAAAAGGGATCCAAGAAACCTTGAACATCCACCACTTCTAACATCAATTCATAAGGCATAATATTGTCTATAGGAGCAATGAATAATCCACCAGAAATTAGTGGAACTACTTATCTTCTCTTTTTATACTGTAATGTCGTCTGAACATGTTCAATTATCTTATTTCTTTGTCCTTTCCTCTTCTTATCCACCATTAACCATGCCTCTTCTTCTAGAGAGATGGGAAGAATAATTTATGTATCACTCCTAGAGGAAACCTCTATCAGTCCTAAGGGTCTTTCCTTATCCTCTACTGAGACCTTAACCTCATTTTCTTCCTCTCCAGTGTCCCAAAAAAAATCCTCTTTGAAAGGCATTCCTCAAAGATCACTGATACTATACCAACCATCTTCACCTAATTGTGAGGTAATTTCTCATTACAAATAAAATACCATTCTATCATGTATGGGTCAATAGGATCAATTTTTGGGTTAGTGTATAGGGGAGAGGGGATGGTACTGGTACACCTTAAGTTAAGGGGTCGAAAAAAATAAAAATTTTATCATATGGGATTTTGATTTTTTCACTAATAAGTAGTTCAAATTTGTGTTAGCTTATACTTTTTCTTTGGAATGTTCAATTGGAGGGAAATCCATATTTTTAATTGATTCAAAATAATGAATTTGAGTTACGCTACAACCATGGTGGAAACCAATACTTGAACATACATGAAAATGATTGAATATTGAAATATTTATATTTGTACATGGGTGAGACATCTGACATGTCATGATGTGATTGGCTATTATACATAATTATTATGTCAAAAATAAATAAATACTATATAGTACTATAACAACTATTGGGTATTGTGTAATCAATAGTCATGTAAAATACTGGACCATGTTCACCTATTGGACCTTATCCTCTATAGGGTAATTAACCATATCTTTATACTATTATATTATCACAAGATTAAGGAATGAATCTTCTACTGAAGACTCCATACTTTTATGATTAGTGATGTAGCATTCCAAAGACAAGTACCCATATTAAAATTAGATTCTCCCCTTTACTTGAACCCATATAAGTTATTTATAAATACACAAATTTTATTAATATAAAATAATTACAATATCGAAAGGGGATACTCTCGTAACTAAGATTTTGAGTCCATGACTTCACTCCACTTCCAGGTCTCATTTTATTTAGGGGATCATATGATATGTAAATACTAACTAGAAGTGCATAAGTTATGTGGGAGGATGTCATCATAGTAAGATACATAAGGAGAAATTCAACATGGTGTTGCCAATAGTGGGGAATCTGGAAACGTTCCAAAATTGAAATGGTAGGTGAGGTAGCCACACCTAGATAAATCTTATGTTGAAATTTTACATGAGGGGATTAAACCTTGCATACTATTGTTTCATCATGAGTAGATGTTGTCCTAAAATCAACATATTATTTTGATATGTCTCATCTCTATCGTTAGAATATATACAAGCAACAATTATAAATACTTTATAATAGGTGAAGACGTCCATTTTTCGTGTTGGAAAAGGGTCTCCAATGTTTATTCTTCCACTTGTTAAGATCATATAGCCTCAGTCGTAAGTTATTGAAATGAAATATGAGCCACCACTCCATGAATAGGTCCTCCTAGGGTAGAAATTCCACTATTATTGGTCCCATAAAAATACCATAATGGAATTCCATAAATTAGTTGACACAACTTAGGAAAAGGATTTAGGGCATTATTAGTTCCCACACCAAAAGCTTTAACCCGTCACACTACACTAATTTGAAGATTTATTATGGGAATTTTCAAACACAAGGGGATGGGAAGATGGGAAAAGGAAACCCCGTATAGCATAGTGAAATCATGCCATCGACTCTTCCACCCTTGGATAGGCCCAAGTTAGGATTAGTTGAGATCACATATATAGATCCTTCACATGCAGTACGGATGCTCAGCTT
This sequence comes from Taxus chinensis, assembly GCA_019776745.2. Lineage (NCBI taxonomy): Eukaryota > Viridiplantae > Streptophyta > Pinopsida > Cupressales > Taxaceae > Taxus > Taxus chinensis. Next base: position 581,450,142 of record CM034155.1, on the reverse strand, counting down.
CTACCCTTCCTACACTGGTTAGTGGGGGCATCCACATTCATTTCTCATAGGTTTTATTGTTTCATCTTGTAATTAGAACGTTACATTCAATGGTTATTCACTCTTTGACATATTAGTTATGTCTCTAACATGATAATGGGTGTTCCATGTGCAACACTTATTTTACAGGATTACATGTTTCCATGACTACTTCTTTTTTCTTGTAATTTCATGTCACTGTTTGTATGTGGGCCTTGCCCTATGCTTGGTGTACACATGTGTTTCTTGTTTTCATCCATGATGGACTTGTGTGTTTTATGACATCATGAGCGATGTTCCATATATGTGACCTTCTTTGTGAGACTTACTTGTCTTCTTGTGTGTTTACATTACTATGCTTTTCATTTTTTACATTGTCTATGTATGTTACACATTATCCTCTTACATGCATACATTTTCATACTAACACTATTTTTGGCTAACCATCCTTGTTTGTGTGCACCTAGGTTTCTACCAAGTGCATTCCCTTTTCCCTAAAGGGTAAAATTATAAATTTCATGGTTTTATTCATATTTGGGGCCACATTCTCGTATCGGTGATGTCGCATGCACCCCCAAAAAGTGGGGCATCATTTGGGGTTTTTCATACTAACATAAATAGTCTACACTGGTGCAGTTCAATTATACATAACAAGTGGGTTAGAAAAGTATACAAACCCTATACACAATGAATTTTATAGGACATGGTGTCCTTAACATTATGGGAAGTAGTTATAGGCTTGGAGGTTATAGTGGGTATGCCTCCCTACACTAATTTGGCATGTGGCATTCGGACACCTAAAAAAACTAGAACGATACAAAGATCTCTTCACACACATTTAGGGAACCAATTAGAGCTTTGAGGACACAGAGCATGTGTTTCTTACACTTCTTTGGCCCATGGCATGAGATCACCTAAAAAACTCATAGTACAAGATATCCTTTGACACTCTTTTTCTCGACATGGATCATGTGCATATGTTTCATTTACACTTTTTAATCTGTGTACTTTATATTTACATAATTTTACATTTGTCTTTTACATAGCATTTTTACACTTACATACATACATATTTGAGTACTTGATCATTTTCTCCTTGTAGGTCCAACCGTATGAGAAACAAGCAGTCAAATGGGGGTAGCAACAATGACAATGTCAACAAATATAATACGTAAAATCACTCATGATTTACTAACCATGTAGGTAGACTACACATCGCAGTAGTGTTATCCCGTTTTTGTGATTTCACTAAAATGTGTTAACCATAGGAAATTTTCAAATCTCCTTAAAAGCCCTTTTTCTGAGATAATCAGGTTTTTGTGTTTCCATTGCAAGACAACATGATTTTTGGATGCTTCGTGTTGTATGATCCCCGAAACCCGAAACCCACATCAAGTAAGTCTTTCAAGGTTTTTAGGTTTTCAGAGCATCGGAACATGCCTTAGTCAAAACATGCTTCATGTCGCATGTCTTCCGATTCCTGAAACCCGATTCACTCCTTTGTATCGGGTTTTCGAGAACCATCAAGCATCATGCTTCATGTCGCTTGTTTCCGCAACCCGAAACCCGAATTAATATGAAATCCTTTGTGTCAGGTTTCCAGACATCCCAAGCATGCTGACATGGCATTAATGCCGAGTTGTCGGGTAGTTGACACATGTGTCAACTGAAGTGTATTAAATGTGAAATTTCTTATAAATACTCAGATTTCCATGTCATTTTTACCAGATGTACTTTTATACCTCGTGGATTTTTGTGCATGTGTCTTCGACCCCGAAACCCGACTCACCTTCGTGCTCGATTGCGTTGCTCATTTTTTATCATTTTTCAATCTGATTGAAGGTATTTCCCTTTGTTCTTTGTTTGTGAAATTTGTGGAAGGATTGTGTGATGATCTTCCTAAATCCCTCTTTCTTTGTTGTTAGGGTTTTGGGTTTTGATTATTTATTCCTTTTTTGGGTTGTGTTCCAATCAAGTTTTTGTTTTAGGGTTCCCCCTTGAAGAGCTTAGTTTTATTCCTTGGAATATGCCATTGTTATGACAATAGAATAATGTATCAAAGATTCATAGCAATGAATCGGAATTTATATGTTTTACCCTGACAAAAACCTGATTCCTTCTTTTCAGGTTTCGTACAGGTGTTTTGCAGCTTCCAAATCCCGTAGTTTGTCGGGAAATCCAAGGTGTCAGACATTCCGAAATCCTTGGCATCCTCCAGTGTTGTGGGATTTCCAATCTTCCCGGCATCTTCTAGTGTTGTGGGTTTTCCCGAGTGGCGGAAATCTCATACCTTTCGACAGGTTCAACTGATTGTCGGGACTTTCCAAGTGTTCGACACCCACTAATCTCTGATACTCTCTATAGTGTTTCAGGTCTCTAGGATTGCTAAGCTGGTCCTCAAACATGAAGTGTCTAAATCAGAAGCAATCAGTTCACTCCTCCTTTGGAATTCCTCATGTTAGATCCTAGTCCATCACAGGATAAGATGGAAAAATCAGGGAGGATGAAGTATAAATTTAGGAAGGTGGAGTCTCCTTCCTACATTGATTGTAATTATGACATCCGGGATACAGAACTCGGAAACATAGATATGGAAGACTTTTGGAATAGAGTCAAGAGTTCTTCCCAAACCCCATGGATGAAATCAATAGTTGGCAGTGGTCTCCCTCTTACAGCAGGTTTCCCCATGTCTGCTCAGTGTCCCGAGTTCATCTTAGCCTGTGCTTCAAATTATGACTCTGCTTCTCACTCAGTGAAAAATCAGGTGGGAGAGGTCGTAATCAAGTTAGACGAAGGTTACTTCGATGACCTTCTCAAGCTGCCTAACTTTGAGGAGTATGGAGACGTAGATCTCAAGTCAGCTCAAAAAGCTTGGGACAATGATCAGGAAGATTGTATCAAACACGTGAATAAGAAGTTCCTAATCAAAGCCAAGCCGGCTGTTTCCAGGTTCCTAAGACTTGTTCCTAGAAGTGATTTCATTCAGGAAATCAATGATATTATTACTCTGTTGAGTCAGGTTTTTGGTTTCCCCAAATCAAATGTTTTCCAAGGATGGATGTACCAATTCATGATCATCATTAAGAAGAATCAACAGGGGATTGATTGGGGTACCCTTATCAGTAACGAGATAGATTCTCATATGACAATAGTCTTGTCTACTGGGAAGTTTTATATGTCCTCGTATGTCACCTATGCAGTGGCCGACATGAGGAATTACCCTGGATTAGACACAAAGGGGAACAATACAGTGGAACATATTTATCGGTATTTTCTGTAGTTAACAAGAAAAGGGTCCGAAGACCAATTCAGAAGGGTAAATGATGCCTTCTTTTACGAGAACATCTGTAGGTTAAACCCCGAACTGAGGAAAACAAGAGTCTCTGATGAGGCATGGGATGAAGTTTTGAAATGGGGTTGTGTCTTCTTACAATTCAAGAAGTTCACTTACCTTTGGGTGGTCATGTACTCGGGTGATCCTTTCCATTTTCCTAGATATCTTGGGGAAAAATTAATCTTGATGGAGTTGGTCAGGAAATTGTTGGATTTTCACAAGTTCCAACAGAGTAAACACAAGGCCGTCGTATCCTTCCCAATTTCTATTGGAAGGTATACCTGTTCAACGATGATAAAAGCCAAGAACATTGTACACGAGCTTCAAGATAAGTTGAAAAATCACATGAAGCCCAGAGATGGGTTTGACTTTCGAGGAGTCCTCAAGTTATATGGAACTCTGCACCTGCACGTACCAAGCATAGAATACATCTGGATTGATTTACATGATGAAGTTGCTGTCTGAAGGAAAGATCATAGCAGGTTGACACTTGTAGAGATTCAGAAACTCAGGCTCGACGACATTCCAAAGGGTACTGGCGATAATGAAAGTGTTTTGGATCCTTCCTATGATGGACTGAATGAAGATCAATATGTTTTCCCACCTATTGATTGGTCTATCAGTGAGAAAGCTTCTATTACCGATAGATCAGCCCTGATTCTCACACGCACCAAGGCGTGGCTCACCTCTTGGGGGGATGATTTTCAAAGAAGATAGTTTTTCAAAGTTGGTTTCTTTGGAGGCAGGGCCCTCCAAAAAGGAAAAGGACAAAAGCTCTTCCAAGGGACCTATAAAGGTCAAATTTGTCAAGAAGAGAAGAGAAGAAGAAACCCTTTCAACTGCTACTCTAGTTGAAATGGTGAATGTGCCAGAATCACCAACACCACCGGAAATAGGGGAAATTTCTTTGGAAGGAGAGGTGAGTCAGCCCCTAATTTCACCATTTGTTGACTACCCAAGAGAAGTAACTTTATCTCTTGCATCCCAGGATTTGGCGTCAGGATCTGCACTTCCTACTTCACAACCACTTCTACCCCCTCTTTCACCATCCACTTCATTAGTCATGGCCAACATTTTCTCTGGAATCTCACCCCTCTCTATTGGGACCAAAGTAACTACAGATATTCCCCCTCCTACACCTCTTTTCACCGAATCTACTACCACACTGATGACTGTTCCCACTCCACCAGTGAATCCCCCTCCACCTGAAACTATGACACCAACTTCTACAATAGTGGCTACTCCTTCTGGAATGCCTCAATGGTTACTTGAGAAAACTCCAAGGAAAAGGAAGGTGGTTGTACCCATACCAGCCTTTGATTTTAGTTCACTCAAGGCTCCTACTGCTAAGTCAGCCAAGAAACCCAAAATAGTTTCGAGGGTTTTAGTGGATGCTTCGGGACATAAGTTTGCAGAGATAGCCACTCTCGCAACAGACAAGACCAAAGAGGACATAGTGGCCTCTGATTATCAGATAACTAGGGTTTCTCTAGGAGAGGTGATGGAAGAAGGAGAACAAAAAGATGCACAAGATGCTATGAACGTGTTATGTCAGAAATTAAAGGAAACAAAGGACAGCAGGGATGAGCTTAAAGAAAAGGTGGAGCAGTTGACTGAAGTACTACTTAAGCTCTCAAAACCCCTTGAGTCTGTACCATCATCCTTTGTTCCTGTCGGGTTCAATTTCTCATCAGTACCCATAATCGAGAAGATTAATGAAAAGGGGAGAGTGGTCAATGAATGGACCCAAAGGCTGCTCCTACAAGGGAAAGAAGTAATCCAAGACACTGTAGAAGTCTATCAATCTTTGGAGAATATACAGAGTGATGGGGAAAAGATGGATGATGATTTCTCTCAAGATATTGGGCACCTGGAGTTGACTTTCGAAGCTCTCTAGGTGCTGAAGCAAATCCCATCATGCATCTTGGTCGAAGAGGGAATCTTCCCACATGCGGATAAGCATTTCCAGCTAGCCAAGGCCATTAGATTCAGAATAAATATTCTCAATGAAGCTTGCAGAAAATTGAGAGAATCAAGGGATCAATTAATTGATGGCAAGAGTGACCTGGAGGAAGAACTGATCAAAATCTGTGCAAAAGTGTTGGGTGGAGATTCGGGTATCCTACCAGTTGATGATCTTTTCAAACAAATCCAAGAATCAATTCAGCATGAACCAACTCACGGATTTGGCATGGAAATCATTGACAGGTTTGTAAAGATTGAACATTCTTTGGAGACCCTGAGAAAACTTAACAAAAGGTTGAGAAAGCTCCCTGGCAATGCCAGTGACACTCATGAAACATGTGAAGTCTTGAGTGATCATTCCACCGTGCCTGATGAGAATGAGATGCAAGGTATAATCTGGAAATTCCAAGAATTTCAGAACAAATAGGCTCTGTTGGAAGGAGAGAAAGATGAGGAAGAGAAAGATGATGATTCAGACTAAGTCACAATGCAACATGTCATTTCAATCTTGAAATTGACATGTCTTTTTCATTTCTGTTTCGTCACATAGGAAGTAAATTTTGACTTGGTCTCCTGCGTGAGAGTCAAGCGAAATAGGACTCTTGTTAAAAGACTATTTTCTAGGATTTATCCTATTTTCTCTCTACTCTTTTTATTATAAATAAGGGATGCTTATGCATTCCAAAGGGTTGAGATTTTTGGAATATTGAGAACCTTTGTGTAGAAGAAGAACTTTGTGTTTTCTTTCAATCATTCAAAGAACAGGAATCAATGTCATTTTTGCAAACTTTGTGTTGTAAGATTCATCTCTCTTAAGATGTTGCTCTTATGTTCAGGATCTTAAACTGTTCTTGGTTTAGTGTTCTCAATTATTTTATGTTATTTCAAACACTGCATTACATTCGTTATCTAGAACTCGTATGATTATTTCGTGATCTGTGTTTTCTCGAAAGAAAGTACGTTCCATTGTTTCCCTTTCTGCGATGTGTTCTTTCTAATCTATTTTATTTCTAAAGCAGCAATATTTCCAGTTTTTGTGGATGTGGCTTTCAGGATTCTATCCTGACCCCAATGGTTAGATTAGTGTGAATATTGTACGCATTATTTCTATTGTGTTTTAGATTAGTAATAAACAGGCAGCCTCACCTGTCTTTGAGGAGGGATTCAATCCCATGTACTGTGGTTGAACCTCATATTTCATCTTGACAAAATATCCAACCAACAAGTAGCTACACAAAAATTCTACCCTAGGTTCACTCTCATCACTTTTTCTTTACCCATTTTTCATCTATAGTTTCCATGCTCCTCCATCTTTTTGTCATTTCATGTTTTTTTTATGGTCCTTCAGTGCATTTCTACTACACTCTTCATGGACAACAGGTACACATCTCTATCTTCTTTATGTTACTGAGCTTTCCGCTCACCAACATAAAATGGGGGAAACATTTAGTCACAAAATAACCCACTTTAGACATTATTTATCCGAGTCTCATACTATTATTTAGAAGTTTCTTAAGTGAAGAAATTACTATTTAACACCCACCTTTTGGCCATCTTGTTTTCTTTATATTTCTTCATTACTGATCTCTTATACCCACATGCCCAATCATCTTTTGTTATCCCGCGTCATTTTAGCCTCAACTGGGGTGCCCAAATTAGTACTGTTGTGTCACCAAAATATTGTGTAACAATATTAAATAAAAAATAATATTATTAATAATGATTTTATAGAACTCATATTAATAATATAGTCGTAATAGTTTTATTATTGGTGAGTTGTGAGAACAACTCACTTAGCTATTTTAGTGTGAGAGATATCCTAGAGATTAGCTAGAGATATCTTAGGGATGAGTTTAAGATATTGTAGGGATTGGAGAGAGATGTGTGGTTTGTTGAGGATTGATGTTGAATCCTTGTATTAAGGATAATATCCTTCTATATAATGTATTCTCCATCTATGTAAAGACATCCTGAATGAATTCGGTTTCTAAATTTTATATTATGTGTTTTTATAATATTATTGTGTTAGATTATTTGTAATAATCTGGACCAAATTTATTATTTGGTATCAGAGCGAAGATGATTCTATGAAATTGTGTGAGAAGCATGTATACATTTGGTTTGCCCCATTTGATGAGATATTTATTCTATCATAAATTTTGTATTTGTAATGTAAGCTTAGTTTTTGTATTTGTTATCCTCTAGTTGGTCATTCACATGATCCCTCAATGCAATAGTTCCCAGGTTGTGTCATATCTTTCTTTGATCCTACAAATTTATATTGCATCTGGCTAGCATTAGTACTCAGACCTGGATCAAGCGTCAAATTTGGTTCATTGAAGCATTCACAAAGTCTTCGAGATCTCCGTTGATCTACACAAAAAGGGTAGAGTTTCCTTTTGAGCAGAAAATTATTGTAAGAAGAGTTGGAGTCATCAATCGAGTTATTCGAGCAACATAAGGTTTATTGAGAAAAAAGAAAAAATATTAGGAAAGAAATGGGACGCTTTATGATTTATTTTTCTGCATTAGGTCTCCATTGGGCAGATCTATTTTTCATCTATATTTTTTCTGGATGTTGTTGGCCTTCTAAATACCAATAGCTTGGATACCTTCCATGGCATACTTGGGCTCAACAATATATTATACTGGAGCTACAATAGATAAAATATAGCTACATTGAATTTCATTCGCATCTACTTGCTTGGTTTCACAATATATTTTTATGGTCTGAGGATCGTGGAGAGTCTCTTTCCAAATGACTCATTATTACCAAATACTTAGGATATCTAATTGCAATACAACCGTGGCACCCCTTTGGATCCCCAGGTTTGGATCTCTATTAGTGTTTTAGTCACCATCTAAGAAGAAAATTACCTTTGACTCATATTTAGTGTAGTATTTTCAAGTTGCATTGGCAAACAAATCTTTGTGTTACATCAGATTTTCACCTTGGGATGGTAGTCATTTCTTGGTATGTATTTTGTTTTATAAGTTTCTATTTTACTGTAGAGTATAGTGCACTAGAACTAATGATATTTCCATGAAAATCTTGTTGAGAAATCTGATTCCGTCATTTGAGTCGGATCTCGAGTTTAGAGCTACCCACATCAAAATTGATTTGCATTTTTAAATTCGTTTCATTGCATATGTTCCAAATAGGGTGATGGATATTGCTATTTGAGATGATTTAAAACTTGTCAACTATGTATTTACTTTATTGCCTACCCATGTAGATCATCTCATTTCTCAACACCAGAGAAGCTCACCACCATTAGAATATGTACTCATCCTTTTGCGTACCAAAATAAAATAAAATAGAGGTCGGGGTATTTTTTTTAAATTTTTTAGGTCTGGAATATTTATAGGTCTGGTTTATTAGTTTAGAGAAGTAATTTTTTTATGTAGTGTATGATTTTTAAAAATAAATGGGTAAGGAGGTCAATTCTTTTGAGAATTAGACAATTTTTGTCAAGTTTCATTGTAAAATTCTAGAAAATTAAAAAAAAAATTGCCTCACAGATGCATTATTGGTATTACCCGACGTCCAGTTTGTAAATGAGCTTCAAAATTAGATATTGCTGAGTTAAGCAAAGAAATTTTGGAGGACGGAGGCTGGAGGTGAATCAGCGACCTCTCGTCAGTCACCAATGATGGGGCTGCATGAAGCTGTGGTGGCAGTATGTGTGGATCTATGTTTTCTTTTATTTCAGATTTTTTACTATGATTTCAGAGTTCCAATTTGAATAAGTGAAATGTTCACATTGAGGGGGGAAACTGGAACATGGTCTCAATGTTTAATTTTCCCTCTATTCAATTTGTATTCAATAAGAAGTGGTTCATACATGATTCCCTGAAGGAAAGACATAGTGGATAGACAAAATCATAAAGGAAAAGTAGCAACATGATATTTGGGTTGTTGGTTTTTTTATAAAACCATCCTTTGTTGAGGTCGTTGGTTGTCCTATAAAACCATCCTTGTTATGGTTGTTTCCTGTTCAGAAAAACCATCCAGCTCACGAGCATGCATGGGTGGCAAGCTGCAGAAGGAAGTGTGATTGTTGTTTCTATAATGTCGACATTAGGGGAGTGTATATTGGGAATTAATAATATTAACAATAAGGGAGTGAATGTTAGAAAAATATTGTGTAAGATTATTAAATAAAATTTAATATTATTAATAATGAGTTTACACAGCACATATTAATAATATAGTTGTAATAGTTTTATTATTGGTGAGTTGCGAGAACAATTCACGTAGCTATTTTAGTGTGAGAGATATCCTAGAGATTAACTAGAGATATCTTAGGGATATGTTTGAGAGATTGTATGTATTGGAGAGAGATATGTGTGTTGTTGATGATTGATGTTGATTCCTTGTATTAAGGAGAACATCCTCCTATGTAATGTATTCTTCATTTATGTAAAGACATCCCAAATGAATTCAGTTTATAAATTTTATATTGTGTGTTTTAATAATATTATTGTGTTAGATTATTTGTAATAATTTGGACCAAATTTATTATGGAGTGCCAGTTGGCCCTGTAGTCCCACTAGGGGTGCCTTGGTCCCTTCTTCACCATCCTCCCACTTTTTTTGGGCTCTTTCTAGCCATTTTACATCTTTATCTTTCATTCGGTCGGTACTTTTAGGGTTAATTACAAAATGAGACCAAGAGAACCCTATAAATCTACAGTTATGAGACCATAATGAGGGACCTAGCATCACTTACTACTATCACTCCATCTAGAGTTGCATCCATCTATTACTTTAGAAATAACTTGTGTCCACATAGCTTCATCATCAATGCACAAGGATAGGACATATGCATCACACTTCATAGTGGGAGGGATTCTATTATATTCCATACACACATTCTTTTACATCTTCTACACATACTTATTGCTCACTACTTCACAAAGTGTGACTAGCACAAGAGCAACCTAGGGCATATTCACACACACTTGCACATCGAACTACACCGATTCTGAGATGTAGTGTTGTGCTGAGTTAGTAAGTACCTCATTGTGGTAGTTGAGGTCAATCTAACCCCTTCATATGCATTTTTATTTTTTAGGGTTTGATGATTATTTTGGGGTCTTACGTGCGTCTTTCCTTCGAATTGGATTATTGGCAACATCTGACATGGGACACTCAACTTGATGTGACACATAATTAGGGGTTTATATCACCTATCAACCTTATGAAAACCAATTTCATATCTTTTACACAAACCAGGGATCCTAGATTGTAGACCAGAGCAACCGCATACACCCCAATCCTCTTCTAGGCACTCTAGTCCAACTAGATCCTCAAGTTCCACCATTTTTGGGACTTTTGCACAATCATTCTTGCTTCTATATTTTCCAATTACACCTACAACACCATTCTGTCACTTCATCAAATCAACGGAGTTTTTTCTTCTTCCTTCTTACACATTAGGGTTAGTATTTCATTTTACATAGTTGCATAGATTGTTTGCATACTTTTTTATTGTATTTATTCACTTTATTTACAATTTTTCACAACTTATATGAACTCTTTTTATCCCCCACTTAGTTAATTTTAGTTTATCAACATCATATGATTAGGTTTTAAAAATATTTATATGGTTATTATTTTTCATTTAATCATTTTAGTCACAAAGCAATAAATTATAGAATTAATGCAAGAAAATTTGGATGGAACAAGAATAAAATTTATCATGGGGTTTGAAAAAGAAACTATAACTCTTTTTCCCCATTATCATATTACAAAGAGAATGATAATATATTTTATAAGTGAAAAAACTATGGACATATAGCACATTTTTGTAGAAATGGGTTTGTGGAATATTCTAGGAAGAATAATAATGATGAAACCATGGAAAATGAAAAGGTTGAACTAGCAAAATTTTGTAAGAAGAAATAGGGGATAGAAAAGAATAAATAAAAAATCCATGGTTTTCCAAACTGCATTTCATGCACAAAATGAAGGTAATCAATGGTACATTAATAGTGGTTTCTCATGCCACATGAAAGGAGATAAGAGTAAGTTTCTCATCTTGAAATAAGTTAATGGAACTACTATGAATATTGGAGACAACGCTACAACAAGAATTTCAGGTAAAGGAACTATTAACCTTAACAATGGTAAATAAAAAATAAAAAATGTATTGTTTGTTGAAGGAATGAAGCATAATATTATGAGTGTGAGTCAAATCAGTGATCAAGGATACACTCTCACATTTCATCCTTGAAGTTTGTTAGATAAAAAAGGAAAGTAAAAGATGGGTAGTTACTAATGTGTACAAAACAACTAATAATTTTTACATTCTCAACAAGATTAAATGATAAATTTTATACATGGGGAAAGTAGATGAGAGCTAGTTATTACATACAAGAATGAGTCATATTAATTTTAAAACCTAGTCAAAACAAGTTCCAAACATATTGCAAGAGATATGTTAAAGATCACTAAACCAACAAAAAATCTTTATGAGAAATGTAAACATGGGAAGCAAACACTGGTTAACTTTAAGACAAAGGAGTACTAAAAAACAAATATATTGGAAATTATTCATATAGACATTTGTGGGCCTACATGAACTCAAAATATGCAATTTCATTTCTATTTAACATTATTTATTGATGATTATTCTAGAATAACATAGGTTACTTTCCTAAAATAGAAGTATAAAGCATTTGAGAAGTTTAAGACATTCAAATCCTTAGTTGAAAATGAAACTCATATGAAAATCAAGTGTTTAAGATATGACAATGGAAGAGATTTTATTTCAATTGAATTTGAAGATTTTTTTTGATAATCATGGAATAAGGAGACATTATTCTACTGCAAGGACTCCAAAAAAGAATAGAGTTGTATAAATAAAGAATAGAACTATACAATTGATGGCTAGAGCAATGTTGAATGACTTTAAGCTATGATACATGTTTTCAAGATAAGAAATCAACAAAACATTCTACATTTTGAATAGAGGTTAAATTAGAGTAAATAACAACAAGGAAACTTATGAATTATGGAGGGAAATACTAATAACTATAAAATATTTAATAGTATTTGGAATAAAATGCTACATAAAGAGAGATGATGAAGACTTAGGTAAGTTTGATTACATATATGATGAAGAATTTTTTCTTGGTTACTCTTTAAGAAGCAAGGCTTGTAGATGATACAATATGAGAACACAAAATATTGTTGAAAGTGCAAATGTAAATGTGGATGATATCACGTATAAAAAGAATAATACATAAGAAACTGGTTATCCAAAAGAATTGAGAAATGAATATGTAGAAGAAGAAAAAAAAGGAAGTAATTGATAGAAAGGATATAAAAAAAGATCCAGATTTGTCCAAAATAACCATTCATAAAAAAAAAATTTAGGTGATGAAAACATTAAAGTATAATAAACATATAAATCTATCTTTTCTACCCAAGCTAGAACCTTTTTTTAAGTAAGTGAAAATAAGCATTGGATTGGAGTTATGGAAGAATAACTAGATCAACTTCAAAAAATGAAACTAGGGAATTGGACCAAGACCAAAAGATTAAAATGTGATTGGCACCAAATACAATTTTTAGGAACAAACTCAATGAAGATGGACAAGTGCTAAGAAATAAAATAAGATTAGTTTGTAAGGGTTATGCACAAGTTGAAGGTATTGATTTTGAAGAGACTTTTGCTCCATATGCATGTATAGAAGATGTTAGAATCTTTTTGGCATTTTTTTGTTTTAAATTTTTTTAATTATATGAAATGGATGTAAAACTAGTCTTTCTTAATGGAAATTTGGAAGATTAAGTTTATATTTAACATCCAAAAAGATTCATCTTATAATATGATAGATAATATGTGTACAAGCTTATGACAACACTTTATGGACTAAAATTAGCCCCTAGAGCTTGGTACTTAAGACTTGAAAAGTATCCACAACAATAAGGTTTCAAAAAGGGATTTGTTGATTAATCTTTACATCAAAACTGAAGGTAAATATCAACCGATTGTTTTAGTTTATGTAAATGATATCATTTTGGGAGGCAATTGTGAAAAAATGTATTACGAGTTTGTTGTGGAAATAAAATAGGATTTTGAAATGTCCATGCTTAGTGAACTACCATTCTTTCTTGGTTTACAAATTTCTTTATTTGAGAAAGGTATATTTATTTCACAAACTAAATATATTAAGGAGAAAATGCAAAAGTCTAGAATGGAATATTGTAAACTAGTTTGTACACCAATGGTCACAAATAGTAAATTGAACAAGGATGATTAGTATCCTGAAGAAAATGAGACTCTTTATAGATCAATGATTGATATTTCATTATATGTGATGACATCAAGACCAGAAATTATGCAAGTAGTTAGCATGGTAACACAATTTCAAGCAACACCAAAATAAATTCATGTGCAAGCAGTCAAAATGATAGTTAAATATCTGAAAGGCATTTTGGATTATGGCTTTTGGTATCTAAGAGGTGAATATTTCACTCTAACAACATATACAATTGCAAATTGGGTTGGTTATGTTGATGATAGAAAGAATAAAATTGGAGGATCTTTCTTTTTGGGGAATAGTTTGGTTTCTTGGTTGAGTAAGAAGAAGGATTTTATTCCTTTATCTACAAAAAAGGTATAGTACATTGTAAAATGTTACATACCCCCATTCTAAATATGTATAAGACCAAATATAAGGTGAAGGATATGGTTATACACATTAATAATGAACACAAACTTATAATAAGAGCGGTAGTGAAGCAATATAATACAGTTTTCACTTATTAAAAATGTAAGTATCAAAAATAAAAAAGCATACAAGACACCACAATTATAAAACTCAAGATTAATGTGGAAACCTTTTGGGAATAAAACCACAGAGAAAAGACTGCTTGGATCTACTATCTAAATCCTATCATAAATCAAATATAGTAATTTTGTAGGCATAAACCTATAGGAGACACCAATCCCCTCTATTTATAGGCACCAACCTACTAGAGACACCAATCCCCACAACTAAGCACCAACTTAGTAAGAGACACAAATCTCTTTTCTTAAGAAGAACCAACTTCTAAATTAACTGATACAATGTATAAAAATGAAAAACACTTCTAAGAAAACCCACATTTGTTTTCTCCTTTAGAAATATTTTTGATTCTTAATGATTATATCATTCCTCTCTTCTTCGTAATTTTTTTTATATGTTCTTATTAAGCATTGCAATCCACACTCAGAATTCTACTTGAGACTTAAAAATATATCTTCATCATTCACTCCACTCTCCATCTAGAAATGTTTTGATCTTTAATTCTTTATTTTCATGATATAGATCCATGCCCACTCGCTCCACTCCCTATCCTCACAAATTACTTCATACGCATCCCCTTCTTTTATTTTTAACTAGATTTTCTTTTATGCATGTATATTTTTCTTTTACACTAATACATGGGTCAACCCATGAGTTAAAATTAACGCCACAAAAGAGGAGTATCGACCTATATGATCATAAAACCTATCTCTTTTATCACCTTGGAGATAGAGGGGAGAGGTAAAAAGTTACATAGATCTATTCTAAACACATATGAGACCACATATAAGGTGAAGGATAAGATTATACATCTTGATTGAAGAACAAATACTTATACTGAGAGGTGGGGGTGAATAAATATAAAACAATTTGTAGTTATTTAAAAATTTAATGTCCATAGTAAAAAATATCATACAAGATCTAAAAATTATAAAACATGGGATTTTTGTGGAAAATATTTCATGATAAAACCACATAGAAAAGAATACTTGGAACGAGTATAAAAATCTAGTCACAAATCAAATACAATAAGTTTTTAGGCACTAACCTACAAGAGTCATGACTCCCCTAAATTTATAGGAACGAATCTATTGTAAACACCTATCACCAAAACTAATAACCAACTTAGTAAGAGATACCAATCTCTTACTTAGGAAGCACCAAATTCCAAATCACCTCATATAATGTATGAAAACAACAAGCACTTCTCAAAATAATCAACTTTGTTTTCTCCTTCAGAAATCTGTTGGAGTCTTAAGGATTTTACTATTCCTCTCTTCTTCATAAATTTACTTGATATGTCCTTATTATGCACTACACTTCACACTTAGAAATATTCTTGAGACTTAAAGATATATCTTAATAATTAACTCCACTCTCCATCAAGAAATATGTCAAGATTTAATAATTTTTCTTTATGATATAGCTCCACACCCACTTGCTCCACTTACTACACTTGCTCTCTTCATGAACTACTTCATGCACATCCTCTTCTTTTCTTTTGAACTACATATCCTTTTATACATGTATATTTTATTTTTCACTAGGACATGGGTCATCCCATGATTTAAACATTAATTCTAAAATAGAAAAGAGTTAGTTGACCTAAATGGTCATAAATATATATATCGCCTTAGAGAGATGGCCCAATCTATCATAGTCATCTCTAGACCATTTCTACTATATTCAACTCCAGACTAAACATACTTTTGGCTCTGAAAAAAAAATACTTCCAACTCTAGACCAAACATACCACAAGATCATGACCAAACTAACCAAGCTTTGGACCAATTACACCATGAGCTCCATACCAAAAATACTAAAAGCTTCGATTCAAATACTAAGTCTAGAATAATTCAAATGCTAGCTTCAGACCAATTCTACTAGTTCCATAATAAATACTATATCCAGAACTTTCAAATGTTATGTCTAGACAAATATAACATCTATATGAATGCAAATAGTTGGTAACTTGAACCTCTTATATCATGTTGGATATAATGTTTCTCTTCCTAAGTATTAGAAGTGGGAACTTTGTGTGTTGGATTTGAGGAAGGAAGACTGATGAACATAGTTGAGTGCTTCAAAATAGTAGTAGTGTCTACCCTATTATATGTACACAATCTCTAAGATTTTGGGAGCCTTGAGTGCCTTTTGCATGTTAGTTTAAACAGGGTTCCAACTGTGTGCCAGGTTAGTAAATGAGGTGATGTTAACTTGCTTATATAGGGTTTTGAAGATAAATTATGATGTAGAGCAGGAATTCCCTTACTCAAAACAACAATTACTTTGTTAGCTTAAACACCTAAAATTTCTTCTTTTCTTTATAAGGACTAGTTTATTATCTTGTGGTCTAGTTCACCTAAAACAATTTTAGGCTTAAGAAATCTTCTTCCAAGGTTGTGAATCCCAATAAATTCACCAACTAATATAAATTCATGTTCTCAAACCTCCATTTTTATTAGAACCAAAAAAATAGATAAACGCAATTAATTCCCCTTCTTACATGTATCCTCTATATTATATCCTTGATTTCATAAAAACGTTATTATTGGGGAAGACTCACAAGGAATCAAAATAAAATATACACTATTTTAGACATCCATTATGGATTTGTAGCTTCGTACCAAATTTAAAATTAAGCATACCACTATAAGCCCCTCAAATTACTTGTGATAGGTCGCAATTAGGCCTACTAGGTCTTTAAAAAAAAGGTTTTATGGAAATAATACCTCTACACATGCCAAATGGATCAACATGACCCAAAATATACTTAAATAGATAGAACAAGTTTAGTAGACTCTATAGGTGTATTTTTTTATCTTTTACAATGGTTTTTAACTCTTGAAAACTCGAACTTCCCTTAAACCCTAAGTAGAGTTTTACAAAAACCCGAGAGGGGAGATTTAAAATTTTGTAAAAAAAAATATAAATTTACAAGATACAAAATGGGTTTTCGTATTCTATATAACCATTTCACATATTTAGGAACAAGTATCACCTTCTAAAACCACCAACAATGCTTGAAAAAGGTAATTTTCTAATCAAAAACCTTAAAAATCCACTTTCCCAATTTAGAGTTATGTATATATGTATAAATATCCTTAGTCAATCATCATATGGTCTTCAATAATAGTAAAATAACTCTTACAGTATTGTTTCATGATCTTCATTCAATAATCAGGAATATATTTCTTGAACATTATCCTTTTCTTTACAACTTCATGTCAAAACCCTTCTCACACAGTGTGCCCACATAAATTCCTTCTTACATGAAGTATTTACACATAATAAGCATCTCTTCTCTTCATATTTCAGCTTAGAAACTCAAATACAACTATCTGTAACTACTTACTATATAGTTGCATTCCAAAACTAGAAAACACTAAGCTTTAGAATCTAAGTAAACATGTTTGAGTTATACAAAGAGGCAGAGTTCTCACAACAAGAAAATGTATAAGATGTTACATGTTCCTAATAGATGACTCAAGATATGTATAAGAACCCCCTAATAGTTCCTGGGATAAATCAAGACACAAAAGATGACCAAAATTTCTGAAATAGAAGGTTACAAGAACAAGAAATTCAAATTTGAATTTTGGTGAGGAATTCATATTTGATCTCAAAGTTGAAATTTTAATACCTCTTACTTATTAAACCTATTCTAAATGCCTCTAAACATGTAAATAATAAACAATTTTCCTTGTGTAATTCTCCTAGATAATGTTCCTACATCATACTACATAAGAGCAAGAAATAGTCAGAGATTGGATCCTTCTTTTTTATCTCCCGGTTTAATTTTATAATTTTTTGACTATCTATACCTACATGCCATAAATACACTATCTTCATAATGAGATTCATGCTTTTTAGAATCATTTTTACCATTTGAATGAACTTTTTCTCTTGTGTAGGTGTTGTTCTTGTACTAAATTCTATCTTCATCGCCTCTTACTCTTGAATCCACACCTACTTCAGTTATTTATGAATTGATTCTTCACTGATCATGGATGGTACATCACATGTTTGACTCTTCTTCAAATCCTCTTGAGATATAATGGCATTAAGTTCATATAATAGTAACTCCACCTTGAGGAATTCACCCTCCACTTGCTTCAAGATTTCAACTCTCAACTATACAAACACCACTAAAAGAAACATTAAACAGAAAAAATAGAGGCATTATAGCCCCCTTTATATCATCCTTCATCCCAACACTATAATTTTTAACTCTTCTTTCATAGTTTACTTTATTGTCTTCTAGACTTTTACATTCTTCATTCTTGTCAAATCTATCAAACCACTTCCCATGACTATTATTTTATTTCTCAGCAATTGATTAATCAACCACTCTTTCATGCTCAAAAACTTTCTCCAATTTTCTTAATTCTCATCCTCTTGAGAGTGCTAATTCATATCTCTCTCCTATCACCTCTTAAATTACATCATTCTCAGCTCCTTTACTTCCTCTTTCTTGGATATTTCTATGAAATTAATTTTCACCACTTAGGCATTTACACATTCTCTTGATTACATTAACTTGGTTTCTCATCACACTATGCATATTTTTAATTGTTTCTCTAGTTAGTTTAATATTACTTTTGTTCTCCTACTTCAAGTATTCCTTTCCACCAATCATCATGACATTTGGGTGAATGTGTTTCCCATATCCTTCTTCTCTCAAAGGTACCAAGTTATGAATTATGTGATATTTTTCCAATGTATAGACATTCATTCTTCCATCGTGAGTAGTCTTCTTGTTATATTTCCAAGGCCTTCCTAACAACACATAACACACATCCATTAAAATTACATCAAAAATCATCTTGTCTTTATAACTCACGATTTGAAAATCTACAAGACAATATTCACTTACTAACACCTTATGTTTCTTTTATATCTAAGACACTTTATAAGGATTAGGATGAATCAACATTTTTTTCCTAACTTCTCTACCATTTTAGATGACACTAAATTATCAATACTTCCATTATCAACTATAAGTTTGTAGCACTTACCTTTAGTTTTATAAATTTTATTGATCAAATTATTCCTTTGGGATGGTTCTTACACTTATTTTCTTGATTTAATCATAACTAGATTGTAATCATCGAATATTATCCCATTTCAGGTTCTTCAACATGATATGGTGATTCTATACTCCCTTGTTCATCATCATACACCACATCATTTATTTTACTTCCATTTTTTTGAGAATTGTATGGGAATTCATATGATGTATTTCTAACAAAATTATTAAACTTAAATAAAATTCATAAAAAAATTCCTCTTCGTCTTCCAAATCTATCTCTTCATTTATAAGTATAACCTCTTCTTGAGTAGCCACATCTTGAAGTATTTTTCACTTGAGAGATGTTTACATATTCTTCTTGAATTTTCTGCTATTGTCTCCTATTTTTTTGTTTTCCTTTACCTCTAAATTATCTACCTCTTCCTTTATTATGCAGCATTTTCATCCTACTCAACTTGTCTTATGCCTTTAGATCTAACTGATATCATTATTCTATGGTCCTTGGGCTTACTAGGATGAGTTCCTCTTGAATGTTATACCTTAACCCTTTTAGATATTTAGATATTTTTCCATATCCTATTCCACATGAATACATATGATAGTCAATTTATAAAAAAAAATTGTATACTCTTTGGCACTCTTCTCTTATTGTTTTATATTTTGTAACTTCTTAAACAAGTTATTATGATAATCACTAGGTAGAAATTTTCCTTTGATTTTTTCTACCATCTTATCCTAGGATTTAATTCTCCTTTTCCCTTTCTTTATCTTCTCATCATATATGAAATCCCACCAAATTGTTGCATTTTCTTTTAGACATGTACAAGAAAATTTCACCTTGTTTTCTTCAAGATATCAAAATATTTATCTAACTCTTTAATCCAGTCAATGAGTTCTTCTCCATCATGAATTCCTGCACAGGTAGGAATCTCCACTTTTGATTTGGATGCTTGTCATGTCATAACTTTTATAAACCTATCTATTTTTCCTTCTCTTGATTCTTCAATCTCTCCTTTTACTGGATCAACTTGTGGTTCTTCCTCTTTGTCACTCACATCTCCTGTAAATTCTCCTCTTCTCTTATTTTCCTCTACTAATGCGAGTCTAACATCAAAACATAACCTCATATTTAAGATTTCATCTAGAATAAAATCCCCTATCTAAACACCTACTTTAGGTAATATTATTGGTGGAATTCTTACTTCTTAATCAAGGGAGATTAAGCCCTAAGCACTCTAGGAAACTACCTAGGGTGCCAACAGCCTGGGGTAGTCTAAATATAATGATTTTCATTATTTTTTGCTTTTATTAGTACTTAACATTAAAAAATTACCTGAAGTCAATATTAATTAATCCTTTTATTGACATTATTATAAAGTAATATAAATTTCACACATACACATAATAAGGTATTATAATATTATTTAAAGTAAAAATAAATACGCATATTTTAAGCTCATACAATTTTTTTGGTATTGTTTCTTATTCTCTAATGTAGCTCTAGATAATTTAAGTATGTAATTTTATCTCATAAAAGGTTCATGTATTTTTATAATGTCACTGGTGTAGCTAGTAGAGGTAAGTATTATTGAAGGAAAGAATTATTTAATGCATTATTACTAATGTTTTGGGGTAAAATATCTCATTATTATGGAGGAATTAGAAGGGTTGGTATGGATACCACTCTTTACAAAACCATGGGAGGTACAAAAGAATTTTTATTACTTTGCAAAAAAAATGGTGCTTTGTTAAGTTTTGAGTCACAACCTACTTGATTCAGTCTAAGCACATCCTGTGATTATCTCTCTCCACACATGGATTAACTTGTCCTTATTTGATAATTTTTAGGATATTTTTATTCCTTCTGTAATGCCCACTTCCCTACGACACTTAGTTGATTTTCTTTTGAGTTATGCAGACTTTGGATATGGACATGACTTATACTTATGTTGATTAGCAGGATGTTTTGCAACTAGATGCATTTAGATTATGACTGGATTTTGTTTTCAGTACGACCTACACTGACTCATGGACAGACTATTGGATACCGATATTATTTTTATATGGATGTATTGCATGTGTTCTAACATTGGATTTCTTCGCCATGATGAGTAGAATGTAGTTGTTAAATTTACATTACTATAATTTTGGATAATGATGAAATGCATAGTTAAGTTGTGATTTAGACCTAGAAATAATGATTGATTGAATTACGTATAGATGTTGATAAATTTCATGCTTATGATTATTCCGGATATTTTGACATGGCTGCAAGGCCGAAGGAGGTATTTTGCATTTTGCAGGAAACACAACTTGATCGCAACCCATGAGGGGGATTGGGGACCAAACACAACAGAATGTCGGGTGGTTACAGCAATTGGTCGTCAAGGCAACTAGTAAATTGTGTTGTGTTACCTTTATTCTTGTATGTGTTAAGAAAATTTTCATGAGAGGGAAATGTTCTATGTGACCATGGGGATAAGAATTTTATTTATTTGTTTTTATTTACTTTAGTAGGTGATTTCATTGGTGATGTCTTTTCTTTTATTACTTTTGCTAATAATATCTTGTTTTAAATTTTTAAGTTGGGAGGGAAGTCAAGTGGGGGTAATAAATTTTGAGGGTTGGCTCCTTGAGCCTTGTGTTTCCTCATGCTTTGAATGCTTGGTTTTGAGTGTTGACCACTCCCAAACTCTTTGAATCTCGAATTTGAGATTGAGGGCAATTTTGGGGGACTTGTGGGACAAGTTAAACTTGTCCCACACTTCTCAAAAACCCCTTACCAACCATATCTATGGGTTGGGAATCCAAAAAGGGGATTATGTATTGTTTTGGGAAGGGAAATATGACTTTGAAATGCACTTTCCTCTTTTTGCATTTAATTGTGGCCTTAAGGCACATGGGAAAGGGTTGGATTGTGGAAGGGAGTTGTCATTCAACCCAAACCACCCCATTTATGGTGTTTTGGGATTTGAGTTGACCTTGGGAGGTGGTTTGAGGATGTGTGATGTGGCATCCTACATGGAGCCACATCACCCTCACCCTTTCCTTTGGTCTATTTATTGAAATTTCCTCTCTTGTTGAGGGGTGGGGAGTTTTGTTTTTGTTTGGTGGAAGAGTTCTCTTTTGTTATTTTGGGAGAGAAAAGAATTGGGAGAAAGAGAAAAAAAAAGAGAGTGCTTGGACTTGCATGCTTGGATTGATTTGGGAAGGAGCTTGGACAAGTTTCTTGGTTTAGGCTTCTCCAATGGAGAGGTAGGAAACCCTCTCCTTTGTTTTGCTTTCATATTATTGTTGCTTCTAAGCTAAAATTGTGAAAAATGCATGTTTACTTTGGTGTATTGTGAAAATGGATAGAATGCTTATTGTGTAGTATAGGAGAGGTCTATGGGAATACTCATGAGGGAGGGCAAAAAGAGTAGATTAGGATATTGTGGAGGGAGTTTGAGAGGGATGCCCATCTTGGGTAAGAATGTTTGCATTCTACCTTGTCTTTGAGGGAGCCATAAGAGGAGGGAGGCATAAGAGTATGGGAGGAAAAAGGGGTACCTTGAGGGAGGCATAAGAGTCATAGGGGCTTGTGTTATAATGTGGAGGGTTTTGGATGGGCATCTCATCTCATTTGGGAGGCATAAGGAAAACATTCCCATAGTTCCCTTCTCTTGTTGGCTTGGATGCAAGCCTTGTTGTGTAATGTTTGATGTTATTGTGTGTCTCCTTGTTCTTCTATTTTAGCTTGAATGTTGTGAAGAACTTGTATTGTGGAAGCATG
The DNA here is from genome assembly GCA_019776745.2 of Taxus chinensis. Lineage (NCBI taxonomy): Eukaryota > Viridiplantae > Streptophyta > Pinopsida > Cupressales > Taxaceae > Taxus > Taxus chinensis. The sequence continues at coordinate 581,427,220 of CM034155.1, read as the reverse complement.
TATTGTTGCCTTGAGTTGGAGACCACCCCCTTCATTGTGTTGTGTTTGGGGCTCGGGGGTCAATGGAGGAGATTGCTTCTCTTCTCCATTGAGATTTGGTTGGGAGGAGAGTGTTGCCTCTCCCCCTATCTTGGTTGTGATTGGAAATGATTGGAATTTGGAGCATGAGTGAAGAGCACTTTGGAGCACTTGAATCTTGTTGTTGACCAATGCTAAAACATCATGTAATTAACCACCTTGAGTGGGAGAAAGAAATGTAATATTGTTTTACTTTCCTTAGCTTCTATCATTGTAAATCGGTTTCCACATGAAGTAGGATATGTTGAAACAAGACTTTTAAGGAAAGTTGCGTTGGAATGATAGTATTTCTTGCTCTGAGATTTATTGGAAAGTGTTGTAAAAAAATATTGAATGAAAATTGTTTTTTGTTGAATTCCAATAATAAGTATGTAATATAGATGGAATCAAAAGTTGAAAGCATGACAATCTATCTATTCTCTTTAGTACTTGACTTGGAACCTCTCTTGAGAATGATAATCTTGTTTACATGATAGTAGTACTTGCTTTAAACCTCATTGAAAGTAATTTTGGAACCCTCTTGAAGGGTGTTGGAAATTGGTACAAAAATATATATTAAATTTCATCTTATTACTTGAAGGAGATGTGTTGAAAGGATGGGAAAATAGTGCTTTATTCCTTCTTGTATACTTGTTGGAAAGGCTTAAGTTGTTAATGATTTGTAATATGCCAATAAAACACTTTCAAGCTCTAGTTCCTTTATGTTTTATTCATCCTTGAATTCATTGTAAAATCCATTGCGAATGAACAAGAAAATGAATTCGAATCTCTTAAAATACCCCTGCTATGTCTATTGGATTGTGTGGAAGGAGATTGTAATACAAAATTCTAAACTCATCAAGTTCAATGCCCAACACCCATTAGTATCCAGCAAAAGTATTAATAGGTTTGAATATCTTTCTTATCTAAGTAATACTAAAACTAATGAATCTATTAATAATAAAATTTTAACAATATTAAGGTGCTATTAATCATTATTTTGTTATATATCCACTATAACACGCTATCACTAACACATATGCAATAAACCACCATCCCGTTTAACAATGTCAATGAATTACATAATTAAACTACGTGGTCTCCATACTTATAGTCTTAAAGCAGTCTTAAAGCATACTACGCCCTGTATATTCTGGTATGAAACCGATCCACCTCTGTCGGATTTCCTCCCGGGGGTGACTTCTCTCACTGCCCCCAATCGACTCTGTTGCTTGCTGTACGCCTTCTCTGTCCGCAATCTTTGGGAAGATGCATTCGATACTGTACAGATAACAACATAGTGGACGCCCTGCCTCACCACATCCTGCTGCACCCAATGAAAGTGGAGGTGCTCGCCTCCTCACGCGCCAGAGACAGCGTATAAATACAAGAAATAAAAATAAAAACAGAAAGGAGAAACCCGTCTTTTATTGAGGATGCATTCAATACTGAACTGATCACAACATTGTTGAACAGCCTGCTCGCCTCTGAGCACCCCACGCCTCGCACACGCATGCAGCACCCAATGAAAGTGGAATCAACTCTTCTTCCGCGCGCCTAGCTTCATACTGTGCACCTTTCTCTGTCCCATGCACCTGGGACTGCATATTTTTCCTTTCCCTTGCGGTGTGCACGGCCTGGGGCGATTGTAGACTGGTAATAAGCTTTCTTTCACGCGCCTAAGACCTGTTTTAGCCTCTTTTCCTTCTTCACGCGGCTTGGGTGTTTGAAAAGACGTCCCCACTTGCTCCTCTGACCCCGTAGCTCCTCCTACCACCTCCTTTTCCCTTTTGCGCGGCCAGGACAGTTGATAAATGACAGGGTGACTGTGTTGAACTTAGGTTTGCTGGATTTAAGTGTATTAAATGACAGAAAAAAATAGGCGGCCAGTCAGAGAAGGATCCGCATAATCTAACAAGTAAATGATATGCGGCTGAGGGAGGCGACTTGCTTGCATGGAGGAGGTTTGAAATGTTTGGTAGGTGGCTATTAAAGCCACCCACACCAAGTTTCTTTTGGAACTTAAATTCTATATTCTAACGTGCCGCACCCTTCATCATTCTCCAAAACGGTTGTTTATTTTTATTTCGTTTTACATGATGAATGTCAATGTGTAGAGGAAAAATGTTATTTTTCCATGAACTTTGATGGATCTCTCCTTTCTAACATTTATATTAAATCTATTTAACTTCTATATTAAAGTTGTGTAAGGCCTATGTAGAGGAAACAAAATATTACATGTCCTTTTTAATATCACGCACTATCTAATTACATGAAATATTGCATGAAATAGTTTAAATTAGATGTCCTTTTTAATATCACACACTATCTAATTAATATTATAACACAACTATCTAATTTAAAATATTTCATGCAAAACATAAATGCAAGCACCAAATACAATAATAATCAGATACACACACACAGATATATATTTTATGTCCATGCCTAGTAATGAATTACATGTCCTTTTTTTATATCTTTAAAAAGTTATGTAGACCAGGCATTGGAAATAGTTAATTAGTATTTTTTTTGCAAAATTTAAATTCATGTTTGCAATTTTATATTAATTTTTTATTGTTCGGAAATGTCTCTGTTACATAATGTTCTGTCCTTACATAGATATTGGATTTAATTACGTTTGATGTATCTCTGTGCATAGTTGTGTAGGTAGTTTAAATGTTTGACCACCGACTTTGGGAGAGGCTCTGTGGAAAGAATTTAGTATAAATAAAAAATAAAAATAAAAATAAAAAAACTACATACATTTAAACAACACCACCTAATTAAAAGTATCTAATCCCTTTTAAGGGGTATCTAACAACCTATATCGAAAGGTTTCTAAAACGATTCGCTTCCGCATTGACCTTAAAACGTTTTTCTTCGGCGAAGAGCTTGCAAGAAATGACGAGTGTATATATATAGTAGTATATTATCATTACGTAATACAATTATAAATTAGCAGAGTTAGCAGAGCAAGACTGAAACCGCACTTGATTAAACCTATAGCGGAGGTAAGGACTCTCCCAACATTTGCTCGTTTCGTTCACCCGACAATTTAGGACATCAGATAAGAATGCAGAACAATCGTAATTTGTTAGATCTTGGTATGGCACCTAAAAAGGCGTTTTAGCAAACTTTTCTCAATGAATGCTTGTCTTGTTCGTGGAAAATGAAGGTAAATAATTTGAGAAAAAAAAAAAATAGTTGTTATTTTTCGGGTTGTGCGCAAATGGACGCGTCGTCGTCGTCGAGCGAGCGTCGTATTTTTTAGCGGTGTTACACCTTCTGTGTACCAAGTTCTCTAAATCTGGGTTACTGCAACGTCACCCCTAAGGCTCCTAGTATGACTAAACAATGTACTCGATACATGTATGGCCTAGATGTGCACCTAAAAAAACCTTGGGAATGGATGGGAAAGTTGGGGTATAGTTGGGTACATCTACAGATGTACCCAACCATATCTAGACATGCCCAGCCATTTTCAATGCATTTCCTGGACATTTCCAGGCCTGAAACAATTTTGTAAAAAAAATTAAATATTTCTATTTTTTTTCTAATTTAAATTTTATAGATCATTAGAGAAAAATTAACAATTTTTGCAACAACCTCATTCTACGGAAGGTGCCAAAGAGAAGCCATAAAAAACAAGGAAAAAAAAAAGCATGTATGAGATAAATGTAATAAAAACCTCAATCAGATGTGGTGGGGAGGATGTTTGTGCCTAGGTTCAATGAAATTATGAGTAGTTTGTTGTGGTTATTTAGTTTTATTTATTTTTCATATGTGTATTATGTGGTTAATTCTTAATTATTAGGTTAGAATTTATACATTTTAAAATATTTATATATAATTTGGACGATTGTATACAACTTCGTATATGGGACCATTTTTTTCCCCATATCCATGTATCAGAAACTTCGTATCCGTACCCTATCCAAAGCATATTACAAAATTATCTCTAAAGTAATTAATTATTATGAGCATTGATGTAAATTTTAAAATACGATAATTTACATAACTATTATTAATTTATTTCTTGGGAAAACATTACACAAAAAATTATAAGAAGGGTGTTCACTTCAATTATTACCCAGGGTGCTCCTAACTCTTAATTCAACTATGTTCTTAATGCAACTCACTAATCAAAAATCAATCTTCTCTTGCCTTCAAAGAATCTTAACCTTCTTTCTAGTCAGTTCTTGATGTAAAACCTGCTCTCAAAACACTTGATGTAGAGGGGGAAGTTCCTTATCCAATACAAAAATCAATTTCCACATTATTTTTTATTTTTTGTTAGTTTTATTAAAATATCTATTAATTGTGAATATGATGGGTATTTTCTTCTATTTTTATTAATTCCATTCATAAATTTCCACACTCCTTACTGTTGCATTTTCACACTACAATAATGTCTTAATAAATTTCTCAATATGACATGATAAACACATATTTAGCTAACATTTAATTTAAAAGAATTTATTTTTTAATTTTATAAATATCTTTATTAAATTGTTGAAATTCTAAATCATTGAAGATGTAGAATTTTCAAACAATTTAATGTGGAATTAAACATTAATATAGTTTTATATTAGTGTTCTTTAAATATTCAGTAAGTCTAAAGTAGTAAAAAAAAATGTTAAAATTTAAATTTGTTATCTAAACGATGTGGATTTTATATGACTAAGGTTTGGAGTTGTTAGTTGTCTACAAATTATCATAACTATAATTAAATTTTGAAACATCTATAATAGTTAAAAATGGTATAAAAAAATGAAGGAACCAAATATATTCTACAACTCTCTCAAATTATATAATAGGTTTGTTAAAAATGACTTGTTTTTTGTACAAATTCAAACATCTAAATGAAATGTCAACTGGATAATACTACAACTAAGAACTTATTAATGGCTTAAGTTATGGGATACATGTATATATTGTGACTCGTGAGGAAAATATTCTTTGACCCAATTTATGTCAAATAGCTTAATCATGTGAGGGACACATGTATTAGACATTTTCTTGGCATTCTTGATTATATGATAGATATCACAAGTGATTCATAATCTAAAGCACTTCCTGACACATGAGATCATATAGAAATTAAAAATATTATTCAAAATTTATCCAATATATTACCTGATATAAAGGGATATAAAGGGGACTGATAAGGTGGATTATTTATAGGTCATATCAAGAATCCCTAAATTCATATCATTATCATTGTGTATTTTTCTAAACTAGAATGTTTCTAAGAGAAACAACGTGTATTTCTAGAGTAATGACACAATGGAATTCTCAATAGCTAGCACATATTCCATAATGTCATCAACAAAACAATATTTTTTCATTTGATTAAATTTTTAAAGAAGAATAAATGTCATGAAGATTAATAAATTTAACCAACAAGAATACAACCACATATGGTTGTTCATATTAATATACGAATTTTGTTTAGTTTGACAATTATAGATGGAAAATATAGGAAATGAAATAACAAATTACACATAATGAAGATTTTTACTTTTAGAGTCCAATAAGAATTTGATCAAGGTAATAAGTGGAAATACAATCGACTTGTTTTAAAAATGTAATACATTGAATCTAACATTTAAGAGGTAGAAATAAAAAGGGGTATTAAAAATGTATAGGTAAAATGGATAGTTTGAATATAGGTATAATAAGGGGAATTTAATCATTCAAAATTTATATTTAGAGGTGGTATTAATAATATAAGATTGACATTTAAATTTATAAATATGGGTATTATTTATTATCCTACAAACACATGTGATACAACATAAGTGTGAATCTCTTCGAATAAATATATGCCTACTCCCTTTTCGATTCCACGCTTTGCCATTGTTTTTCCCATGTCACCACTTCAAATTGGAAAATGAAAATAATAATAATAATGGGAAAAAAATATCCACACTTAAATCTGAGTGGATAATAACAATAATGATGATAATTTATTAAAATTTTGAAATAAGCATGGGGTACCAATATATAATTTGTATATGTTTTAAAAGTTGAATTGGAGATATTTAAAATTTACGTCCTAAGAATTTAATATTGCAAAATGGTCTAGGTATGGGATTTATAACAAGGCATTGAAAAAAATAGCACCCTTGAATATAAAACGTGTAAAATAATTATGTATAATAATAAATTCAAGAAAAAATAATGCAAAAAACAAACAAGCAAACATAGTAAAGGTGAGAAAAACACAATTTTTCAAATGTAAGATCATGATAATTACATGATCCTTGCAGGTTTTTCGGATCTTTCTAGGCTGGAAGAATGTAGAAAATATTCACTATTTGTCTCTCCGAAGTCGCACCAAGGTTGATGGATTTTCTGAAAACCCTACAATCAAGGAACCAAAAATCCAAGCATCAAAACCCTAATAAAAGAAGAATGCAGATGAATGGGTCAAAGTGACCTTAACTACCACAACAGTGGGATTAATAATTGAGTGATGCACTACATTTTAGACCTAGATGTAGTTTGGTTGTGTGTGTCTGTGTGTGCATGTCGGTCTTTATGTGCTCTTATACTAGTCACACTTTGTGAAGTAGCGAGAAATAGATAAATAAAAAAAGTGTAATAAAATATATGCATCAAATAGAATGGAATCCCTCCCCCTATGAAGTGTGCTTCAAATTTCCTAGCTTGTTCCTTGATGATGGAACTATGTGGATTCCAATACAATAGATGGATGCAACTCTAGATAGAGTGATAGTAGTGTATGATGCTAGAACCTCATTGTGGTGTCATAAATTTATATTTATAGGGTTATCTCTGTCTAATTTTTGTAGCTAACCCCAAAAATTCCAACCAAAAGAAAGATAAAGATGAAAAATAGCTATAAGAGGACCAAAAAGTGGCGGGAAAGTGCTAGAAGGATCAGGGTGCCCATAGCTAGGACCAATGTACCCATGGGTGCCCCAGTACTAAATCTGGGTGCCCTAATTGAGGATAAGATAACGGGGGATGTATGGAAATGGATAGGCATATGGGTGGAATAAGTCACAAACTATGAAATAAAATAAACAATATGGCTAAAGGACATGGGTTAATAAATGATTTCTCTACTCAAGAACCTTCTAAATAGTAGTATTAGACCAGGATAAATAAAATGTCTGCAGTGCATGATTTTGTGACTACAACTCCTAAATAAATACAATAAACCAATAACAATGTAAATATACAAATTTGTAGATCTCTGTGATCTTCCATTTATGAATAAATGAGAAGATTGATCTTGAAACCTTCATTTCTCAAGAGCTCTTCTTGATCTCTTCATACCTGCAAAAAAAAAACAAAAATGGAGAAACCTGAATGGCAAAGGAGAAATAAATGAATTAAAATATTAGGTATTGTAAATATATCAGGTCACCCTTTCATATTTTAGGTTAGATTTAATCCTACATTGGAGATTAAATCAGATTGTAGGGCTATGGTTTAGTGTGCATAAAACTTAAGTGATAGGGTTGTTTTAAATTTAGTATGATGTTTTAATAGTGGCTCAATTTATTATTGACTTAGGTTATTTTGGGTGATCTTTACTTTATGGATAAAATGAATTTAAATGGCTTAATTTTTATAATCGGCTTAGCTTTTATTGGTGGGTTTCCTTTAGCGGGATATGTAAATAAATTGCATCTTTTATTAATTTTTGTATTATTATTCAAGGGCATGGATTAATTTTATAGGAAAAATGGGACCCGTGACCATAATGGTTATTTTGACTTCCGGACAAAACCCTTGATTATTTCCAATACAATTATAACTTTTTGAACTTTAAACTCTTGAACTCACCCACCTTTCCCACATGATAAGTCATATCACAAGTGAATTTTTGACCATATCACCATCATGATAGGTTTATTGACGATGCTTATTGAAATAATGACAAATTTATCAACTCGCGGAAGTGGCGTTATGTTGAATCTCCATCTCTTAGGTTTGAAATTGTGTTGTTCTAATTACAACAAAAAAATTGATTTAATTCTCCATGTTGTTAACGATTGTATTTTGGTGTCACTTTGCCATTTTTTGTGACTTAATCGTGTTACTTTTATAATGGGTAATTATAACCATCGAAGAACTAAATAAATTTAAATAAAAATAATTATTACAACCTTTTTTCATGTATATCTTATTTATTTGGGATGTTTGGTCATCCTTTTTCCATTTTAGAACTCACACTAAGCAAGGTGCGACAGGAACTTGGAGTTCTTGGATTTGAGGAAGAAAGACTCTTGGACACGGTTGAGTACTTCAAAAAAGTAGTATTACCTACTCTATTATATCAACATAAGGTTAGAGAATATTTAGGGATCCTTGAGTGCCTTTTTCACGTGTTTTTCAAGGCGGTTCCAATATTGTGGTAGGTTAGTAAATGAGGTGATGTTAACTTGGTTATATAGGGTTTTGAAGGTAAATTATGATGTAGAGGGGGGAAGTTCCTTACTTAAAAATATAATGACTTTTTTAGCTTAAGAACCTAAAATTTCTTCTTTCCTTAATTATTATCAGTTTACTATCTTGTTTTACAGTTCACCTAAAATGGTTTTTGGATTAAGAAATATTCTTTCAAGGTTTTTAACCCCAATACATTCACCAAAAAACATATCTTCACGTTCTCACACCTCTATTTGTATTAAAACCACAAGAAATTTAGATAAACATAGTTCTTTCCCCTTCTTTCCTGTCTCCTCTATCTTCTAGCCTTTATTTCATACAAACCTTATTCTTGGAGAAGACTCATAAGGAATCAAAGACAAAATCATACACAACTTTAGTTACACCCATAATAGATTTTTAGCTTCACACAAAACTTTAGATTCAACCTACGACTATAAGCCCCTCAAATTACCTATTATAGTTCATAATTAAGCCTATTAGGTCTTTAAACCAAGGTTCTATGGAAATAATACCTCTACACATGCCAATTGGATAAACATGACTCAAAACTCTTGAAAAACTCAAAATTCCCTTAAACCTTAGGTAGGGTTTTACACAGACCCTAAAGGGAATATTTTAAAGTTTGTAAGACAAATATTAATTTAAAAGATATAAAATGGGTTTATAGAGTATGATTTACCATTTAACATCTTCAGGAAAAAGTCTCACCTTCTAAAACCACCCGCAATTCTTTAAAAAAGTAATTTACCAGTCATAAACCTTAAAAATCCACTTGCCTAGTTTAGAGTTATGTATATATGTATAAATATCCTTATTCAATCATCATATAGTCTTCAGTCACATGAAATATTCAATGCTTATGATATCATTTCATGCTCTCCATTAAATAATTAGGTCTATTTTCTTGAACATTATCCTTTTCTTTACAAATTGGTGTCAAAACTCATCTCACACATTCTGCTCGCATACATTCCTTCTTACATGAATTATTTAAACATAAGGAGAATATATTCTCTGGATAATTCACTTTAGAAACTAAAATATAATTACCCCTAACTACTTAGTATATAGTTACCTTCTAAAACTACACTAAACCATGATTTAGAACTCAACTAAACATGTTTGAGTTATACAAAGAGGTAAAATTCTTAGAACAAGAACACATATAAGATGTTATATGTCAGGTTAATACATGAATGGAGATTTTTATTAGAACCTACTAACACTTTATAGACCAAAAAAAGACATAAAACATGACCAAAATTTTCCAATTAGGAGGTTACAAGAACAATAAATTTAAATTTGAGTTTTAGTGGGAAAGTCCTATTTAAACTAAAATTTGAAATTTAATAACTCTTACTTAATAAACCTTTTCTAAATTCCTCTTGACATGTATATAAGTACCAATTTTATTTTTGTAATCCTCCTAGATGATGCTCCTAAATTATACTCCCTAAGAGCAAAAAGTTTTGATCCATGATCTCCTACTCATGTTGTTTAGCCAGAGATTAGATCCTTCGTTTTGATCTTCTAGTTGAATTTTATCCTTTTGGGAGTGTTTATTATTTCTTGGCATGAGTACACTATCTTCATAATGAGATTCATTCTTTGTACAATCATGCTCACCATTTTGATAAATTTTCTCTCTTGTGTTGGTTTCATTCTTGGAATGAATTCCATCTTCATCACCACTTTCTCTTGAATCCACACTTTCTTTAGTTATTTATGAAGTGATTCTTCACTGATATTGGTTCTTACATCATCCTTTTGAATGTTCTCCAAGTTCTATTGAGATATTATGTCATTAATTTCATATAATAGTAACTCCTCCTTGAGTAAGTCACCCTCCACTTGCTTTAAGATTTCCACTTAATCATCTACAAAAACACCACTAAAAGACACATTAGACTTAAAAATTAGAGGACTTATAGCCCCCTATATATCATCTTTCATCCCAACTCTAGTTAATCATGATTTCATAGTTTACTCTCTTGTATTCTTGAATCTTACATTATTCATGTTCTCAGCTTTCTTAATCCACTTCCCATGACTGTCATTGTCTTTCTCAACAACTAATTAATCAACCTATCCCTCATGTTTAGGACCTTGCTCCAATTTTCTTTGTTCTTGTTCTAATAATATTTCTAAGTCACCTCTCTCTCCTATGATATATTCAAATACATCATTCTCAGATCCTTTACATCCTCTTTCTTGGAGGTTTCCATGAAATTCCTATTCACCATTAAGCCATTTCCACATTTTCTTGACTGTATACACTTAGTTTCTCATCACATTGTGTAAAATTTTAGTGTTTCCTCCCATTGGCTCAATACTCTTTTTTTTCTCCTGTTGCAAGTATTCCTTTCTACCCATCATCAAGAAACTTGGACAAATTTCTTTCCCATCTTCTTCTTCTCTCAAAGGAAGCAAGGTATGACTTATGTTATCTTTTCCTAATGTAGAATGATTCATTATTCCATCATGAGTAGTATTGTTATCATACTTCCAAGGTATTCTTAACAAAACATGACACACATCAATTAACATTACATCACAAATCACCTTATCTTTATAACTTTCGATTTAAAAAGCTACAAGAAATTATTCATGTACTGACAAGTTATGTTTCTTTTTAATTCAAGACACTTTATAAGGATTAGGATGTTTCAATATTTTCATTCCTAACTTTTATACCATTTCATATGACACTAAATTATTAGTACTTCCATTATCAACTATAATTTTGCAACACTTACCCTTATATTTACAAATTTTCTTAAACATATTTTCATTCAGGCTGGTTCTTCCACTTCTTTTCTTTTTTACATCATCACTCATATCATCATCAAAGAATCTCTCAATTCAGGATCTTCAACATGTGATGGTGATCCTAAACTCTCTTCTTCACCAACATATACGACCTAATATCTTTCCTCTTTCATTTTACTTACATTTTTTTTAGGATTCTCTAGGCATTCATATGATCTATGTCTAGAAAACTTATTGCACTTAAATCACCTTCCTAAAAATTCTCCTCTTGTTCTTCTAGAGCTACCTCTTCCTTTATAATGATAACCTCCTCTTGAGTAGCCACCTCTTGAAGTATTTTTCACTTGAGATATGCTTGCATCTTATTCTTGAGTTTTCCTCTATTGTACCCTATTGTTTCCCCTTTACCTCTAAAATATCTACATCTACCTCTGGTATGCTACATTTTCTTCCTACTCAACTTGTCTTCAACCTTTAGAGATAACTAATAACATTCTTCTATGGTCCATGGGCTTATTAGGATGAGTTCATCTTGAATGTTTTTTTTATTATAGGTAAATAGTTTTTAAAAATGGATTGTACCCTTGTACAGCAGTGCTCAAAATCCATATTTTACCCTATCAACACTAAAAAATGATCAAAATCAAGATAAAAACCAATAAGCCTAACAACTGAAAATAATCTTCCAAGATTAAAACCAACAATAGCAGTCCAACTGCTAAAAAAATTAATAAACAACCACTTAAAAGAAACACAGCTACCCAACAATGGCACAACAGGACAATAGCCTAGATATAGTAATGATATCAACCAAAAGGACAAGAATCATACCTTTTCTGAGACAGTGAGGGATTTAGATTTGGTGTTTCCCTTCTTTTTCCTATCCACCACTATCCATTCCTCATTTCCTGCATCCACTGAAATCAGAAGAACAACTTCAATGTATTTGATAGGGACATGACCCGTAAGAAGGGAGGTCAAAGCATCCTTGATCACTGAATTAACACCATGTAGAGAAGAATATGGAGGTAGCTTCTCTTTAATGTTGAATTTTCATCTTGAATGTTGTACCTTAACCCATTAAGATATATGGCTATTATTTCCATATCCTCTTTCACTTGATCATATCTAACTGTTAATTTATTAAATTATTTTGTATATTCTTTCAAACTCATCTCTTTTTGTTTTAGATTTTACAACTTCTTAAACAAGTTAGTATGACAATCACTAGGTAGAAATTTTACTATGATTTTTGTTGACATCCTATCCTAGGATTTAATTTCCCTTTTCCCTTTATTTATCCTCTCATCCTATATGAAATATCCACAAAGTGTTGCATGTCCTTTTTTTCTTGTACAAGAAAATTTCACCTTGTTTTCTTCAGGAATTCAAAAAAGTTATCTAACTCTTTAATCCGGTGAACGAGTTCTTCTCCATCAAAAATTCCTACATAGGCATGAATATCCACTTTTTATTTGGATATTTGTCCCGTTATCACTTTGATAAAAATATCTATTTTTCCATTTAATAGTCCTTAAATATCTCCCTGTGTTGGAACAACTTGTGGTGCTTCCTCTCTATCACTCACATCTCCTGTAATTTTTCCTCTTCTCTTATCTGCCTTTGCTTTTGTGAGTCTAACATCAAAACCTAACCTCATATTTCTAATTTCTTCTAGAATAACATCCACCATATTAGCACCTACCCTAGGCACTCTTCTTGGTGACATTCTGACTTCTCAATCAAGGGGGGATTAAGCCCTAGGCACACTAGGAAAGTGTCTAGGGTGCCAACAGTCAGGGGGCACCTAAATCTAATGATTTTCATTATTTTTGTATTTTATTAGTACGTAACATTAAAATAATTTACTTGAAGTTAATATTAATTGATCCTTTCATTGATATTATTATAAAGTAACATACATTTCAGGCATACACATAATAAGATATTATAATATTTTTGAAAGTAAAAATAAATATTCGTATTTTTAAGCTCATACAATTTTTTTGGTATTATTACCCATTCTCTAATGTAGCTCTACATAATTCAGGTTTGTAATTTTATCTCATAAAAGTTTCATGTATTTTTATAATGTCACCAAGTGTAGCTAGTAGAGGTAAGTATCATTTTAGAAAAGAATTAGTAGGGTTGGTAATGATACCACTCTTTATAAAATCATGGGAGCTACCTAATAATCTTTATTGCTTTGCAAAAAAATGATGTTTTGTTCAGGTTTGAGTCCCATAACCTACTTGATATTGGTAAATTAGATAAGTAACTAATCTTGTATAAAAAATTATATTTATTTCATCTGAGAAGCTCTTGTGAATAATTATCTCCATCCATGGATTTTTACTTGTCCTTATTTGATAATTTTGTAGGATATTTTAATTCCTTATGTATACCAATTTCTCTAAATCTAGGTTACTGAAACGCCACCCTTAAGGTACCTAGTTTGGGTGAGAAACATACCCAATACAGGTATGACCTGAATGCGCACCTGAAAAAAAAACCTTGGTAAAATCTACAAGTATGTAGTGAGATTGACCATTTTCGTTTTGTTATTTCTGCTGCACACCAAGATTACATAAAGTTTTTTTATGTGGAAATTTTCTTAGGCTCTCAAGACTATTAAGATTTCAATTAGAGTATTGTGAGTCATTTATTAGGTGATTATTGTAATGGAGAATATGTTCAAGTTGTTAGTCATCTCAAAGTTTCAAGATGGCTTATATTAGAATATTTAGATGTACCTTTTTAAGATTTGATAAAGTGCATAAATTTGAACTAATATATTTGCTAATAGATTTACACTCCGATGTATGAAATTCAACCCACTAATTTTCCATGAAACAAGAAATTAACTATGATTTTGTTTCAACCAATGGAAGTGAAAAACATTGAAAAATAAATAAAAAATTGGTAATCCTTGTTACTATTTGATTTCAAAATTAGAAAAACTGAATTCATGACTAGAATTTATTAGATGAAATAAAAAAATGAAGATACAAAGGAAGATTTTATCAAACTTGATTGATTCTAAGATTTAATCAACAATACATTTGAAGTTATTTAATAACATATAATTTTATTTTAAATATATAGATTGGTATGCATCCAAAAGGAGCACTAAGAGAAGAACGTGAACATTGATGTCGTAAATTACGTGTTGCTTCCTAAAGCTAGTGGAAAAGTTTTTAGCAGAAATAATTAATACTACATGACCACAAGGTATTTTGAGGATAGTGATATAGAAGGGGAAGAATAAAATCCAATTGCATTTTCTCTCATGAGAATAATGAGAAAACATATACTAAAGTGCATGGGAAATTGGAACATCTGTCGGACTACTTGAGTTCTAGATGCAATCACATGTGTTGTTCTCAATATTTGTATTATATGATTTTCTTCCTTGACCTTTAAATAGTATGCTTGAGGAAACTCATTTATAAGTGAGTTGAAACACTCTACATTATTTTCCCAAAAAATAAAGGAATCTCAAACTTTGATTACATGTTACCAACAAAAAGGAATAAAGAATGACATCCCTTCCTACATACTTTATAACTCAAATACAATTCCTAATTATCACATTTATGAGCATGTAAAGTCCCCTTAACCCCACTCCACACCATCCATAAAGGTGATCTTTATCAAAATTCCTTTCGACAAGAAGAAATATATATAATGTATCCTAACTTTTTATGTATTCTTTAATTATTATAATTTGTTAACGAATTGTAGCACACATGTTTTTAGATGTTATTAATAGTAAATTTTTATAGTAAATAACATATAAGAGAGCTTCGCTAATGGAATTCAATGAAACGAAACATAACATAGAGAAAAGGGGAGTATTATGTTATCCTAAGAAGAAACAATTGATATCTTTAAGAATGATAATGAAGTATTAAAAAGAGTCCTAGGTTGTGTGAATTCAAAAAAATTAGATAAAGGGTAAATAGGAATTTTTTGACTGAGACTCTACCTAGGAAACAAAAAGGCTAGAACCCCATTTTTTATAATAAAGCAACCAAGAAGTAAGAGAAAATCAGCTACCCAACAACAAAAAAACAAAAGAATACAATCATATTAATGATTGAGAGTCTTGATGAGAGGAGCATTGGTTTTTCTATAAAAATCCTTCTTTTTGTTTTGAACTAATTTTCTTTCATCCACAAGTCCTTCAACCTCAGGATCAGATACATCATGCATGATGACTTCCATAGAGTTAATTGGATGAAAGTTAATATTTAAAGGAGGCACATTCTCCTTATCCTCTTCAACAATATTTTTACTATTATGTATTGGTGGTGAAACAGGAGTTGAGTCCACGAAGTCCTCCAAATTTTTTTTTAAATCTAAATCATCCTTTGAATTTTCTACTAGTTCAAAATGTTCCAGGAGGGCATCTTTCCACTAGGTGTTTTTGTCAATATTCTTCTTAGCCAATGAATATTCTACAACAATATGCCCCAAAGTGAAGCATCTTTTGCGTCGAAAGGGAAATACTTTTTAGTTAAGGGGTTGGATCCATTTTTTGTCTAAAGCATTAAGCTCAATGTTGGCGGTAAGGTTCTTTGATATGTCTAAATCAACAATAATTCTAGCATAAGTTGTATGATTGAATTCAAAGGTGTGGGAGTGAACATTCAATATTTTTCCTAAAGTGTTTCCAATGGACACAAGAAATTCTTAATCCCAAAATTAAAAAAGGAAAGTGTTGCATTCTAACCCAAATGAGTGCGCAAGAGAATGTTTCAATTACATTATTGAATGTGGTAAACCAAGGTTTTTGTATCTAAAAAGTGGGATTGACATGGCCATAGGATTTAAGAAATAACATCTTTATGACAAATATTTGTAAAAGCCACAATAAATAAAATTATTGCACAAATTTAGATATCTAACCTTCCTTCAAGAAGTGATAAAAAAATTCTCTGAAAGTCCATATGTGAAGGATTGGAAGGCTAGGCCAGAAGCCACTAAAACTAAAAATCAATCCATAGTTCTGAGGAAAACCCTTGGATTCAATCACTTCATCCCCAAATGTCACGGAAGGAATAATGTCTGCACATTGCATATATTTTCCTTTCCATGCCCGGACCACCTCTATAAAGGAATTTGAAATCCTTGTAAATAAATTCACAGTGATTGGAGAGAAAATAGGGGAGAGAACACTAGAAGGGATTCCAGGTATCCACACTATGCATATTTACCCCTAAAATGGATCTTCTATGGCTTGGATCAAGGTGAGGTGAGTCACTGCTAAATCCGACCAAGCTCTGAAGCTTTAAGGGAAAGAGGAGTCCCTTGAATCTCAATGTGCCCTCTGCGACCATTAAAATCCTTGCTTCCATGGACATTGTCATCCATACCAAGTGGTTACAAAGGGTTAATTATCCCTTTAGTTTTAATACTCTTCATCTCTGGTCGCATATCTTCTCTTATGAAGGCAACATTCCCTTGTAGATAAATCATGACTAGAGTTTTTGGCTTCCAAGACATGTGCTACATTAATCTAGTAAGATTTAGAGATAGGTTTTTAAGCCCTAGTTTTATGGGCTTCACAACATATGTGGTCATCGCTTCCATTAGGTTTTGTTACATAAATTTTAGGGCTATTGTAGGGGAGAAAATTTTGTAAATCATTAGGAGGTGATTCCACCTTTCCATTATTTGGTGTATTTAATTAGAAAAACAATATAAAACATAGAATTAACTATGCAACAAAAATATATGAGATCAAATAACTAATTCAATATAATTTATCCTCACATGTGATGCCTCCATGAAGCCATAATCATGTTTCACTGTGAAATTCTAATAGCTTTTTCTTTGTCACAAAATAGCGTCATTGAGGCCACTATCGTTCCCTTGTCAATAGTGGCTCTAGATCTTCTAATGGCGGTAATGGTAGGTATGGTTGTTCTATGTAATTTGGTGTCAAGGGTGGTGTTTCAAGTGATAAATATATTTCTAGTGGTGGTGGAACTTTCTAATCCTCCCTTACTCTCTTCTATGCAGGTCTTACTTCATCTAGTGTTGGTGTCGGTGGTTATGTTGACAACATAGTCACTCCCAAGAAGAGTATTCCTTTTTCCTTGAAATACCAGATAGGGGATGGATTTGGATTTGATGTTATTTTTAGGGAGGCTCTTGATGATAGCTCAATCCCTGTAGGAAATCTGGCTTCTTACACTTTCCCATAGGAATTATCCTTGGGAGACTGTGGGCCACAATGCTAGTATATCCCGCAACTTCATTGATGTATCCTTCAAATATGTTGTGTAGTGTTGCAAAACCATGACCTCTACCACCATTACCTAATGCATCGCATTCAAAGAAGAAGTACTAGAATATGAACACTTTTACCAGGAGCATGCTTTTATTTGCAAATTCAGTGGTTTATGGCCGATCTTGCCAAATCTTCATGAATGGATTTCTAAATATTAAATCATGCTTCAAACTGGTAGGTTATATATTTATCTGTGTGCAACATGAGTTTTTATGGTAGTTTTTTCTTCAATAACTCATGAAGATATCATAATGGGTAAACTGTGAGCCTGTGAATCATGATACCTTTTCTTAAAACCTATGTTTCCCTCTTTTAACCCACTCACAAAATCTTTTTCTGAAAAACCTGTTTGGATTAAACTTCCTCATCTTCCTCTGCAATTTTTGAGTTGTGATTGTTTTATTTGCATTGGAAATGTTTTTGTTGTTACTCTTTTCATTGATTTTTAAACAACTAATTACTCCCACACATTATATGTCACACATTATTTTAACTTTAAACTTTGAAAAACCTTACCACAAACATTGATCTTAAAGTGTAAAATCGAGCATGGTTATAGCCACTTAATTACCAAGTTTTTCCCTTCAGGTGCATAAGGTGTTTCACTCTTGGTAATACATCTTCAGAAAGTGGGATGTAAAAGCACAATAATGAGAGAAAAAATTGGTGGAAAAATTCCCTTCCCGAACATTTCATTTTTGATATCAATGATGATTTGGATTCAAATGTAGATTCAGAAAATGGAGCCGAATCTGTCCTGGAAACTCCTACTACAGAAATTCTTGCTGGCAAAAACATGGAGAATACAAAAACTAAATCATTTGAGTGTATAGCGATAAAGGGAAATATCCCTTCTCTTCTAGTGGAAAATAGCACATATCTGCAGATTGAATTTATTAAGGTTATTCTCCTTATCAAGGAGGTTTTTGATGGGTGGAAGAGAGTTCAAAATAGGAAAAACACATTTTCAAGAATATTGTTTCTCCCACCTATCTCGATTGTTATAGATATTGTGTTGTTGTTTTCTAACTTTGTTTTGGCTTCACACAAGAAGGTTGTCCCCTACCCCTTTTTTTACTATTTTTATCTGAATTTTAGGTCTTTCTTTTAGGGGTGTAGCCCGTACATATAAAAAACCATTGATGCTCTCTTTTTTAATTTCACTTCTGAGCCCTTTTGCACATCGAGGTATGGTCCCCTTTAAAACTATTTACCAATAATTAAAAAACGTGAAACATAAATTTTGGAATTTAATTATATAAAATCTTTAAAATTTTTGTAAATGAATGATTCAAGGTATGTAGTTTGTATGTTCTCCATATTATTTTTGTAGCTACTAGTGTTGTAGGATAGTGGCTCCAACATGATGCAAGTGACTATCACATTTTTTCTATTGCCAAAAAAAAATAACTATAGAAAAAGTACAAAGAATGATTACACACAAAAATTATATATACTTATAATCCATTGTGTTTAGATTATGTACTTTAGGGGTTTGAATTTTTATTTAAATCCTTCAAATTCCAAATATTTACTTTGTATTTTACAACATTTTAACTACTAGGATCTCCTTTTAAATTATAGAGTCTACATATTTATTGTTTCCTTTCTATTTTTATATCATTGTGCTTCTAAGATTCTCCTTTCTAATATTGTGGATTTGTGCTTCTAAGGGTCTCCTTTCTAATTTAAAACATTTACACTTCTACAATTTTTATTTTCAAGGAAAACATTAGTTCAAACAAATAAAATCATTTTAAAATCATTCTTATTTTCATTAAAGATACGCATAAAATAAATCTTAATCGTGGTAATTCAATATAGCCATAAATAAATTGATTTTATTTCATTTCTATTTTAGTCACACATCTTTTTATCAGATAGGGTATGTAACACCCACTAAAAAATCCCGCACAAGGCCCAAGAACAACCTAGGGTTAACTAGAAAAATTATGTAATTTTTTTTTGAAAAGCATGCCCACAAAATGTTTTGAAATAACAGTTGACACAATAACGTTTCTAGGCAATTATATTTAATAAATAACATTTTCCCGTTATAATAATATTAAACCCACATTTAAAACTAATACAGTATAATTAGCTCAAACATGGTTAAGTTCTCTCTAAGTGTTAATTTAATAAACACTTAAATTCCTACTATAGTTAAATATTCCATATTTAAATTTAAGGGGTTAAATGAGCCAAAATAAATAAATACCCAAGGTATTTAATTCCACAAGGTTCAAACAATTAACAAGGTTCCCATTTTACATGGGGTTAGAATAAACATTCCCTTACCGCATAAAGTGATTCCTTAAAAAGTCAACTCATGTTTTGCAATAAAAACATTTAAATTAAAAAGGTAATTTCAACTCACCCACTCTCCACCTACTTTTTGTAGGGATGAATCTCATCCCTTAGATGGATTCATTTAGTACCCTTGATGAGGAAGGAGACCACTAACCCTAAAGTTTGCATAAGAAAACTCCTTTCCTCGATTTCCATTTGGTTGATTGTTTTCCTTTTGTTTTGCAGGTTGTTAGAGGAGGAAGAGAAGCCATTAGAGGCCATCTCAAGCTTTTGGAGAGGCCTACAAGTTGTTCCATTTATTTTCTTTATTTTCTTACACCCTCTCCTAGGGTTTTAATACATTTGTATATTTCTATTTAGCATAATTTTCATTGATTTTTCCAAATGGGCTTGTGGGTTTTGCCCCATTTTATTTGTAAAGCTATATTTAGTATGCATTTTAATTTTTTTGTGATAGCATATATGTATATATATATAGATATATATTTTATTATTTACTCTACGGCCATACAGGCCACAAAAAAAGGAGTACGTAATACGCGGTAGGTTTGAGAGTATACAGTGTTTTAAATAGGGTTGGGTAGGGGGTCGGTGAACCCCACCCCCCACCATTTCCATTTAAATCCTTAAGCATGGGGTGGGGATGGCTTCGCCAAACCCTCCCCACCCCAAAATTTAAATCCACACATGCCATAGCCCTTAAGGCACGAATACTTAAGTTTGGTATTTTTTGTATTAGGTTACTTTTAATACTTAATTTATATATATAATATTTATACTATCAATTAATAAAAAGGATAATGATATTAATCTAATATTAATAATACAACACCACTAATAATACATTAAGATTAAAATGTATTAATATTAATAGATTTATTAATAGAAATATTAGTTAGTATAATTAAAAAAATCTAAAATATTAATACACTATTAATTAGTGGTGATAAATCCATTGATAGTAAGATTAGTAAGTTAAAGTTTTCACAAAGTTTCCTTTCCATATAAAAAAAATTAAACAAATATTGTTGTAGAGTGTAGAAATAATTTGTTATTCCACTTCCTTTAACAATTTAAAATGGTTTGCAATAATTGTAAATGAGAAACTACATACTATTTTGTTGAACTAGAAATTAATCTACTTCATTTGCCAAGTAGAGGATTTTTTTTTTGTAAGTTCACACTCCATTCCAACATACAAATTTAGAATGTCTTTCAACCAATATAAGAGGATGGACAATCTTAACTCCACTAATTTATAAACATCATAGAATACAAATAAGTAACTACAATTTTTTCCAATACACTTTTACTATCCAAACTTGTTTACACTAAAAAAGGGTCTTTCCTTTTCACATACATCACAACTATGATATAAAAATCAATACAACTTTCCTTCAAAATATTAATACAACATCTTCCACTTAAAGTGGGGAAAATTTTGAAATAGGAAAACTAAAATTAACTTCAAATTGGTCGTCATTCATATCTCTAAAATCAACTCTTCAATCAAGCTCCATCTTCTCATCTCTTAACCACAACCAAAAATGTTGGAGAGGAAACACTCTCCACCCAACCAATTTCCAATGAGAAGATGAAGCAATTCTTCTCATTTTCCCCCGAGCCCCAACCATAAGGAAATAAGGGATGTTTCAACTCATGGCAACTTAAAACAATGCTTCAATATTCACTATCAACAACAAACACGTAAAAGATAAAATCACATAATACTTACTTTTAAACACAAAGAATTCCAAACAAAGGCTTCCAAAATAGCCTAAAAGAGATAGGAAAATGGGGGTGCCCTTGTGCCTCCCAAGGGTTTGGATGACCACCTCTAAGTCCCTCCAACACACATTCAATCTCAACAACAAAACCAGGTCTCTTATGCCTCCCTCACTCTTATGGCTCCCACAATACATAATATAATAGTATAAAATAAGGTGGGGCATCCAAAACCCACTCCCTCCTAAACCTAACAACAATCTCTTATGCCTCCCTACATTATTTCATCCCCATATCCAAATCTCAACATAACCTAAGGTCAACATTCTACCCAAGACATCACAAGAATACCATTTCACACAATCACATTGCATGCAAGAATTTAGGAAGCAAGATAAAAGAATAAGATCCTACCTTGCCATGGTAAGCTCCTCTTTGAAAACTAGATCCAAAATCTTCAACACAAGAAAAATTCCAAGCAATCTTCTAACTCCCACAAGAAAGCATCCAAGAGAAAGAGCTCCAAAAATAAGTGAGTAACCCCAAATTCCTTTAAAAATTTTGAATAAATAGAAAGGAGGAGGAGGAGGATGATGTGGCTCCAAGTAGGATGCCACATCATTTCCTCTCCACTCCACATCACCCTAGTCAACCCCATACTCCAAAGCACAATTAATAAGTGGTTGAAGAAATGACATTTTACTTACACACACAAACTAAGCCCACACCCCTTAATGACTAAAAAATAAATACATGTAAGAAAGTGCAATAAAAATCTTACAATTTTGTCTTCCCAAAACACATAATGGGGTCTAATTTTGACCCCCCAACCCATAGGTAGGGTTGGTATAGTAATTTAAGAGGTGTGGGACAAGTTTAACTTGTCCCACAAGCCTCCAAAATTTTCCCTTAAGGACAAATCCGAATTTCTAGGAAGAGTTGGAGTGTACAACACTCAAGATCTTAAGCACTCAACTTAAACACATAAACCAAAGAGCTATCAAATCCAATAAATGAATTCTTTTGTCCCATCCATGATTAATTTAGCAATATGATTAATTTACTAATCTAAACACAATTTAGTTAATTAACACAAGGAAAAATGCATCACTAAATAATCACATACTAAAATTAAATAAAGGAAACAAAATAAAAGAACACACACACCCCTTGGTCACATTTGGAGGTTATCCCCCCCATGGGGACCCCCTAACAACAAACAAGACACACACCACAAAACACTAGTTGCCATGGTGACCCTTGTTGAATTCATCCAGTATTCCGATGTGGTTGGTCTCCAATCCCCCGTTGGTTGTTGTGTTATATTTTACCTACAAAACATACAATACCTCCTTCGACCTCATGGCCGCATCAAACATCCAAGATAAAATATACAATATAAATCAACAAGCATCTACATATAATTTAAATTAAATTATCATCTAGATAAGTAACATTACCAATTTCAATTTCTACACATCTCAATTTTACATTTCATCAATATTCATAGGATCACAAGATTAGTTTAACTACTAAGGTCTACTCAATATAACAAAACATGAATGTTAGAATATATAACCATGTCGATAGTCCATCATCATCAATATAACATACCCCTAATAATCCACACACATAATACTATAAATCAAAGTCTAACCATAATCCATGTATCTCAATCATCTAACATTAAGATAAGTCTAAAATGATGCTACAATGTCCATATGTATAGCCAATAATATCAAAATCAAAATAATAGGTGTCGAAGGGAAGTGGGCACTACATCCCCCTCCCCTTAGACTTGACTTCCTCCTGGAAGTCACTGGAATAGGTGTGGAAACTGGACTCGTAGCACTGTAGCATCCTCCCATGTAGCAACAGTCTCATCATACCTATCCCACTGGACTCAAACCTGGTCAATCTCTCTACCTCGAAGGCCTAGGGTCCTACATTCTAAAATGTGGATGGGCTCCACCATCACCTGCCCCTGATCCTACACCTATAATGAGGTCCAATCTAGAACATGAGAAGGATCTGCAATATATCTCCTAAGTACAGAAACATGAAATACATCATGGATGTGAGACAAGATGGGTGGCAAATGCTAGATGGTAGGCCAAAGGACCAATATGCTCCAAGATCTCAAAGGGACCCACAAACCTAGGAGCAAGCTTAGAACCTTTTCCATAATGGATAGGGCTCTTATGTGGCCTGACACAAAGGAACACCTTCATGCCCACATCAAAACTACGATTTGTCGTATGCTGATTTACATACTTCTTCTACCTGTCCTGAGCCTCCTGCAATCTCTTCTAATCATAACAACCTACTGCTCCATGTCCTGTAATAAATATGGCCCAAGAGAAACCCTATCCTCTAACCTGTCCCAACTAAGAGGTGTCTTGCACTCTCTACCATACAGTGCCTAAAAAGGAGCCATGCCTATCGAACTCTGAAAACTATTATTGTAGGAAAACTCCACAAAGTACAAATACTCCTCCCATCTCGACTGATGATCCATAACATACATCCTAAGCATGTCCTCCAAGATTTGATTCACCCACTCAGTCTATCCATCTGTCTCAGGGTGATAGGTTGTACTGAAATTGATCTTCATCCCGAGGGCATACTACATGGTAGTATAGAAAGTGGGAAGTTCTACAAAGGGTCACAATCATAAATGATCTTCTCACAGAATCCCATGTAAATCTTACTGGTAATCTCATCTAGATATACCCGTGCCACTGCACTGGTTGTGTAGGTGGTCTTCACCAGAGAAAAATGATCCACTTTCGTCAATTTATCCATCATGACCATGATGGCGTCATGGTGGTATCTTGACGTTGGTAACCCAACAATGAAGTCCATGGAAATGGTGTCCCACTTCCACTCTGATATAGCATGAGGAAAGATAAGGCAAGCTGGATGTTGATGCTCAGCCTTCACCTTCTGACACTCTAAACAATGTGACACAAAATGAGCCACGTCTCTCTGAAGTCCCCTCCAATGGTACAACTGTCTTAAAGTGGCATGCATCTTCTTCACCCTAGGATGGGTTGAATAGGGTGCATGATGAGCCTCTGTCAAAATGTTCCTGTCTCAAGCCTCCATCTCTAGGAATATAATATCTAACCTATGTGTCAGAGAAGACCATCTATCTCTAATGAAAAACCATCAAAATTCCCCTCAAGGGGTCTCTGAAGACTCAATCTCTACTCTGGATGTAAGGTAGAAGCTGTCATGAGGAAGCTGTTGTAATATCCTGCTCCGTAAATATATGCCCACTGAAGTGGTCATAACCACATGTCTCTATCTACTAAGGGAATCTACAACCACATTCTCCTTCCCCTTCACATGCTCTATCTCCATATTGAACTCACAAAGCAACTCCATCCAACGCCACTGACGAGTGTTGAGATTGGGTTGCGTGAAGAGGTGAAAAGACTCAAGTGATCAGTCCTAAGTGTAAATATCTAGCCAAGAAGGAAGTGTCTCCATCAAAACTAAGGTGTGAACAACTATTGCAAGCTCAAGATCATGATTCGAATAATTGAGCTCATAATCTTTGAGTTTGCGAGACTCAAAAGCAAATACTCTTCCCTCCTGCATCAACACACCTCCAAGTCTTGCCAAAGAAGCATCTGTGCTAAATGAAGAACTCACCCTGAGGATCTGAGTACTGACAAGAATAGGCACCATTGTCATGAGGCATTCCTTTAGTGTCCTGAAGGCCTGCTCACATCTGTCTGACCATACAAAACTTCTTCCCTTTCCACTGAAGGGAAGTGATGGGGTGCGTAACCTGAGAGAATTCCTACACAAATCTCCTGTAATATCCTGCTAAACCCATGAAGTTACGCACCTATGTCACACTAGTTGGTGTTGGCCAATCCATAATAGCTCAAATCTTGGAAGGATCAGACTGTGATACCTTCCCCAGAAATTGATGTGGCCCAAATATTGCACCTCTATCTGAAAGAATGCACACTTCTCCAGGTTCCTGTAAAGATGCTGCTCACGAAGACACTGAAGAACCTAGTGAAGGTGCTCCTCATGCTCCTCACACGTATGTGAGTAAATCAGAATGTCATCAAGGAAAATGATCACGAAGTGATCCAAGAATTTCTAGAACACCCCATTCATCAAGCTCATGAACACTGTGGGGGCATTCGTCAAACCAAAAGGCACTACTGTGAACTCGTAGTGGCCATATCTCGTATGAAAGGTGGTCTTATGAATATCTACCTCCGTAATCCTCAGCTGATGATAACCTGACTTAAGATCTATCTTGGAGAAAAATGTGGTCCCCTTCATCTGATCAAATAAATCATCAATGTGCATGGAAGGGGGTAACGATTCTTGATCATTACTTTATTCAGCTGGCAGTAATCAATACACAACCATAGATATTTGTTCCTTCTTCTTTACAAAAATAACTAGTTGCACCCCAAGGGGATACACTAGGATGGATCAGGGCTTTCTCTAAAAGGCCCTCAAGCTATAACTTGAGCTCGCAGAGCTCAGGAGTAGTCATCTGATAAGGTGCTTGTGAGATAGGATCTGCACCCGTAGAACCAAATCTATGTCAAAAATTTATCTCATGTGGGGGAGGTAACCCTTGGTAGCTCCCCTGGAAAGACATCAAACAAACTCTCTCAAGATGGGATGATCATCAAGGGATGGCCCTACTAGACTCATCCTCTAATCTGTCACTAACTATAACAGCATACATCTGACAACCTCGTCGCACACACCGCTTAAGTTGCATAGCGGAGATGGTGCGAATAGAAATGGGCCTCCTAACCCCTGCTATCACTGATTCAACTCCTAGATCATTGTACATGATATAGTCTTATGGTAATACTCCACTCTGGCTCTGTGTGTAGACAACCAGTCCATGCCCAAGATGACTCCATACAGAACCCAATGGAAGGATACAAAGATTCGAGGTAGTGGTGAAGGGTCCCAAATCCACTACACACTCCTTTACTAAGGACTGTATAAAAAGTTTTGGCTCCAAAAGCCATTTCAATGTCCCAACTAAGACCCTAATGGTGCCACCAGCCTGCAATGCTCTACTAAAGATGGTGCAATAAAATAATCTGATGAACCAGAATCAAACAAAATGGAGGTAGGAATACCACAAATGCTACCTGTCATCTCTATGATGGTACTCTGGTGCTCAACATGAGTAGTTCTCAACTGCTGCATAGATCTGATGGTTGCAGTCCCATGTCACCAACAGTAGGCCTCATAAAATTTGTATCTTACCCTTGTTGACTTGGGTTTCTATGAGTACTCTCTCCAATGATGTCCAGACAACGCCATAGCCATAATAGCTTCTCGGTCCTCTCTAATGACATAAAACTCTAGTTGGTACTCTAGAGCTTTGTGATGTGGATCCTAATGATCTGGCTATGGACTAATGAGATATCTACTGGCAAGATCCTATTGACTGAGCTCTTAGTGCACCCTATGTCCTAATGGAAACTCATATGAGGAGGCTTCATACTCCATCCTCTCTGTGCTATTAAACCTCTGAGTAGGTCTGAATGGTGGACAAGTCTGATTTCTACTGCTGATATTGAGGTGGTTGCTGATGGTATCATGAAAGAATACTATACTGAACCCTATCCACCACGAGGAGGAGGATCTGACCCCCTCGATCTACTATCCAACAATCTGCTAGATTCGTCTCCAAACTCTATCCTTGGCTTGTCTGCATGTCTTTCCTCATGTCTCATCTATAATATATAGGCCTACTCCATGGCCTCTGCTAAGGTTTGTGGGTAGTGAATGTGCACCGCATAACCCAAATCTAAATTTAGGCCCCTTATGAAACTTGTGAATCCATACCTACTCATCCTGCATAAAGTCGACATATTGGAGTAGTTCTAGAAATTGACTCTCATACTCATCTATGGTCATAGACGCCTAACGGAGGTCATGGAACTCATCTATCCATCTACTGAATAAACCTTCGGGATAAGTACCTACTCCTGAACCATCTCCTCAAAATATCTCTTAGGTAAACATATTTGAAATCAACGTGGAGGTTTCTACTCCTCGATCCTCTACCAAACACCTGCTCCATCCCTCAAAAGATGGATCACAACATGATGCTTTCATGTTCCTCAGTACAAGGGTAGAGCTTGAAGCACCCATTCAAGCTCACCAACCAAGCCTCTTTACATGAAACCCACCTATATCTCCAGAATAGTGAGATGGTCTGTAGCTTTAGGATCTCCCTAATATGGTCTATAGCTGTCGACTCGTGACCCCTAGGCCTCTCTGTATGCTCTATCTCTAGGTCTAGGGCTCCGAGACCTATTCGTGTGTCGTGAAATCCTTTCTCCCTATCCCCTCTATGGTGACTCTGCTATGGCTGACTCCACGTGCGCAAGTTCTCTATTCCCTATGCTCCTAGACTGTGTCGAGGAGATGCATGAGCCTCAATGGATTGCTTCACTATCATGTTTGGATGATCATCCTTCATAAGGACCCTCCACATATAGTGGAAATTGACATCCTGAAGCGTCCTGTAAAATATGGGGTAGAAAAAATGTCTACGGCCTTCTCTGGAGGTGGCAAGTCTAGGTCTATGTGAAAGGACCCCTTTTCTAGTCCATGCACCTCTTGCACAAAACAACGCTAGAGTTAGGTCATCATTCTAGGTTTTATTCCATTTTTCTATGTTTACTAAAATATATAAAAAAAATGCAAACAAGTTCTTTTATAAGTTTAAAAATTGGGCTAGATTTAATATTGTACTAGGTTTAATGTTTCATGTCTCAAATTTTCCCATGTTCCCAAGGGTCCAAGCTTTGAACCCATGGCTATGATACCAAGTGTAACTCCCGCTAAAAATGCCCTTGCAACGAGACCCTAAGAACAACCTAGGGTTAGCTAGAAAAATTATGGGAATATTTTTTTTTTGAAAGGCGCATGCCCATAAAAGGTTTCGAAAAATTGGATGTCGTAACATTTATACTTTAGGGTCAATTATATTTAATAGATAAAATATTCCCGTTATAATAATATTAAACCCACATTATAACTTTAATGAACTATAATTAGACTCAAGCTTGTTTAATTTCTCCCTAACTATTTTTTTTTTAAGAAACAATTTAACTCCTACTATTGCTAAATACTCCCACATTTAAATCTCAAGGGGTTAAACGAGGGAAAAATAATTAAATACTCAAGGTCAATTAATTTCCATAAGGTTCAGAACCATTAATGAAGTACCTCACTTGACATGGGGTTGGAATTAATGAACATATGCCTTATGCCATAAAGGCGACCCCTTGAAAATTCAACCCATTCATTATTTTAAAGTTAAAACACTTAAATTTAAAAGGTAATTTCCACTCACCCACTCCCCACCTAATTTTTATAGGGATGAATCTCATCCCTTGGATGGATTCATTTAAAACCCTCGATGAGGAAAAAGGAGACAACTAACCCTAAAACAAGCTTAGGAATGCTTCTTTCTCTTTTCAATTTGGCTCATTGTTTTCTGTTTTGTGTTTGCAGGTTATTTCGAGGAGGAAGGAGGAAGCCATTAGAGGCCATCTCAAGCTTTTGAAGAGGGCATGCATGCTTCATTTATTTTTATTATTTTGTTACACCGTCATCCTAGGGTTTTCAAAGAAATTGTTTATATTTTATTTATTCATATTTTTCAATAGTATTTGCCCAAATGGGCTTGTGGGTATGTTACCCTATTTTATTTGTAAAGCTATAGTTAACATGAATTGTCATTTAATGCACTTAGGGTATATATAAAACCTAGATGTATATACATATACATTTGTATACCATTTGTATTTACTTTGTATATATATATATATGATATATACAATGGATTATAAAACCTGAAAGTTAAAAGTATGGTAGCCATATATATATATATATATATATATATATATATATATATATTATATATATATATATATATATATATAACTCAATAGTACCGCATCAAGGCGAAAAGTGTGCAGGTTTGAGAGTATACAGTGTTTGAATTAGCCGTGGGGTTCGGCCCCACCATCTGTTAGTGTTAGGTTATAGTTTTTTT
The DNA here is from genome assembly GCA_019776745.2 of Taxus chinensis. Taxonomy (NCBI): domain Eukaryota; kingdom Viridiplantae; phylum Streptophyta; class Pinopsida; order Cupressales; family Taxaceae; genus Taxus; species Taxus chinensis. The sequence goes on along the minus strand of CM034155.1, from coordinate 581,397,551 downwards.
GGGGGTGGGAGGAGGGATCGACCGACCCCAAACCCCCATCCCATTTAATATTAAATGGGGTGGGAGGTTGGCGTTCAATCGACCCTCCCCCCAACCCCTTCCTTAATTTCCAAATCAAAACCACAGGTCGCTTCTTTTTTTAAAAAGGTTTTACATTTATAAACTTTAGTTTTATTAAAACTTACACATTTTATTTTGATTAGAAATTTTAGTTACTTAAACCACGTATAAATTATAACTTTACATTATTTGTGTGTGTATTTTAATATATAAGTGTATTAAATGATATTAAGTATGTTAATATATTAAAAAATTTTATTAATATTAGTATCAATAATATTTTAATATCAAATTTTATTGTTAATAGGTAGCAGATGTTTTCTATTATTAATAATAGTTAGTACATATCTAATCCTTATACTTAGAATTCCTATTTAATATACTGATCAATATTTTGTTGAGAAGTCTAAAATTAATAGTCAAGATTTCACTTATTGTTGCTTTAATTTACAAGGGAATTAAAAGTAAATCTCTAATAACAAAATAGTGAATTTACATATTCCCAATGAAGCTATGGTCTAAATTTTAGACAAGCAATTTCTTTACTCCACTAGATTTAGGTATTTAACATATTTTTTTGAAAATGGTAAAAGCAATAATTATAATTTAAGTTATTTCCATACTTAAACTATACAGATTAATCTACTTCATCTTTCAACAATGTAAGTAAATGAACACACTAGGCTAAATTTAAGTTCCTTTACAATCCTTTCAACATAACACAATGAAATCGTAACATTTCTTAATACAAATTTCCAACATTCGAAAAGATAGTTCAAAAAAATATTAACTCCAGTAATATATTTTAAAACAAGAGCACACCCTATTGTGGGAATAAATCAACTACAATGGAATACATTATTTCTTTTTTTCAAGTTCCCTTTCTAATATCAAAAAAACTATCTTTACAAACACAAGGTTCTTTCTTTCTCCTTTTTAACATACAATCACAACTATCATATATCCAAAAATCAATACAAATTTTCTTCCCAAAGATATTAATACAATGTTTTCCACTTGAAAGTGGGGAAATTTTTACAAGAAGGAAAGCTAAAATGGACTTAAATTTGGTCTTTAATCCTAGCTCTAAAATCAATTCGTCAACCAAGCTCCATATTCTCATCACTTAACCACAACAACCAAAAATTGGTGGAGATACAACACTCTCCACCCAACCAAAATTCCAATGAGAAGAAGAAGCAAATTCTTCTCATTGGCCCTAGCCCTAGCCCCAAACCAAAAGGTGAATAAGGGTTATGTTCAACTCATGGCAACTTAAAACAATGCTTCAACATTCACTATCAAACAACCAAACAAATAAAATAGAAAATCACATAATACTTAATTTTAAACACAATGAATTCCCAAAGAAAGGCTTCCAAAAATAGCCTAAAAAGATATAGGATAAATGGGGGTTCCCTTGTGCCTCCCAATGCATTGGAAGACTCACCTCTAAGTCCCTCCAACACACATTCAATCTCAAGTACTCTTATGTCTCCCTCTCAACAAAATCGAGTATCTTATGCCTCCCTTACTCTTGTGGCTCGCACAATACATAATATAATAGTGTAAAAATAAGGTGGGGCATCCAGAAACCCACTCCCTCCTAAATCCAAAAACAATATCTTATGCCTCCATACATTACTTCATCCCCATATCCAAATCTCTACACAACCTAATGTCAACATTCTACCCAATACATCACAGGTATACCATTTCACACATACACATTATATGCAAGAATTTAGGAAGTAAGATAAAAGAATAAGATCCTAACTTTCCATGGTAAGCTCCTATTTGAAAACTAGATCCAAAATCTATCAACACAACGAAAAAATTCCAAGAAATCTTCTAGCTCCCACAAGCAAGCATCCAAGAGAAAGAGCTCCAAAATTAAGTAGAGTAACCCTGAATTTCCTTCAAAATTTTTGAATAAATGGAAAGAAGGAGGAGGAGGATGTTGTGGATTTAAGTAAGATTCAACATCATCATTTTCTCTCCACTCCACATCACCCCTAGTCAACCCCATACTCCAAAGCATAATTAATATGTGGTTGAAGAAATTACATTTTACTTACACACACAAACTAAGCCCACACCCCTTAACAACTAAAAAAATAAATATATGTAAGAAAGTGTAACAAAAACTTACAATTTTTCTTCCCAAAACACATAATGGGGTCTAATTTTGACCCCCCCAATCCATAGATAGGGTTGGTATAGTAATTTAAGAGGTGTGGGACAAGTCTTAACTTGTTCCACAAGCCTCCAAAATTTTCCCTTAAGGACATGAATCCGAATTTCAAAGGAGAGACATAGTGTACAACACTCAAGATCTTAAGCACTCAACTTAAACACATAAACCAAAGAGCTATCAAGTCCAACAAATGAATTATTTTTTCCCATCCATGATTATTTTATCACCATGATTAATTTATTAAACTAAATACAATTTAATTAATTAATATAAGGGAAAATACATCACTAAATAATCACATACAAAAATTAAATTAAAGGAAACAAAGTAAAAGAACACACACACACCCTTAGGTCACATTTGGAGGTTATGCTCCCCCATGGAGACCCCCTAACAACAAACAAGACACGCACCACAAAACACTAGCTGCCATGATGACCCTTGTTGAATTCATTCAGAATTCTGATGAGGTTGGTCTCTAATCCCCCGTTGGTTGTGTTATATTTTACCTACAAAACATACAATACCTCCTTTGGCCTCATGGTCGCATCAAACATCCAATATAAAATATACAATATAAATCAACAAGCATCCACATATATTTTATATTAAGTTATCATCTAGCTATGTAACGTTACCAATTTCAATTTCTACACATCTCAGTTTTATATTTCATCAAGATTCGTAGGATCCCAAGATTACTTTAACTGCTAAGGTCTACTCAATATAACGAAACATGAATTTCAAAAATAATAACCATGTCGATAGTCCATCATCATAAATATAACATACCCCGAATAATCCACACACACATAATACTATAAATGAAATTCCAACCATAATCCATGTATCTCAATCATCTAACATCAAGCTAAGTCCAAAATGATGCTACAATGTCCATACGTATAGCCAACAATATCAAAATTAAAATAATAGGTGTCGAAGGGAAGTGGGCACTACTGGGTTAAAAACAGATTTTGAAGGGATCAACAACTTTGAACATGTAAAAGATGGACATGAAGGCACAAGAGAGAGAGAGAGAGATAAAAACAGAAACAAGGCCCTACAGGCCCAAGAAAAACCAAACAGAAAAACCAAAATCCCCAACGTGAGGGCTCTAAAGGAGAGACGACACCACAAAGTTGGTCGGCCAAAGAAACTTGAACAACACCCAATGAGCAACCCCAACAACCAAGGACAAAACCTTATACATATCAAAGGCTTATCGAAATGGGAGAAAGTTTATCTCCCAACAAAATGAGAAAGAGAGGATTGTTTCAATTTCCTTGAATGAACTTGAGTCCATCCTTCTTCCTCAAGAGTGCGATTAATGAGCTCATTATGATTTTTTAAACCAATGGTATCATAGATATAACTATTATAGTGTGAACCTTGCCATAAATCTAACACTTCGAGTTTATTGGGATCAAAATCCCCAAAGTCCTTCTTTGAAACATGTTTTTCAATATTAAGAACAATCTCCATATTCCCAACGATAGGGCTTTCAACCTTTCCATAAAAAATTAGGTCGCACATGTTCTATCACATTCAGATATATTTAGAAACTTGGGATTAAATCTCAAGTTCTTACAACTACAATTAAAACATTTCAATTCTAGAACTTCAGTTTATTTCAAATTATTTATATTTCAAGAGTTTCAACATTTATTTCAGGTAATAAAATCAATTTATACTTTCTAAAATTTCTATTCAAAAGAGAACTTTTTTTTACAAGATTTATAATTCAATTTCAATTTGAGATGCTAAGAATTATCTATTTGATCCTAAGTATCATAGGCCCTTCATTGTTATTGATAAATATGGTTATAGAGCCTCTGAACTTTCCTAAATAGATGGTGAAAATCTCTTAGAGACCATAAAAATCGTGCACCTCAAATGATTCTATTCATGAGTATTAACTGTAGATGTTCCAAATATCTATTACAAAATTCAATAAGGAAAATAATTATAAACAAATAAAAAAATCATCAAAATAAAAATAAAATCATCCGATGGTGAAAACCACTCAATTTTTGCACCTTGGATATAAGTACCATGGTGATTACTAGTTTCCAGCGCCATGTGTAGGTCGACTATTCTAGAATCACCTTACTTGTGGGGGCATGAACACTTCAGCCTAGTTATTCCAATTGCTTCATATAACATAAATGAGTCAATGTTCAAACTAATATATTTTACATATTGCTCAATACGTGGTCTCACGCTAGTGTAGTTTGGAACATTATGCGGGGAATAATTTGTATATATCACACTATTAACTTATGGGTAACTCGTTGCACATGTTATATGTACATGGATTTAAAGTTTCAATAATCCAAATATATAAATCAATCACAAAATCCACTAACATACAGAAAAATTCACTAACCCAAACAAATCAAACATCTTAAACAAATACCAAAACATCTAGAATTTATTAGAAATAAATAAACTGAAAACAACCTCAAATTCCAAAAACATGATCAAAAATATCGAAATCCTAACTAGTTCTCAACCACATGGTTTGAGATAAGTAATACTTCATGAATCACACCAACAAGGTCTTGTGCTTAGTATCATAGTCTCCAAAAATTTAAAATTACATAGGAAAAAACATGGCTCAAATCAACTTCTCTCCAAAATTATCAGTTTGTTATCCATCTTTGTCACGTGCATCTTTACTTGGGATAAAAACACCACCCTTATTATTGTAAAATTATATCAATTTTCTAGTGATAAATTATTAAAAATTTATAAATACATTTAATAAAAAAATTTGAAAGTGTGTTCTCTTTTGCTTCTTTGTTTGTTTTCTTTATGTCTTTTCATTGTATTGCAACTTCATTTTAAGTTCATCCTACAACATTATACAAATATTTTCACTATGGTTTTTAATATCATAGTGCTTATTGTTTTATGCTATATCAAATAGAGATTGTTCTAAATCGTTCCAGTGTGTAAGACGTGCAACATTTCCCAATCAACTATACTAATTATCTATCCAATAATCTATCAAATATGAAATCAATCATGACATCCTCATTTTAACTTAAACATTTAAAACATAACCAAGTGTGTATAATAAAATAGACACTAGGTATAGTGTGAGCACCAAGTGTGTATGTTAAAATAAACACTAGTATAGTGTGAGATGAGCAAGTAGATATAATTAGTGTTAACTTAAACATTTAAAACATAACCATATAAAGTAATTTAAATAAAATTAAATACATAAGATAAATATTTAATACGGGAAAAATTCTAATGATGTAAAAACCCATAAACCAATATAAATTTTCTAGTATGAGAGAAACCTCCATAATTACAAGTCCGGTAATTGTTTTAACCTCGTTTCCTCTCTCTAAATCTATATGTTTTTTGCAAGCCCTATTTAAATTAGGATGATTGGGTGTCACTACCTAAAATACACCCTTTAAATTGTAATTGATTTATATTTAATAAATAATGTATATTTTATCTATTTACAATAAACTACTATTTATAGTTATATTTAAGTTATTAATTAATATAATATTTTAGGAACATATTAATGGGTTAATACCCACTAAATATTATTGTTCCATCACTTCCCCTTAATATTAAATGGGGTTATATGCGAACATTACCTATTTATACAACAAGATTTATAATCCTTCAATCATGATAAGGTTTTTCGGCTAGCATATCAATTTGAAAGGATTTATACACCTTGATCGTGCTAAACTTACCTTTATGTTAAAAATGATTTGGGATCCATAAATCGAAAGTGATGCTTTAGGCTAAGCATGATTTGTGAGATTACATCTCCTAGATTATCATGGAATATCTATATAAGCACCTTAGGATATATTTGTAAATTAAGGACATTCTTTACAAAATGATGTTTTATTACTATACTATACACTAAATTTCAGATAGAGAAGTTTACTTATATCATAAAATGATCTCTATAATGCATTTATGGATAAGTATAGAGGTGGAAATGAAATTTCACATGGTTGTGCTTCAGGAGGTGGAACTATCATGCACACTCCACCTCAATGGAAAATACAAGAGGCCATACATTTCACGATACTTATATTAACTTCATAGTACACAAAGGTTTCATGAATATATTTGCAACTTGATGTTTAATAGGACAAAACAAGAGATCTATATCACCGTAAAGAATATTTTCTAAAATAAAATGCATATGAATCTCTATATGCTTTGTATGTTGATGTTGAACTAGATTTATCGTGAGAGAAACTGTAATGCCCACTTCTCTTTAACACTAAATGAACCATGTTTATCATTTCCGAATTGTTTGTAATTGTAAACCTTGTTGCTTTATTCAAGTTATCATGCTAATAAGATGTGCGGGACATCATGATTCCATTTTGTTTTGGTTATTATTATTTTGATTGTATGTTGTACTATGGACCATGATGGGCATTTAAGGATAAGATAATTAGCTAGAACGGATACATTAGCATAAGTTGATTGTGATAACATTACTCTTCAATATTGTTTTTTTGTATTTAGTTTATCTATATGATTGGACACATAGACACTATTGTGCATTATTTGCAGAAGATATTAATAAATGAATGAAATTAACATATTGTGATATGGAATTTGAAGGATTACTATAACCGAACTAATTAAATTTTGATAGACATTCAATATGGAAGAAAATGATGTGTTTTCAAATAGATATATGTCGATATTTCAAATCATTTTCATATTGATTTTATTATGATGTTCAAATTTATTTTTGTCATTTCTTTGATATTGAAGGATTGGCAAAATTGTGAACGCGAGAAAGTATTGCTTAAATTTAGATGATTCAGTTGGTTTATGATCTTAGTGAAAATTGATGAGTAAAATCAAAATGTTGAAAATTGGAGTAATTGTTGAATTACTTGGTCTTAGCAATAATAGTTATAATATTTGATGTTGAAATTTATATTTAGATATAAGTGTTTTATTACTTCGACATCATTAATATGGCAATGAGGCTAGAGGGGTATTGTGTGATTTTTGCAGGTAAATATATCACTACAACAAACTATGGGGGATAGGAGACCAACGATGAAGGAATGTGGGGTATTGGCCACTGGTCACCATGGCAACTTATGTAATGTTGTTTTCTTATTATTTGTTGTCAGGGGTTTCCCGTGGGGGGATGACCCCAATTGTGACCAAGGGTTTGTGTGTAGTTATTTTCCTCTCTTTCATTTAATTTTGGTGTATGTGATTTAAGTTGTGATGTAATTCCCTTTTATCATTAATGGGTTTAAGGGTCTTGATTAAGTGAGCTAATCATATTAATAAGCTAATTTTTGATGTGACAAAAAGGATTCAATTATTAGAGTGTTTGGGTCTTTGTTTCCTATGGTTATTAGTTGAGTGCTTGTGTTTTTAAGTGTTTTACACTCCACCCTACTTGGGAAATTCGGATTTGGCCTTAAGGACCAATTTTGGAGGCTTGTGGGACACACTAAGCTTGTACCACACCTCTTAATTTATTATACCAACCATTCCTAGGGGTTGAGGGGTCAAAAATACACCCCATTATGTGTTTTGGAAGGCAAAAGGTGAGTTTTAATTGCACTTTCTTACTTGTGTTTAATTTTTTGTCCTTAAGGGTGTGGGTTAGACTGGTCTATGTAAGAGGTTTGGCATACCTCTCAACCACCCTTTTATTGTGCCTTGGGTTATGGGTTTGACTTGAGTGATGTGGGATGGAGAAGAAATGATGTGGCATCCTACATGGAACCACATCATCTCCCTCTCCCTATTTTCTATTTATTGGAGTTTTGGGGAAGGATTGGGGGTTACTTTCTCTTTTTGGGGGATGCTTGTAATTTTGGAGACCTTGCTTGAGAATGGAGCTTGGAGTTAATGGTGGTTTTTTAGGATTTTGGAAGTCTCGGAGCTTGTTGTGTATTGATAATCTTCATTTGTGAGGTATTTTTCCACCTTTGCATTTAACTTGCTATTTTTTATGCTCTTATGTATAGATGTTGATTGTTATATTTTTTATGATTGTGGGAAATAGAATTAATTCTTAGGTTGTGGGAGAAATGGAAATTGGGGTAGAACTTGAGGGATACATAAAAGAAATTTTTATTGGGTATTTGAGGAGGGAGTTGGGTTGGGATGTCCACCTTATTGATAGAAATGTTTTGTGTTTATCTTGTTATTCTTTTGATGGAGGCATAACAGTGAGGGAGACATAAAAGTGGGTTGATTCTTGGGGGATGCATAAGAGTGGTGCATCTTCTTGGAGGGACGCATAAGAGTGTTTTGTGTATTGTGATGGATTTTTTGGAGGCTCATAGGTGGACACCCAAACCCTTGGGAGGCATAGTAAGAACCCCCATGTTCCTTTCTCCTCCATGGCTTTGGCATGAAACCCTTGTGTCTGATATTTATTGGTTGGCTGTAAAGAAATTGGTATTGTGTGATTTCATTGTTTGTCTTGATTGAATGTGTGTGGAAGCCATTTTTAGTTTCCATGGGTGTCTAAATAGCCCTCATTGTTTCCTTGTTGGGGCCTGGGGGCCAATGAGGAAGAAGGCTTCTCTTCCTCATTGGATATTTTGGTTGGGTGGAGAGTGTTACCTACTCCCCCTTTTTTTTGTTCTATGCATGACTCAATGAAGATGATGGACTCAAAGGATGAAATACTCTTGTTGAGTATTTACATGTGGAGTTATGGATTTTTCTAGTATGATCCTACTACTTGTTTATTGTATCAATAGTTTATTGAATATAATTTCATTAATTCTTGGAAATGGTTTATTATGGCTTCCATTTCTTTATCAAAATGGGAACCTTGTTACTATCTTGAAATGCAAATAAATACCCGTTAAGTATGAATGTTATTTAAGTTGAAGAAAATGAGAGTGTTGATCGTTTTGACATTATTGGCAATCTAGTTTGGATGAGATAAATTTCATTTTGGTATGTTTCTTATTCTCCCATTCAAATGATGCATAAGAGGGAATATATAAAAGTTCTTTTATAGTATAATGCCCTCCTTGTTGTAATAGGATTTTAATTAAGAAAATCGATGAACCACAATTATTTAAACACTTAAAATAGTTATATAAATAAAAAGGAATGTGATAAATTGTTAAAGTTAACAAATACACAAAATTATTCACCTTAAATATTTATTTTCATACCTTAAATAAATAAGTATGTTTTAATATAAAAATCTATTTCATACCTTAAATAAATTATTTAATAAGAAATTGGTGGAGTAAAATAAAGGAAAGCTAAATGAGGATTAATTAAATAAAATATTTAAGTTGTAGCAACCCAGAAATTTCACATGCACTAGACAACACAATAAAGTACCGGATAACTTTTTTTTTTACTTGCTTGACAGATAACACGACACAACATGTCACCACCAAGGTTACAACTAACTCTGTGAACAACTTGATACAAGGATGACCACAAAGGTAACACGGAAACGTTCACGCCCATCAAGGATAATTAACTTTTTTTACAAGACGACATAGAATTCCAACAACAGAACACACTTATAGTTAGGGCATACCACAGTGAGCAATTCTTGAAGGTTATTTACTTTGATAAAGCATCCTAAAATTCTTGAATTGCATTTTCAAGGAGACTCTGCATATGATTCATACAATTCCTCCTACAACACTAAGTTTTCTTTCTTTTACTCTGAAGAGTAATTTTGCTTATGAATCTTCTCTATTATGACCTTTATTTGTTTAATTCATTTATTTAGTAAAAAGGGGGTAATTTAATTCCACAAGGCCATCTATTCACACTTACACTACTAGAACTCGTTCATAGCCTTATGACAACATGGGTTCACATTCAACACACTTAAGAGAAGAAATACAAAGCACCTTGAAAAAAGTTAGAGGAAGAAGGTCGAGTTGAATTCGTCTTTAAGACCTCATTAGCTATTACTAGGATTTAATTGAAGCTTGAGAATTTATCTCAGAATTATTCAATATTTTACTTAGGCTTCACTGAAAAAGTTTTATAAAAGAAAACAATTTACCTCCCGAATGGCTAAGAGATAGATTGCGTGGTTTCTAAATTGTTTTCTCCTACTTATAAAATCTTATTATCTTCTAAGAACTAACCAATTCATTTCAGCTTAAGCTTGTTTTAAGAATTCACCATATAAAGGATAATGTTCATACTAGCCTAGCTAGGGATAACAAGTTATATAATTTTACTTTACAAAGGATAATTTCATATTTGATCACTTATGGAATTACTTGCTCTCAAGTTGGTCACCTCTACATTAATTTATTTGAATATAAATTTTAGTTAAACTTCTATAAGGATTAACCAACCCATTTTATTTTACTTATAACACATCATTATGAAGTTTTAGAAAAATTTAACTCAACATTTAATCTCAAGGGTAAAGTTTAACAATACTCATTTATGAAAACGAAACAAAGGTTACATCGATTCTTTCCAGCACGATACAAAATCCAAACAGATATACCAACTCTAAGGAACCATGAATAGGAAACAAAAGAGTAGTAAAATTGACCAAGGAATGCTAAACTATTCTTAGAATTCTGATAATCCAATAAGGTCACTCAACAAAGTGGTAATCCAATTTTCTTATATTTTCCATGATAGCCAAACAATCCAAGGCTTCCAAAGTTAAGACGACATAATCCACAATACATTATACTAAGACTCTAGCCCTCTTCTACAATCTCCACTGGACCTTATCCATAGTTGAACACCATAAAAAGGATTCAAGCAAAAGAACTTCTCAACTAAGGTTGAAGAAAAAATCTTATAAGCCTACCCCTCGTCTACTCCCATAAGCCATTTGCAACAAATTTTCCACAAGAGTCAATTCCTGAGAACTGAGAAAGATCAAGGCTACACAAAGCAACAATAGCTATTATATAACAATACCAAGAAGGGAAATAATTTATTACAAGAATTGGGTCAAATATCTCAACACTAACAACATCACAAGTTATAATACAGCCTCTACCATACAAATCAAACAATAAATACCTTGTACTTCAGTTATGAACAAAATCAATGAAAGTATGACAATCAGTACAAGTATTGCTCTTGGCCCTATAAAAAGAAATAAACAATCTAGCAAGAAAGGGGACTCCCATGAAATAATTAAATAATTACAAGATTGAAATTTGATATACATGCCAACCATCTACAATTATCAAAAGATACCAACAAGCATATGACTATAATATTAGATTTCTAAAAAAAACAAGAGTTGATCAGCCCAACAAAGAGGAACCACATAGTTTCAAAATATTAACATAAAAAGACAAGAATATTAGAGTTTCAATCCTGAAATTACATAGAGTATATGACTAACATTCAATACACGGACACCACACAACATAAGTTTCGAAGCGAAGGCAAAGTATACCAGTCTTGACCATTAACTCCCAAGATATTCCCCAATCATTCGAGAAGGGACAAAACCCTTATAGGATAGTAACAACACAAGAGAGTAGAAGGGAGTTTCATATCAAACAAGAGTACACAATAAGTCGTCTAAATTTTTATATCAGTAGGGATTTACAAAATTCCACAGTAATTCTAAAGTTTGGTTAATTTAAGAGAAATTACCTCTTTTCCAAAACAAGAATATTTTAAGGAAACCATTGATAACATAATCGAACCGTTCAAACATAGGTACAAACTTAAATTACTAAGTTTTGTTAACAAAATAAACACCTTTCACTATAAATACCATAATACTGTCAATTACAAGATTAGTTCTCCCCAAGGATAATAATGTTCAAGGCGATTTCCATCACAAAAAATTAAGGCAATTACGTGCATAGAAACTGACCAATATTAATTAATAGCATTAACATTATAAAAGAGAAAGAACATAAGTTATAAAAATAGAAAATGCCACCCACAATCTTTTTCGAGAGGGAAAAAGACCAAAACAAATCTAGTATTAGCAAAGGTACTGGATTTGCATAATTGAAATCTCGAATTTAGCTGATCCAAAAAACTAGTTACAGTTCAAGCTGATGGGGATGGTGAAGGTACTTCCTGAGGATGGATTTACAAATCCTAGGAACAAGACTAAAGATAACACATGAGTCTAAACATGCGAGGGTTCAGAAACGCGTTTCGCACAAACTTCCTCATTCTAAATGTTTTAAAACTGAATCTCTAACCCGGCTAGCCCAACCATTAATCACTACTAATCCTACAGTACTTTCTTTCTCTGATGAAAAAAATGAGGTTATCCAAGGTGATTAAGAGAGAGTTAAAAACATACGACAAAAGACAAATAAAAACAAACTCAAGTGATAGGAAGGATCTTCATAGTTGTCACAGGATTACTTTAACGATAGCAAAAATACTAGTTGGAACAATCATAATAAACTTGAAACTCAATCGTAGAGAAGAAGATATATATATATATATATATATATATATATATATATATATATATAAACAAAAATATGAAGGTTGATCACTTCGAGACAAGAAAAACATAACAGCTAGAGGCAGACGACACACATGCATACTTTCCACTAACATACTGATAACAATAAAAGCTAAAACAAGAAGAAAGACTAGCAGAAAGAAGAAATCTCCTCAACCAGGTGTCCGGTTTAGCTTCTGATCCAATTCCTTTCCACTTGGTGGTTGGATTTCACGATAATAGCTACATATAGTAATAGGTAGCATAGTGTCAGAAATATCGTCCCTATATCTCTAGCTTCAACAGGTCGAAAATAGGACACTGCAATGGAGCAAAAGATAACACGATCCATAACAGGTCACATCATCCCCTAGTCTATCAGTATAGCACTCAAGCTGAATTCTAGTCTGATTCATTAGCCCGGGTAGAGACCTCCTTTTTCCTGTGTTTTCATTCCCTTATTGAAAGAACAATGCTCGTAAGCCTCCTGTTGACTCGCTGTTATACATAAGATGGGTTTAATCGAAAAGGCCCAGTCACACACGTGAAAGATAGGGATAAGGCCAGACTGCGCAACATCTCCAAATAACCTTCCAACTTAGCATGTTTTGAGCTGTAGTCAATGTGAAGAAAAATGTATGAAATATAAAACACTATAATATACTCTGAGCTTCATCAGGTCGCATAGACATTGCACGGACCAAAAGCAACAATCTTCAGGCCGCATCTCCCCTTTTCTACCGGTTGGGAACTCAAGCTCCACTCTCGCCTATAGCCTTAGCCCGAGCAGAGAGCTCCAGTCCTACAAGTAGTATTGAATGTGATAGAACCCTGGTCGCAAGGGCTGTCAAGACTGTGGTATGCATAAGATGGGTTTAATGCCAAAGGCCCATCACACACATGAAAGACAGGGACAAGGCCAGACTACGCAACCTTCCAAATAACCATCCATCATACGTCAAATATGGGGTGCCAGTGCTAGGATAGAGACTTCAAATGAGCACAAGGTTACATGGATATTAGTCATCTGAAGAAGAAGATGCCTCCAACAAGGACATACGCAATTTGAGGGAGAATCCATGAAGCATGCAAAATTGGAAGCAATGACAGTCAAGGCAATGGGGGGGTCTCATGGAATAGCCACGGATACAAGATATACATGAAAGAGATCCGAAAACACAAGTTATGCTTCACCTTCCCACAGCCATGACAAGTCTCCAAACTGTATAGCTCGTTTCCTCCCAGAAGGGGACCTAGTCAATAGCTGTCAACTTTGATCAGTTCACCTAACCCACCATTCATGCAGCCAGAGACATATGTAGTTTAGAACAAGGGAGAAGACAACCATGCAGGAGCAAGGGGGATAAATGAGACAAAGGATGGCCCAGACAAGTGGCCAACATCAAGAGCGCCCAGGGATAACAATTGATGCAAAAAACATTGACCAGGGAGGAAAACAAAGGCTTCACTCCCCCCCAAACTAGTGATAAAAAAAATAGTGTCTGCTCATGTGGCCAGGATAAAACAGTAAACTCAGTGTTTTAAGTCTGCACAAATCTAAGCAGAACTAATAAAATAGAAACCCAATAAGTATGCGGCCAACATCAAGAGTCCCATTTGTAGGCGGCCACCACATCTCGAGGAGGAAAACAAGGAGACAACGATCCAGAAATATAGTTTCTAGTGCATTAAGAAATGTGTTTCAGTTTGTACAAACTAACCATTAAACAATGAAATTGACCCAACCAATAAGGTATTGCGCCTAGCCATCCACAAGAGTTTCAATCCACCACTATGCCATGCGCATGGTGTTTTCAAGTTGAAGAGAAAATCTACTTCAACCACTGAATAAAACAAGACTTCAAAAAAAAATCAATAAGACTCCCAAAACATTCATTTCCTTCCCTCAAAACGTGTCTCATGCCAAACACTACCCCAATGAATGGCCATACAGATCTAAAATTAATTGAGGGTAGGCGTACAACTCCAAGTCACCTCACGACTTACCCACTATCTAGAAAGACACGATGGTAGGAAAGGCTCCTCCCATGCATACCCCTAAAGACCAAGTCGGATTCAAAAATGAATTGTCATAAAAAACCGCAAGCGGCCATGTTCGGATGGAAGGAAAATCAAATGGTGGGGGTGGGTGGATGCCTTTACAGAATTAAAAGACATTTTATCGACCAAAGCTAAGTTTAGCAAGGTCCAAACGACCAAGGGGTAGGAACTAGGCCAAGGTTGGCGTGTTGACGGCCAACACGAGAAACCATGACTCTAAACCATGACGTGCCACCAACAACAAGACTCCTCTTACTTTGTGTGAGCTGAGGCTCGATCCGTGAAGTGACCAATTGAAACAATAAAATCGCTCATCGATAACTCAACAATAAACTTGATAACAAATCGATAATAAAAAAATGAAGTTATCGTTGATCGCTAATTAAAAAAATAATAGTATTACTATTTTTATTACTATTACTATTACAACTTAATACTACTTATTAATCATATTAACAAGGACCAACATACAAGCTTGACCAAAATAATAATAAGCAAAAATTGACAATTCCAAAAGAATTATTATTATTATTATGTAGATGTTCCCTCTAGCTGGTCACGCCCTAACAACATCAAATCATCATTCAAACCACCAATTTAATTCAACAATGAGATTATTCCTTAATAGGGTAATCGAAAAGGTGAAGCCAAAAAAGATTAGTAGGAGCACGACAACGTTAAATGCAATTAGCAACACTGGTCGTCGAAGAAGAAAAAGAAGAACGATGAACGGGGCATTACTTAAGTTTAGAAGAGAAAGATATTAATTTTAACATTATTGGAAATTGGGTTAAAAATAGTATTCTCTCTTTTTCTATCTTGACTTCCTTATAATTGTTTAAGCTTTTATAATCGGGATTTAATTAAAATCCTTACTAAGGCCTTGGAACCTTTCAAAAAAATTATTCCATAATTTTCCCTGTTTGCTATCAGGTTTCTCAAGGATTTAAGTGAGAAAAATGTGGGTGTTACACTTGGTATTAGAGTGGTGGGTTCAACACCTGGACCTTGGGCCAACTTTGAAACTCATAAACCAGTTACTAGAATTTGAACCTCCATGATTAAAAAATAAATAATAATAATAATGTTGTTCAAATTGTTGTACTTTCCTAAGTGGCGTTTGTCAAACCCGTTTAACTTAAAATGTTAATTTAGATTGAGTTTCTTACGAATTTCTGGTGTATCAGGAACTGGGTTGTTTTGCTAAGATGTTGTTTGGTGAGCCTTAGCTCTTTGTTTTTATTCGTGTCAAGTGAAGACAAAATTGAGAATCTTCCTTGTTGGAATGATAAATTGTATGGTGTGATTCTTGTGGTTTGACATTAGTGGTTGTGTTCTGGGGTCAGACAAAGTAAATTAGAAGTTGTTTAGTCTCCTAAAGCTCCCCTTTCCTTCAATGATTAGACAAGTTAGTTTTGGTTGCTGATGTGGCGACTTAATCCCTGTATGAGTAAGTGGATATTAGGTCTTGTGTTGATTTTTATCCAGCTTTGTGTATGTGTTCTTAGCATTGAGCTCGAGGTATAGTACCCCTATTGGCAACCATGAAGGGCTGCAAAGTGATTGTGATGTTGACTTTCTATATTTTATATTCATAAACTTATGTTATTTTATCAAGGACCAACATCTTATTTTATGATTGAATTGAGAAGATCTGAGGCTCTTTTATTTATGTATGTTTTTGCGAGAATTTTTAGACATTGCAATGTAGCTACTTAGCAAGTTTCCTTGATTTCTGATATTTCTTGGATTTTACTTTGAATGGTGACTCAGAGCTCATTATCTATTGGCTACTTAGCTAAGTTCTACGTGATTCTTTCTTGCATGTTGTTGAGCTAGTTCTACGTTGTTTGTATTGCGACATTCTGTCATATGGGAGTACACCCTAGGTGCCTTGAATGTCTTCTTAGGTGCTTTAATTTATGCCTTGATTTTGGAAAGATGGAATCATGAGTGTGTTTAGGATATTAGAGTGACTCTTTCGTTACTTAGCCTTGCTAGAGAGATTTTGTTGTGTAGTGAGGCTAGTTGGCAATTTGATAGAAGTGGTGGTAATTCTCTTAACACCTAGTAAGAGATTTCATCCTTGTCAGCGTAGATGTGTTTGGTTATGGGCTTATGGATTGTGTTAGGATTGGATTGACTCTTGGTTGAATGTATATTTTAGTGGATAAGTGTTTGTTTGGTAGTGATGTTCCATGATGGCATGCTAAGTTTTATCATGGTTTCCCTTGTTTCTTTATAGAAAGTGTTGACTTGTGGATTATATGTATCTTGGTAACTATGGTTAGATTTAAGCCCATTCAGGCAATGTGTTTAATTAAGTGTGCTTGTTTTTCTCTCATTGACCTATAAATAAGTCTACCCTTGTCTAAACTTTTTAAATTATATGAATAACACTTTATGACCTACTAATCTTTGACTCTCCCTTCTCATTAAGATGTATTTGATAAAATGGTTAAATTGAGTATAACAAAACTCTAATTGAGGGGATTGGATTTTGAGGCTTAACAAATAAAATAGAACATTAGGAAAAGGAAAATGGTTTCTTGATATAACGTTGGTAGGATAATAGAGTAAATGAAACTATGTGAGAAATAGAAAGAAGAATTTGTCCATTTACCTTCCCTAGAGTAAAATAAATAATTTCCACCACCTATACAGAATGGTGAGATATCATTAGTGGTGCTCCTTGTTAACGTAATTATGTGATGCGATAATAGAAGGAAGATTCTAATTAGGAAAACTTGTAAGAAAAGTGTTAGCAAGTGTGATCAGGGGATCATTTTTGAAAGTTCTATAAACATCCATAAATCATTTCAGTGTAGAATATCATTGCGAGAGCTTTCCGACGACTATTTGAACATCAAAAACGGAGTCCGCGTGTGCAAATGATGTTTGGTCAAAGATTGGTCAACTAGTCAACGTTGGTCAACAGAAAAATTACTGATTTTGAAATCATTTGAATTCAACACCATTGCGTAGAGCTCACCAACACCTTTCCGACACATTTTGAACAGACCAAATCCGAGTCCATATACAAAAGTTATGACCGGTCAAAGTTTGGTTAATTGGCGATCAACGAGCAAAGGACACACCAAGTGTACGAATAAAATGGTGACACGTGGCACACCAGAAGAGCTGCATGTAAATTTGGGCACATGGAATTTGGGTTTATGCATTACCCACATAAAAAAGGTTTAGAATCTTTTCTTTTCTTTTTTTAAGAAATTAATTTTTTAAAAAAGGCTTATTAAAGCCTAAAACATTATCCTTCCCACCTAATGTGGGATATTACCCACTTTTTAATATACATCCACATTCACGTGGAAGTTGGAGGATTGTGTGGGATATAACCCACTTCACCGCCAACATGGGGATTTAATCCCATTTCATATGCAAAACGGCCAATATGGGTATTTGATCCCATTTATTTTGCTACGGGTAAGGCTTAGGTTTAAAATAGCCTAAGGATAATTTGCAAATGCATATTTTAAGGGCCCTATTTTTTGTATAAATAGGGAACCCGTTCATTGTAATGGACACACACAAAAGGTAGAAGACAAGCTCAGAGGTTGGAAGGCGAATGAGAAATTGTTGTTGGGTGAAGACCTAAATTATTTTAGGCATTATTATTTTGATTATTATTGACCTATTATTTGTTAGGCAATAATAAATTAAATATTTTTGGCTAGGAGTTATTCAAACTACTTAGTTGGCCCATAGCGCCACACCAATTACTTGCAAATCCTAGATTGTCGACCGGAGTGCTAGCGTCGCATTGATAGTGTCGGCAAGGCCAATCGAAGCCGAAGGAGATTGTACACCAGGAAGGTGGAAGTCGGGTGCTATTTTTCACCCTTGTCATCCGAAGGTCTGGTTATTCTTCTAAGCAAGTTTAAATAGTTTCCATTAGGTTTTCTTGTGAAATTACTATTGTAACTTACAAGTTTTGACTAGTGGAACGGTTCGACCACGAACTCGGAGACGTAGGCAATTGCCGAACTCCGTAATCAATCTGTGTGCAATTGTCATTATTGTCTTGCATTATTTTAAATTGATTACATAAAAGGAGTAAATCATTGGCAAATAATTAAATCCTATAAGGGTCCGAGATCAGGTCGTAATAATCTGGTTATTTTCGGATCAAGTTTGGTATCAGAGCTGGTTTAGCTCCATATTTGTTTTTCAGTAAATCTGATTAACAAAGTGATTGCTTCAAATCAGTGCAGTTGGTTCAGTTTGTGTGAACAGGGTACAAGTGCACTATGGGTAAAATGTCTACACAGGCAAAGCTCGAAGATTTTGAAGCTTATAATCACCAGATCCAGGAAGAGAACTCTCTCCTGCGATCAATGTATTACTCCTTGGAAGAGGAGAATGCTCGTTTGAAATCAGAACTGCAAACCAAGGATGAGCTCTTGGCAAGGTTGCAATGTGGTGATCAGAGGAAGGAAATACCTTCAACTTCAGATGTAGAGGCCATGGCAGATGATTGCACTGTAAGTTGTTCACCACGGGAATCTTCTTCTTCCTCCCATTTGGTTTCAGATTCAGGTAATGAAGTATTTGGTTTGTTTCAAAAGCATACTAGAGGAATTGGATCCAAGTTACTAGGTAAAATGGGATTTGATGGAAGAGGCCTTGGGAAAAATGGCCAAGGCATTACTAACCCAATACAGGTCGAGGATCATCCTCATTTTGTAGGTTTGGGTTATCCTAGTGTCGAAATGGAAATTGGAGAATGCTCCAAGAATGCTGACGGGAGACAAGCTTCCGAAAGCAAAGTGATTACCCCACTAGTCCTGCGAGAAGATTCTGAGTAGGAAAGTTGTGCTTCGTCGTCACAGGGAAGATGTGGTAAGAGAAATCAGCGAAGAGGTAATGAGATTCCACCTCCAGTTTCTTACCATAATCATAAGCACAATAAAACTTCTGATCCACTTTTTCAGCTTAAGAAGTATGGTTATGATTTTCAGAAGATGTGGAATTCCTTTCCATGTACTTTTTGTGGATTGCATAATCTTTCAGTGGCCAGATGCTAGAAGAGAAGGACACTGATGAAGAAGTTGATGCCGTTCGTCAGGAACATGGCAAATCAGAAAGACCAATCTCATCATGCAGAGTCGAGAAACGGCAGAAAGAGTTCCTCATCCCAGAAGAAGGAGATTAAGATGAATTTTTGTGCTCATTGCAAGAGGAATGGGCATTGGGTGGAAAATTGCTAGAAACTGCATCCATCTCGCCTTCAAAGTAATGGCCAGCCAAAGATGGAATGGAGGCCTATTGCAAAGGCAAAAGAAGTTTCTACTCCAACACCAGTTGAAAATTCCACCCAGGACCAGGTAATACCTGAAAGTGAAATTCCTTTCAAATGGGTAAGTCAATAGTTTTTCAATTATATATTGCATAATTCAGATTGATGAATCGTATGCAGTATTAAGTTTGGAGATTAGATATTGTGAGAAAATTTTGAGAGAAAGGTTTACAATACTCAGTGGATTTTCTTACTTAGAAAATTTGATTAATGCTCCAAACATATCTCCTAATCAGCTTGTGAGTACCTGTTACAGCTTGGATACAGGATTTGACTCATATAAAGCTTGGAGATTGATCTGCCATTTGTGCAGATAGTAGAGTTCGCAGAGATCAGCTTGGAACTTCATTCTGTGTAAAGGCATTGTGACCGTGCAACAGAATGGTAGCTAAATCACTGTTGGCATTGACAGCGGGTCGGAACTTCATTCTGTGTAGAGGCATTGCGACCGTGCAGCAGAATGGTACCTGATATTAGTATGTCAACAAGCGGAGCTCTCAAAGTATCAGCTCGGAACATCATTCGGTTTCGAGGCATTACGACCACACATATGAATGGTAGTTGATCAACAGACTTAGCATCATACATTGGAGGCTTCAGGTCTTGAAAGAGGCTTAGCATCATGCATCAGAGGCGTTGAGGTATGTAACAGAGACTTAGCATCGTACATCGGAGGCTCGAGGTCTTGAAAGAGGCTTAGCATCATGTATCGAAGGCGTTGAGGTCTACAAAGACTTAGCATCGTGCATCAGAGGCTCGAGGTCTTGAAAGAGGCTTAGCATCATGCATTGGAGGCGTTGAGGTCTGTAAAGGGACAAGGAATTTTCCATCATCAACATCGGATCAATCAAAGCTCTACGTAACATGGAGTTCCTTCAAACCAGTTTGGATTCTACGGAATCAACTCGGAGCCAGGAGCTATGTTATAGAGTAAAAGAAGATCCTTATTGTCAGATATCAAGAATCTTAGCACCATACAGAAGGAGCGTTGAGGTTTCATTCAGAAACTTAGCACCATAAAGCGGAGGCGTGGAGGTCTTCTTCGGATATCAAAGTGATGCAGCAGAAGCGTCGTGGGCCCATAACCCACAAGTCCTAGGATCATAGTAGAGTTGTCGAAGTGAGAAGGTTGGAGGAGAAGACCCAAGGGTCTACTACAATAGCACTTCCGAGGTGGCAGCAGAATTTTCCAGATTCAGGATAGTATGGAAGCTTTTTGGGACAAAAAGCTTTTCTTAGTGGGGAGCTTTAGTTAGAAGATTGATTGTTCCTTTTCCTTTTATAGTCATTTTATTATTATTCCCTAGAGTGAAAACACTCTTTAATGAATCATCCAAACTCTAAAATAAAACTACAATTTACCTTGAATGTGATTAGTGCAAAGATAGAATCAACTAGTCAACTTTGGTACAACACATGGACTCTCTAGTGATGTTTTATACTCAATATGTGAGTCAACACCATTGCATATTTAGCTCAGCCAATACCTTGTCGGATGCAATTTCAACCGACCATGGATCTTGGAGTAGGGATTTAGACCTAATTTATGACCGGCTGCAAAGTTCTGATCATACTGATTTTTCGGTACAACGAGCATAAGCATATCGCCTATAATTGTTGACAAATAAAATGGTGACACGTTGCACACTAGATAGATTCTGCACATATCTTTCGGCACATGAGAATTGAATAGGATTTTTTTTCACTATGTCCTCTTAGACCTTAGGTTTATGAATCTGTTGTTTTCATCCTCTAAGAAATTAAATTTTTAAAAAAAGGCTTATTAAAGCCTCTAAGGTTGAACCTTCCTCTTCCTCTTCCATGGGATATTACCTAATGTATGAGATGAATCCATATTTCATCTGCAACTTGGAGGATTGTGATGGGATATTTAACCTATGTTCACCGACTTACAATAGTGACTCAATGCAACTCATTTCATATTGCAAAACTTACTCAATATCCTTAATTGATCCCATTCAATTTGCAACAACCAAAGGATAAAATTTTGTTGGAAAATATCCTAAGGATAATTTTTCAATAATCCTTCTATCTTTAAGGGCCCTAGTTTCTCCCATGAATATTTAATTCGTTCATTGTAATGGACAGCTTACTACATAAGGTAGAAGACATGATTAGAGCTTGGATGGCAAATCTGAACCTGTTCATGTGTGAATATCTTTTCATAATTATCTTTGAAGTAATATGTAGTTTTGCATTATTATTGACCTATTCTTTGTTAGGCAATGATACGCAACTTGGAGAGTGTCTTATGCAGTTTTATTTTTTACTGGCTACTATGACAATAGCGTCACAGGAATTACTTTCAAATGCTATGACTTGATCGACCGGAGTGCTAGCGTCGCATTGATAGTTTCCGTCTTTCTTTTCGTAATTTGTTCGAAGGATTATCTGTATGCTATGATAGGTGGAAGTCGGGTGCTATTATACACCGCTACATCATACGAAGCTCTATGTACCTATTATTCTAAGCAAGTATAAAACACATCATGAGATCTGAAGAGTGCCTTCATAGTTAACAACTAGTACTTGTAATTCTTTCCAGTTAAATTGACTAGTGTTTGTAGACCTAATGTAGACCACGAACCTGGAAACGTAAAATCCATAGTTGACTATAAATCCGTAATCAACCTATGTGCAATTGTCAATACTCTCATACATTATTTATAGAAATTGAGTAGTCTTAAAAAACAGTACAATCAAAAACATAATAAAATAACTTAGCAAATAAAAATCCGAGCATTCACGTCGTAATAATTGCCAGAGGATTGGGCATCAGTGTGTAATCTTATTGGAATCCTTCATCCTTATCATAACTTTCAAAGTAATGAAGTTTAGTTTTTTACGATGTACATGGAGGCTCTATTGCTACAGCCTCTTATATGAAGTTTCTACATTCTTCTATTATTCAGTCTAAACAAATTCCACCCAGGAATTGCTTTATATTATATAAAAGTGAATTTCTCTAAAAATAACAATAAACAATTCTAAACTAGAGCTTCCCCCAAACAAAACTATAGTCATAAAAACTACGCATGTTGATGCATGCTTACAAACAGAATTAAGTTTGTTTTATTTGATATTATGAGAATATCCTAAGAGATAAGGTATCTATTTAATACTAATTGGATGTTGTGTAGGCTTAGAATCTAATTTTATCTAATGCTCCTAAACATACCTCCTAGGATAAATTACATGTGCATTACCTGTTACAAGTACTTGGATACATAATTATTGACTCATATAACAAAGTTCTTGGATATTGATCTGCCATTTGTGCAGATATTATTATTTCGCATGAGATCAAATCTTCTAATTTCTTTTCCTGTGTAGATGGAATTGTGACCGTGCAATTTTATATTGAAGCTCAATCACCAGTTAGCATTGTACATACGGGTCTAAGATATTAAAATCATTTTCCTCGACCAGAGGCATTGCTAATTCTGTGAAGCACATTCAATGGGTTTCTCCTTTCATATTTTTCTTTTTAACAAGTATGCCCAATGTGTCTAACACAATATGATTAATTCGAAACGTCATTCGGCTGTCAAGGCATTACAACCAGTTCACATACGATTAGGATTTCTTATCAATAGATTTAGCATCTTACATTAGAAGGGTTCCAGACGTGATGTGTAGGAGGCTTAGAAAAAATGCATGTAGTTTAAGAATTTAGTTTTGGCAACAGAGAATTAGCATCGTAACATATTTAGGCTTGAGGTCTTGAACAATGCTTAGCATTGTGAATATTCGATATTTATTGATTGGTTTACAGAGTCCTTAGAAATTGTGCGTAATAGGCTCGAGGTCTTGATAGAGGCTTAGCATTCATAACTAAAGAAGAAATTCATGTTCCTGTTCAATAGGGACAAGGCATTGTCCCAAGTAAATATGATATCGGATCAACTGAATCCTTTTCATAACATTGAGTTCCTTCAAACCAGTTTAGATTCCTTATGAAATCAATTCGGAGTAGTTAGCTGTGTTATAGAGTAACACCAAGATTCCTCTTGATATTTCAAATATTCAAGTACCTTAGCACCACACAGATTTGTTGTGCGTCAACGCTTTTCTTTCAGAAACTTATCACCATAAAGCGGAGCCTTTGATGTCTGTGCATCAGATATCAGAGTTACGCAGCGGCAGCGTCAATGGGCCCATAACCCACAAGTCCTAGGATAAGAGAAGAGTTGCATCAATCTTGTTATTTTTTGAGTAGAATTCCCAAGGGTGCTACTACAATATCACTTCCGAGGTGGCAGCAGTGTATTTCCAGATTAAGGATAGTATGGAAGCTTATTTGGGAGTTAAAGCTTTTCTTAGTGGGGAGGTGTGCTAATCAAGGGGATCATTTTCAAAAAGTTCCCTCAACATACCATAAATAGTGTCAGTGTAGAATATCATATCGAGAGCTTTCCAATTGAGTGTAAGAAGGTGACAAATGGACATCAGGAGCTCTAGATATGTTCGGTCAAAGTTCAGACAGCGGGAAAGTCAAACTCTGGTCAACTAGTCAATATTGGACCAAATTGCACTGTGACACATGGCTTGCCACCACTCGTCGAATTCACTCAATTTTCCTATCGGAAGAGACGACAAGTGGAGCTATATACTATTGATCGAGTTAATTATTTCCATACCACATTACATGGGTCAAAATTATATTTACTTGGTAAGTCCACTTTCCAAATGCCACACATATATATTAATGTTTAAACATTAGTATAAACTACCAAAACAAATACATGTTATCACCAAACTTCCATGTGGAGGAGGAGTGAAGCGGTGGTAGGGAGTAGGCATTAATGCCTATGCCACTTGGTAGAAGGAAATTGAATCCACGTGAGTATGGGGGGCGGTTAAGCTCTAACATGGTCTTTTGACCACTACACATAGCGTGGGAAGGCTTATTTAAAGCCTTAGACATTATCCCCCACCGCCAAAAATGTGGCACCTTTTCCAAATGTGGCTCCATTATGGGATTCAATCCCATTAAACATGTAATCCACTCCACATGGGATTTATTCCATTTAAAATACATGCTTATCCGCCTTTTAAAATGTTGCCATCAATTTAAATGTATCCACATCACGTGGAATTGGGAACAATGGTTAAAAAGGGGATTAAAGAGGATTATAGGGATTATTATCCCATCCGAATTATGTGGTTAGGATAATATTAGCCTAATGATAAATGATTTTCCATTATTTTTGGGCCCTAAAATTGTATAAATAGGGAACCCATTCCTTTGTAATGGACACACACAAAATACATAGAAGCTCAATCCTACAGCAGCTAGGAAGGTGAAGTCCGAGCCAAAAGGAGATTGAGAAATTTGTTGTGTGAAGACCTAAATTATTTTAGGCATTATTATTTTTTATTATTATTGACCTATTATTTGTTAGGAAATAATAAATTAAATATTTGTGGCTAGGAGTTATTCAAACTACCTATTTCGGCCCATAGCGCCACAACCAATTACTTACAAATCCTGGATTGTTGACCAAAGTGCTAGCGTCGCATTGATAGCGTAAGGAAGGCCAATCGAAGCCAAAGGAGATTGTACGCTAGGAAGGTGGAAGTCGGGTGCTATTTTTCACCCTTGTTGTCCGAAGGTCTGGTTATTCTTCTAAGCAAGTTTAAATAGTTTCCATTAGGTTTTCTTGTGAAAGTACTATTGTAAAATACAAGTTTTGACTAGTGGAACAGTTCGACCACGAACCCCGGAGATATAGGCAATTACCAAACTCCGTAATCAATATGTGTGTAATTTTCATTATTGTCTTGCATTATTTTAAATTGATTACTTAAAAGGAGTAAATTATCGGCAAATAATTAAAGCCTATAAGGGTCCGAGATCAGGTCATAATAATCTGGTTATTTTCGGATCAAAGTGAAACTATAACTTTTGACTTAATAGTTGGTTTATAAAATGAGTATTATTTATGCGTATTGAGTGCAATGTATAATTGAACCCTTATTTTTTCCACCTACCTAGATTTTTGAAACACCTTGTTGTTAGCGATGTGTTCTAATTGTGTAGTACTCTCATGTTCACAAACGTATGTGCTTTTCCCTTGTAAGAGTTGGGCCGTCAAACACTTGTTGCCTCGTAGCTCAACGAGTGTGAGTTATGGACTTTAGGATTCGGTCTTATATCTTGTTTTTTAAGAAAAGCAACCTCCTTGTGTGCTGATTTATTCCTTAGTGACCTATGTTATTTTAATTTTAAGGCAACATACGTTAAGGATATGAAATAAATTTGGGAATTTCTCCTCTCCTTCTTCCTTTCTTGAGACACCCCATTGTGATTGTTCCCTTTTTTCGTAAGGAGAAGAAAGTGTAAGTTGTTTTTGTAATCTGTTACTCAATTTTTGGTATGATACACTTCTAGATTGTAGTTAGAGCCCCATCTTGTTGCTTGTTTTTTTGCTTCTAGCTTCCTTGAGTGCTCTTTGGTGTTATGATTTAGGCATGTACTCTCCTTATGGTTATTTTGAGCTTGAGAAGGATTTAAGATAAATAAATCCCATTGTGTTATAGTGAGTGGTGCTTCTTGTATTGATATGTTGGTTTTAATGCAAATAATTTCTAAATGTTTGACGTATCTAAATTAGGGTAGTGTTGTGTGTTCGATCCTGAGTGTAAAATCAGGTTATAGAAAATTTGCGGTCATGACTCTTCTTAGTATTACCATGAAAATTTAATTGTACCCCTTTCGAGTTATAGGAGTGCTTACCATTAATAGTTATTGATTTTAAATGTTTTGGATAACTTAACTGACCTTCCTTGTTATTAAACCTCATCTTGTGTGATCTCAAAATTATGAGACCTTTGAGTAGACATGTTTTCTCATATAGATTGATGGTCATGGTTGATATTTTCTATCCTTGTCTAAATAAAAAACTTTGAATGTGTAACTTAACCTTAGTGAAAGCCTTAACTTTTGTTGTGGAAGTATGTGGGATCCATGGGGGACTATATGGTAATTTTGAGTTCACAAAATTATCCTAGTTATTCCTTTACTTGGTGGTTATTTTTGAGACTCCTTTGACCATTTCATGTTTTGATGCTATGTGTTGGATTTTGGTTGATCAAGTAGAGTTACTCTATAGAATTAAATGTTTTCAATCTTACTTGAAGAAATTTTACAACTCGTCCCTTTCAATCTCTCGTCATCTTGTTGAATTGCATTGGACCAAACTTGGGTTCTGTAGAGCCACACTCGTTGAAACAAAGGAATTCCACAAAGGGTGTGATCCTATTTCTTTTGCAGTGTTCCCTACCTATTTCTCTGTGACTTCTGGGAGGAATTCAAATCTAAGAGGAGGGGAATGTAGTGTCCAATTCTCTTCAACACTAAATGAAACCATGTTTATCATTTCCGAATTGTTTATAATCGTAAACCTTGTTGCTTTATTCAAGTTAACATGTTAATAAGATGTACGGGACATCATGACTCCATTGTGTTTTGGTTATTATTATTTTGACTGTATGTTTTATTGTGGACCATGATGGGAATTTAAGGATAAGATAATTAGCTAGAATGGTTGCATTGTCATAAATTGATTGTGATAGCATTACTCTTCGATATTGTTTTGTTGTATTCAGTCTATCTCTGTGACTGGACACATAGACACTATTATGGATTATTACCAGAAGATATTGATAGATGAATGTCATTAACACATTTTGATATGGAAATAGAAGGATAGACATTACAGTAACCGAACTAATTAACTTTCGAAAGACATTCATTATGGAATAAAATTGTGTGTTGTCAGATAGATATATGTCGATATTTCAAATCATTTTCGTATTGATTTTATTATGATTTTCAAATTTATTTTTTAGATTTCTTTGATATTGGTGGATTGGATAAATTGTGAATGAGTGAAAGTATTGCTAAAATTAGATGTTCCAGTTGATTTATGATCTTAGTGAAAACTAATGTATGAGTAGAATTGAAATGTTTAAAATTAGAGTAATTGTTAAATGACTTGGTCTTAGCAATAATAGTTATAATATTTGATGTTGAAATTTATATTTAGATATAAGTGTTTTATTACTTTGACATCATTAATATGGCCATGAGGCTAGAGGGGTATTGTGTGATTTTTGCAGGTAAATATATCACTACAACAAACTATGGGGGATAGGAGACCAACGATGAAGGAATGTGGGGTATTGGCCACTGGTCACCATGGAAACTTATGTAATGTTGTTTTCTTATTATTTGTTGTCAGGGGTTTCCCGTGGGGGGATGACCCCAATTGTGACCAAGGGTTTGTGTGTAGTTATTTTCCTCTCTTTCATTTAATTTTGGTGTATGTGATTTAAGTTGTGATGTAATTCCCTTTTATCATTAATGGGTTTAAGGGTCTTGATTAAGTGAGCTAATCATATTAATAAGCTAATTTTGGATGTGACAAAAAGGATTCAATTATTAGAGTGGTTGGGTCTTTTTTCCCTATGGTTATTAGTTGAGTGCTTGTGTTTTTAAGTGTTTTACACTCCACCCTACTTGGGAAATTCGGATTTGGCCTTAAGGACCAATTTTGGAGGCTTGTGGGACACGCTAAGCTTTTCCCACACATCTTAATTTCTTATACCAACCCTTCCTATAGGTAAGGGGGTCAAAAATAGACCCCATTATGTGTTTTGGAAGGCAAAAGGTGAGTTCTAATTGCACTTTATTACTTGTGTTTAATTTTTTGTCCTTAAGGGTGTGGGTTAGACTGGTCTATGTAAGAGGTTTTTCATACTTCTCAACCACCCTTTTATTGTGCCTTGGGTTATGGGTTTGAATTGAGTGATGTGGGATGGAGAAGAAATGATGTGGCATCTTACATGGAGCCACATCATCTCCCTCTCCCTATTTTCTATTTATTGGAGTTTTGGGGAAGGATTGGGGGTTACTTGCTCTTTTTTGGAGATGCTTGTAATTTTGGAGAGCTTGCTTGAGAATGGATCTTGGAGTGAATGATGGTTTCTTATGATTTTGGAAGTCTTGGAGCTTGTTGTGTATTAATACTCTTCATTTGTGAGGTAGTTTTCCACCTTTGTTTTTACCTTGCTATTTTTTTTATGCTCTTATGTATAGATGTTGATTGTTATATTGGTTATGATTGTGGGAAATAGAATTGATTCTTAGGTTGTGGGAGAAATGGAAATTGGGGTAAAACTTGAGGGAGACACAAGAGAAATGGTATTGGGTATTTGAGGAGTTCAGTTGGGTTGGGATGTCCACCTTGTCGATAAAAATGTTTTGTGTTTATCTTGTTATTCTTTTAATGGATGCATAACAGTGCGGGAGGCATACGAGTGGTGTATCTTCTTGGAGGGAGGCATAAGATTTTTTTGTGTATTTTGATGGATTTTTTGGAGGCTCATAGGTGGACACCCAAACCCTTGGGAGGCATAAGAAGAACCCCGATGTAGCTTTCTCCTCCATGGCTTTAACATGAAGCCCTTGTGTATGATAGTTTTTGGTTGGTTGTAAAGAAATTGGTATTGTGTTATTTCATTATTTGTCTTGATTGAATGTGTGTGGAAGCCATTTTGAGATTTCATGGGTGTCTAAATAGCCCTCATTGTTTCCTTGTTAGGGCTTGGGGGCCAATGAGAAAGAAGGCTTCTCTCCCTCATTGGATATTTTGGCTGGGTGGAGAGTGTTACCTACTCCCCCTTTTTTTTGTTGTGTGCATGACTTGATGAAGATGATGGACTTAAAGGATGAAATTATCTTGTTTGGAATATACATGTGGAGTTATGGCTTGTACTAGTATGATCCTACTACTTGTAAATTGTATCAATAGTTTATTTAATTTAATCTCATTCATTCTTGGAAATGGTTCATTATGGCTTGCATTTCTTTATCAAAATGGGAACCATGTTACTATCTTGAAATGCAAATAAAGACCCTTTAAGTATGAATGTTATTTAAGTTAAAGGAAAAGGGAGTGTTGATCATTTTGACATTGTAGGCAATCCGGTTTGGATGAGATAATTTTCATGTGGGTATGTTTATTATTCTCCCATTCAAATGATGCATAAGAGGGAATATATGAAATTGCTTTTATAGTATAATGTCCTCCTTGTTGTAATAGGATTTGAATTAAGCAAATGGATGTACCACAAATTTTTAAACCCTAGAAATATTTATATAAGTAAAAAAGATTGTGATAAATTGTTAAAGTTAACAAATACACAAAAATATCCACTTCTATAGTTGCTTAAGTGCAAGTAAAAATATTCACTCTGACAATTTTACAATTGCAATGTGTAATTTCCCCCACACTTTTTGCAATCCCATAAACTTCAATATGAAACAAAAGTAATAAATAAATACATATTATTAATATATAATAATTACATATTAATAATATCCATTGAGCATTTTCACAATTTATAATATCATTAAATGAATATCATTTCTAAGTATCCTTAATAGATGTTTATACTTATATTTTAGTAATAAATATTAATATACATATATATATACTTTATATTTATATATGTATATAAATAAATTTTAATAGTGAGAAAGTAAGAATAAAATACAAAAAATATATATAATAAAAGAAAAGAGATAAAATAATGGCAAGATTGTTTAAATAATAATAAAAATGGAAAAAGATTTTGAATGTGGCCTAAGGGCTTTTTGTTTTATTTATAAAAGGTTTGGGGGGGGGGGGGTGTGAGGGGTAAGGGGCGAAGGGGGCACCGACCCCACCCAAACCCATTTTATTTCATATGGGGTAGGGGTGAGGTCAGCAGCCCTCCCCCCAATAATTTCAAACCCCACTAAAATACTCCTCCCCTCCACCATGGAAACCTCCCTATGCAGCATGCAAACTGCTCCCCCAAAATCTATTAAATCCTCCCCATTAATACTAACCCCACCCCTTCATCGCCTTAATAAATCTATACCCCCCTTTGTAGATGCAGTGGCCATTAAGCATCTTGCAGCCTATGTATTGGTTCTTACTTTTCTGCGGCCATTATTTCTAGCCTGCATATAAATTAAAAGTGTGTGTGTGTGTGTGTGTGTGTGTGTGTGTGTGTGTGTGTGTGTGTGTGTGTGTGTGTGTGTGTGTGTGTGTGTGTTATATGCAAAAGTTTTTTGTGGGTTGTTTTTATTATTAAATAAGTACATATATATACAGATAGGTATACATGCACATATGTGTTCATATTTATATACAAAAGAGGGATTTACACACGATATATATCTATATAAATATATAGGGTTTCTAGTTATTACCCAAAATGGGTTTACACACTAAGTATGCACATTGAGCCTACAAGTAGAAATACTTCTATTAAATAAATACAAAAGAGAAAGCAATACCCACAAAGGGGAAATGAATGGATCCAAGTCTTAAGCCCAAAATTTAATCAAGCAATGTTTCCATGCCTCCAATCACTACAAAAAATTAACCCTTTTGCCACAATTTTTCAACAATAATTTTGTGGTTATATGATATTGTTGGGAAAAACCATTATTTAGTGTGTATATTAGAATACTAAGTGGTAATTAATTTTTTATTTTTTAAGTGAGGTTATTTACAACAACTCGCGTATATTAAATTTTAGATATTTGTGTGAGAGATTCTAGGGATCTCTTAGTTGTTTATTGCTATGTCTTGACTCCTAAATTATTGGGATCAATGCCTAAATGTAACTATTGAACTACTAAATATTTGGATGGGAGCATTATTATTTACACATGGTAACAGAGTTGAGGTTGATCTATAAGAGAATAATAATTTTGAAGAGGCAGTCGATGATCTTTAGAAGAGAATAATACGTCTTTGTGCATTTTGAACAACACTGTAGGAGTCGTAGTTTTCTCACACGTTGTCCACGCATCGCTAGAGCAGTCCACACAGTTTGGAGTGCCATGTTGGGAGAGTGACAGAGATTATTTATCCATATGAAGATAGCTGACACTCTTGATCTCTGTTTGGACAACTATTGACAATGACAATCAATGACAACGATGAAGAACGTAAGGTAATAGCAAATAGTGATGAATAAATGCAATGATATGCATTATTTAGTCAGATATCTGGCAAAGGACTATAGATAGGTTCTGCTTGTAAGATGAAAATGGTAGGGAAACAAACCATAAATGTCTAGCTTGCAACATGTATGCGTGAAGATAAAAGATAACTATAATGCAACCCATAAATGTATCAACATCTAAGCATGTAGTGTGGCATGAAACATGCGGTCTGTGGCCAAAGGTCGAGCTAGATCGTCCACACAATGAACAGACATATAGTAAATTGAATTTTTTAAGTCGATTAAATCGTTTAGAGTATTTAAAAAGTAATTTCTCTTTAGTACTTTTTAAATAGGGATTTATCGATATAGTCTTCTTCTAAAATGTATTATATCCTTCAATTGGAGTCATTTTGTTTACAAATATGATAGTTGTGAAAATGGAGAAATTGAGTCTCATTGAGAAGTTCGAAGGACGTGATTTTCATACATGGAGAATCCAGATGCAACTAAACTTGATTGAGAAATATTTGTGGGATGTGGTTAAACCAAATGTGACAACACCAACAAATCTAATAGATCTCGTGAAGTGGAATATCAAGGATCAAAAAGGCCTTGGGAAATATTGGTCTTAGTTTGTCAAAAGCTTACCTGCACCATGTAGACTTCAAAAAGTCTACAAAGGAAATCTGGGAGACATTAAAACAAGCTATTCAAATCTGAAGCAGAAAAGTGCAAAGACAACACTGAAGCAGAAACTTTATGGATTAAAGATGGATGAAAGTACAAAAATGGCAGATCACATCAGCAAGTTCTGCTCTCTTCTCAATCAGCTTGCAGGTATTAATGAGAAGGTAAAATATGATGATGCCAAAGCAATTCTTTTGAATAGTCTGCCTAAAAAAATGTATCATATTATTTTTACTTTTCAAGCAAGATAAAAATTGGTTTAGAGGGAGTAGTTTCTACTCTTCTTGATCAGAATAAACCTTTAAAAACTAGAAGAAGAGGTCTTATATGTACACAATAAAGCTAGTACATCATAAAAAAGGGGTAGGTACAATTCAAAGCACATTCCTACAAAAAGAAAAAGAAAATGTTATTATTGTAAATAATTAGGACATTTCATTCTAAATTGTAAGAAACGGGCAGAAGATCTCCTCGATGATAAGCTTGATCAAAAGGCTTATATTGTTGAAGAAGAAACTGACTGGGAAGATTATGCAACTGATGAAGAACTTTCTTGCCCTAGTGATGAAGATTATCTCTACTAAAATAACCAATCACTAGAGGTTGGAGGTAACGGAGGAAGGAGGGAAATTGGTGCCTCTCAACAGTCACCAACAACGAGGACGCATTTTGTGGTGGTGACATATTAATTTCCAGTTGTGTGTTTTACTTTATATGCAGAATAAAGAGCAACAATTTGTGTATGCTTTCTTGGTACATGCAAGAATTCCTATATGTTCTCTTGAAGTGTTGTGATGTGGCATGGAAGGTGTCAATCAGTGAAACAATTTTATAGGAGGGCAACTGAAGTCCAAAGGAGAGGGAGAAGTATGCAGACCTAAAAATATGCGTAGGCATATGATTCTGGTTTCAAGTACACTTCTTACCCATATTCGCACTAAGGGGGGAATGTTGGGAAAAACATTATTTAGTGCATATATTAGAATACTAAGTGGTAATTAATTTTTTATTTGTTAAGTGAGGTTGTTTACAACAACTCACGTATATAGATTTTAGGTATTTGTGTGAGAGATTCTAGGGATCTCTTAGTTGTTTATTGTTATGTCTTGACTCCTAAATTATTGGGATCAATGTCTATATGTAACTATTGAACTACTGAATATTTGGATGGAGTTTTATTATTTACAAGTATTCCAAAAAATAAAATTGTGGAACTGGAATTGTAGCTAATCTACATTTTGATATCTTATTGTAGTTTTTCCACAATTCATTTTACCATAGATAATCTACAATTTATTAAATTTACAGCTAATCTACATTTTTAAAATTGTAGATTGTCCACATTTCTTAATATTTGTATCATTTCTACAATTTCTTGTTTTGTTATTATTGCACAATCTCTACAAAAATGTAGTTTTTCTATATATTCCATCTATTTAGAAATTCAACAATTTACAATTTTGTAACTCTCATCAATGTTATATTGTGGAAATTTCATCAATTTTTTTCTAGAATTATCTTTACCACATAAAAACTTGTAGGTGGAAGCTACAATTTCATTTCCACAATAAATAATTGTAAAATAATATTTTTAAAAATGTTGAAACATTACTATTAACAAAAAAATTTCAAATTTTATTTAATTAGTTGAAATACTCTATATAAGTACAATACCAAAAACCAACTTAAAAATACTATACATATAGAATTGATTATATCAAAACATAATTTCTATTTATTATATAAATTGTACATATCATATATTTTTACACTTCATAGAATTATGATTCACTTAAGTCCTCTCACATTTTTATAGATCAAAAACCACCTTTCTCGTGATGTAACCTCCTATCATTGGTTTGTGGCCTTGGATTGGCTAGCTCACTCTATATTTTGATTTTCTAGTTGCAATACCTAAGAAATCCCTGGCAAAAGCCTCAGATCTGGTAAGATTTTCCTTTCTATGCATGCAAACCTTGTTTCTTTTCCAAAACTTTATAGAATTATTGATCATTCAAGAGGAGGTGATCATCCAAAATTCATTCGAAAGAGGGCCTAAGATCAGACATTGAAGACGGAAAATCTACCAAAAAAGACTCGTTTAGCTTGATAGAACACTAATCATGGGGTAAAAATCCATCCCAAAAATCTCCACCGCTTTTTTTTTTCTCTCTTTTTTTCAACCACAAATATGGCTACTCAATTCTGCTCATAGCTTCAAAAGCTATGATTGCTAAATCATAACATTTCTACATCGCAAAAACAAAATCAAATTTTTAGGGTTCATTTCATGATGAAAAAATCCCTTCGTATATAAATATATCATGGATTTGGATATTTTAAAAACAGTATCCGATACAACTAGATTTGAAAAGGCATCCTTTCTTCTGTTCAATTTTCTCTCCGCATAGAAACTTTTAAGGCTCTTCAAACTTCCCGGAGCCAACAGCTCTATAAGCATGCAAGAAACTACTCCCTCATATTTACGAGGAAACAATTCGTAGGCCTGTACAATTTAAAAGAGAGAAAAAAATATGTATATGTAGTTATGGATAGATTTAGTCTTGATATGTGTCAATATACATTACATCTCAAGATATTAATAGATAGTTTCCATGAAATATTACATCTCAAGAAAGTAATAGATAATTTTCATGAAAATATCATATTAGAAATTATTCTCCAAATTATATATGAGAAATTAGATAGCATGTGGTTTTTCTTAAGAAATTTTTGAACTGATATTTCTTTAAAATGAAATAAGACTTTAGGAGAAGAATATATATTTTATACCATTTGGACAAGCTAAAAGGGTTGTAGTTTAGAAGAGATTTTGTCAGTTCTAAACATCAAATTGTTGAATTCAATACACATCAGTAAAGAGAGGAACCTTGTTAAATGGTAGACTAAAAGAAAAGACAGAATGAACATCTTAAGTCATGCTTCCATTGGTCGATTTCCTTCAAATGTCATTAGATTAGCATGCCATATAAAAATATAAAAAGATAAATGATAGCGATTATATTGATTTCATACCTGAAGGATCTTAATGGTATATTTAGCTGGAAGTTGCCTCCATAAAGAAATCGTTGCTGAATAATGACATGAAAATGACACGACTTTTTTGTTTTTACTATTGACTCGATTATGAAAACTACTCGGAAAATAATCATAACCTCAAAACTAACTTTTGAATTCAACATTTAAATAAAACATTATCTAAATGCACAAACTCAAAAAATATATAAAAGACTTTACATATATAACTTAAATGAAGATTGTTATAACCACCCAAATATTTTCCTTTTAGACATAACGGAAAAATAAAAACCAACACTAACTCTTTAGGCTTTCACCAAGTTATGAAAATATAAACTAATATTGGTAACAAAGACGTGGAAGAATTAGGCATAGAGGATAATTGCATGCTGCAGAAAAGAATGCAATTGAATAACTCTCAATGGAAGTGAGGCGAATATGCAGATCAAACTTCCATGATTTGCAAAATCTTGTTTGATTCATAATAGGAAAGCAATTGTTTAATTTTTCATTCAAATCTACCTATGAATTGTCCAAATCAAAAACTCATAGTTCAACACAAGAAGACTACAAGGAAATAGAAATGCATATAGGGAAGTATGTACAGAGTTGATAAGCGAAGAATATATCCAGCAACAATAAGGTATGATGACCAAATTGAATTCCAAATGCTCTGAAGGAAGAAAAAATACTCATCTGAATACTGAGACGGTTGTAAAAGTGAGCGGGGAATTCATTTTAAACTGTGGACGTTATGAGGATACATGCTCAGACCATGGGTTTGTAGAGCCAGTGTGGTATATTGATCAAGGCCAACAATAATATTATTTATTGATGAATTAAATTTGAGCTACTCATGCGGATGATTTTATGCCTGAGTAAAACTGCTCATGTGCCAAGTGTCTCACATGCTTAAGTTTAGATGTCATTTGGGAAAATTGTATTAATAACATGCACATTTATAGGGCTTCATGGATAGCCAAATGTTGGAGGTAAAAACTTATTAGTTGGTAGTGGTAGTTATGTATTTACTATTTATAAAATATTTAATATTTTTTAAAGAACATTATTTATAACAATAAATGTAATAAAAACAACAATATTAAATCATTGGTTTTTAATTATATATTGAATTTTCAAAAATAATTAATTATGTTCAGAAATTTATGTATAGTTATAATAATAATAAAAGTATATTTGAAACATAAAAATATATTTCTCTTCCGAATAGATGTAATAAAATATATATTTTTATATACTTGAATTTCTATAATATTTAAACATTTATTTTACTTAATTCATAAGTTATTTTGAAAATATATAAAAAATATTAAATTATTTTGAGTTATTCTGTGAGATGGCTTAGACATGTTTGTTGGATGGGGTAACAAAATCGAATTGGTTTTTATAATGTGTTATATTTATATTATTTGATTTCGAAATTTAATGTCAATATAAAGTTATACCTATATTTTTAAAATATTATAAATGTTATGTAGTAAACTGAATTTTAAGATTTTAATATTTTTTTTTCTATTTTCGACAAGTTGTGGAATTTCTATGAAGAAGTGTAAGATACATGACTTCTCTACAAACTATTATCATTACATGTAAATTGTAGAATATCTACAAAACCTAAAATTGAATGAAATAACTTTACGTATAGATGCTACAATTATCCATAAATTATTATCATTACATGTGAAATTGTAGAATATCTACAAAACTTAAAATTTAATAAAACAACTTTTCATAGAGATGCTACAATTATTCTACAATTCTTCCAAATTGTAGAAAATTGTGGAATAATTGTGGTAAAAAAAGCTTATATGTTCTAGTGAATGGCCTCTATGGCTTCTCTTCTCCTCCCTTCTTTCTTAACCCACAAGTGAAAATAAAGGAAATGAGAGATAAGACTTCAAAAAAGGAATCTATAGCATTCCATAAAGATATCTAGGGTTACTTTTGCCCAACCTAAATCTAAGGGTTGAGAAAGATTAGATCCAAGGGTGTAGGATGAACCCTACATCACTTAAGTGATGGGGTATTTAGGTGGGAATGTTTTTAATTAAAATGTGTGTGTGTGTGTGTGGGCGCGCGTGCGCGCGCGTGTGTGTGTGATGCTAAATGGGGCCAAGTGATTAGACTAAGTTGTGCTCTTGCCCCCTTTATAATAAGGAATTTATCATAAATTGCATGCATTTAACAATGCAATATTATTAACCTAGTATTTTTTAATATAAAATTGATTTCATACCTTAAATAAATTATTTAAAAAGATATTGATGGAGTCAAATAGAGGAAAGCTAAATGAGGATTAATTAAATAAAATATTTAAGTTTAGAAGAGAAAGATATTAATCATAACATTATTGGAAATTGGGTTAAAAATGTTATTCTCTCTTTTTTTGTAATGACTGCCTTATAATTGTTTAAATTTCTATAATCATGATTTAATTAAAATCCTTACTAAGGCCTTGGAACCTTTTTAAAAAATTATTCCATAATTTTCCGTGTTTTCTATCGGGTTTCTCGAGGATTTAAGTGGGAAAAATGTGGGCATTACAGAAACATAAGTTTGACTATCATGCGCAAGAGGAGTACTTATAAATTCCATGTGAAATTCTTTCAATAATATGTTTAGCCACATAGCTTCTTTTATTGCATCAATTGTACTATTATATTCCGCATCAGTAGAAGAGTGATTTAATCTAAATTGAATTAAACATTTAAGTAAAGTTACTACTACAACTAATGATATAAATATGATAATATAATTAATGAAAAAGTAAAAGGTATCTAAAGATATGAAAACCTAAGTTAGAGATAGATAAGGTGACTTAACTTATTTATGAGTGATATGGAAGTTATATGAGATGAGAATATCCTAAAATATATTGGGATGAGTGTCGCCAATGATCACTGAGGGTTTTTGGACTCAGCACTACACATGATAGAAGCACCTATGAGAGGACAAGAACGTATGGGCACAAGTGACTCATATGGATGTTAGTGTCCACTCAAGTGCTCAAGTTATAATCCTTTCTAGGATGAAAGAGATTCTATGTTGGTCCTATTTTTTTGATCTAGATTCACTATAATATCATCGATCGTACCTTTAACTTAAAGAATAGATAGCTAGCTGCACATACCTAAAAAACTACATCAAATCTAATAAGTAAGATGCAAAATGGGGAGTCTGGCTGACCCTCATGGTCACCCATAGAGTGATCTTATGAACGAGTGTTGCACTACATCTCATAATCCATGTAGTTTTGTGTTTATGTGTGTATAATGATGCTTTAGGTTTCCCTTTTACAAGTTACACTATGATAGTGGGCTAGATTTAGATTTATCCAAGTATGTAAATGCTTGAGATGTAATAGAATGAACTTCTCATCATATGTTATGTATGAAGAGTGATAAAGCTATTGTCCCTTGTATGGATGTTCTAGATTTATGATCTTGAAATTATGTTGTTCCTTAATGCAAGATTAGGTGATTGTAGATAATGCATATAGTTATTGACCCGTGATTTTGGAGAAGTAACTATATATATGATTCTCTTGTTTGAATTTCATTATTGAAAACTAGAAGGTTGACACAAAGTACTAAAAGATTCCCAACAAGTAAACAATACCCAAAATGGTAAGAAAACGATAGAGAGGGTTAAGAATTCCCAGGAGGGAGAGCATCATCTTAACGCTTTTGTGCTAGCTAGGAGCTAGTGTAAGAGGACATAAAAGATAAACCAATCAAGTTCCTTCAAGGATGCAAGATGTCTAAGGCTAATAAAAGTGCAAGAGATAAAGCCAAAGGCCCAAAAGGAGTTTTCAACCATTATTTTTCTTGCTTAGGAATCATTTATACCTTAGTAAGCTTTAGGACATAGAAATGTACCCAAGTGCATATATTTTTTGCCTTTACTTTTCCCCACTTTAAGTTATTGAGTAAATGCTCTATACCATAAATTAGATAGAAGATATGTACCTTGTAGTCTTGTAGAGAAGAGTGTTGTCGATAGTGTGTTGAGTGGACATGTGAAGTGTGAAGTGATCACAATATGAAGTGTGGAGACTACAAAAGGGAAGAAGACCCTAGTAGTGGAGTATATGCATAGTAGCATGGTGTTGGAGTTTTTGCTTGATGTGATGAGATACATCTTGTTGCTATTAAGGAAAGACCTGTAAAAGAATAATGAGAATGTAGTCAAAGTTCTGTGTGTGAAACATCATAGTAATGTATATATAAATAAGTAACAAGTGTGTAAGGAAAATAGTGCACCTGATGTGTAAGAGAGTATGAGATAGAAAAAATTTCTCTTTTCTTGGAGATGTTGGATTTTAATGCCGATGGTGAGGTTTTTGGGCAATCTCGTGCCAAGACTGAGTTTTTTGGGAAATCTCATGCCGAGGGCAATTTTTTTGGGCGATCTCATGCCAAGAGAAGAGTTTTAGGGAGAGAGGTGTTTTTTTTTCTCTCCTTCCATGACGCTTCCTAATAAGCACCACTACAGATGGTGCGTCCATGATTTGTAACCTGTTGTTCTTGTTGTAACTGAATGAATGCATTCTGTAACAAGAGGTAAGTGCCTACTACTGGAAAACTATACTATACATTTCTAGAGATTATGGTGAACTGAGAAATTGATTGTTTTTTCCTTGAAGACATAAAGACCCAGGGGTGGACACAAGCACCCACTACTATTGTCCAGTATTGGGTGTTAGTGCATGATTTGTGTTTTTGGTCCATGTTAGATTCAGGACCGTTCTGTAGATGTGTTCCTATGCCAATTCTATATTATGATGTGTTGTTTTGGAGATCTCAGCTGTTGTAAGGGTGATTTGTTCACCTAATATATGCCCCATTATTTTGGTTGCATGTGATGATTGTAGGAGTGCAGCCCAAAGGAGAAGATATGATACTAATATGCATATTTGAGATAGGGTACCTTCAGGGGGTAGGGAGTGTGTATGGTAGAAACCAAGGCACGTGTAAACAAGATAGGCTAGTAACAAGTGTTAGTGAAAAGAGGCTAGCATGTAATATAAGACAATGTAACAAGTAACAAGGAAGACAAAATGGGACACAAAAATCAGGTTTCATACATGGGACATCACGCATAATGTCACAAGACAATCAAGACTAAAGTGGCCAAAAGCATACAATGAACAATTAAGACATAGGGAATCGTTTGCAAACAATAGCAAGCACTAGTAAGCAAGACATGACAAATAACCATGGTTGTATTAATCCCATAAGGAAAATGCTACACATGAAGCACCTATTAGCATGTTAGAAATATAATTCGTATGTCAAGGGGTTTATATGATAGTAACATGAAGTAGTAAAGAGTGAAATAATAGGATATGTGTTATGTAGAGTATGAAAGTAGTAAAGATAAATGCCCCCAGGAGCCTCAGTAGGACTAGTGAAGGAAAATGTCGAGCATAATGCATGTTGTGAGAATATGTAAGAGTCATGTATTCACATGAAGATAATTACATACTAAGTATCCAACTAGCATAGGAAACAAAGTGTAACATGTAATTAGTAATACAAAATAACAAGATATAATGCAAGAACGATGTGTAAATGTTATGTGAGTGTGATGGTGGATATGCAAGATGTGAATATGGTAGGAGTAGCGTTGTCCACCCAGAGTATGTGTATGTGAGCTGAGGTTCATTGATAAATTTCTCCCTCAACAGTTAAGTATGAACCGTAAAACATGAGTGCATCATCGGGTAATGAAAATACAATGTGTGTACCAGAGATGTGATTATGCTTGAAAAGATTGATCATGAAGCACAATGCGTGAAGTGTAGATGATGTGATGTTCATTTGAAAATTGGACCCTCAATAGTCGAGTATGAACTGTGGAACTAGAGTGTGTCATCAGGTAATGACAACATAATGTGTGTACCAAAGATGTGAGTATGATTGAAAAGATTGATCATGAAGCACAAATCATGAAGTGTAGATGATGTGAGGTTCATTTGATAATTGGACCCTCAACAGTCGAGCATGAACTGTGGAACTAGAATGCATCATTGGGTAATGACGGTATAGTGTATGTACCAGAGATGTGAGTGTGCTTGAAAAGATTGATCACGAAGCACAAAACATGAAATGTAGTAAAAAACTATGAGTGTGCTTAAAAATATTGATCATGAAGCACAGAGCATGAAATGTAGTAAAGAAACTATGAGTGGATACTAGAGACAGTCGATAGTGATGGAGGCGGGGTAAGAGTGCAATGCCACCCAAGCGTGTGATGGATAAACGACTTTTCGACGATAGTGATGAGCGAGGGCCCCCCACCTGATATCCTAGGAGACAAAGGAATGTGACCATGGTATAAGCTCAATGGTGTAGGAGAGTAACAATGTGCACGTGAATGAGACCGATGTGGTAAAGGAGGTGGAGATCGCCTATGGGAATGGGTTGCCCAAGTAGGGGACATAGGTTGATGAGGTGGACCAATGAGGATGACAGGGTTGTGTTGTAGACTATGTGTGAATAGGAGAGCTAGGTGTAGAGATAGATTTAGAATTAAGAGACGTAGTAGACCTGGATGCCATGACATGTGTAAAGATAGAGGTCAAAGTGGGTCGAAGTAATGGGGTACATGATGAAATACCCTTGATGGTGACAACTTGATTATTATGGATGAACTTGAGACATAAGTGTCATCACTCCGAAGAACAACCTGAATGAAGAAGTGGAAGCAATCCTTCGGAAAATAAACTACAACTTATAAATAGAAAGATAAACTAACTCATTTATAAATGGAAGAAATTTATTTATAATTTAATAATTATTTATTTGTTTTTGTTAGAATATTTATAACTTATTATATTCATTATTAGAATATTTATGAGAATATTGGAGTCCTTATTGAATTGCATTTATGTTCTTTTTCCGGTATTATCTTATAAAGTCAGATCGAGATATATTTCGAAAAAAACAAAATCCACATTATAATTATTCCAGTGTAATGTTGCTAGAGTCAATCTCTGGAGTCTAGACTGAAAAAATGAGCGTCTGCCAAATATAATAAATATACATAACATTGGAAAACACTGAGATTGTAAAGCCCTCATTGATTTATATCCGCTACATGATTTTACAATCCACTTGTGAATTCAATAGTAATGAGCTTCAATATTAAAAATGGCGTGATATTCCGCTGGATTGGGGCAATCATGATGTCTTCCGCCTTGCGTCAAGCGAATTTGTTATACATTCAATATCGTACGTGCTAATGATTCAACTCAAAGTATAAGCATTCCT
Organism: Taxus chinensis; assembly: GCA_019776745.2. Classification (NCBI taxonomy): domain Eukaryota; kingdom Viridiplantae; phylum Streptophyta; class Pinopsida; order Cupressales; family Taxaceae; genus Taxus; species Taxus chinensis. The sequence goes on along the minus strand of CM034155.1, from coordinate 581,354,427 downwards.
TAACAACAAGAGCAAGTCGTACAATGGGAAGCTATTCATCTAAAGATCAAGTCGATGAGCTTGAATTTCTCAAAGATCAATCCGAGTGCCCTGATGTATTTCTCTGCACTCAAGATGGTTCACGGTTTTACGCTCACCTTCTCATTTTGGTAATTCTTTTTTCTGTCATTCTACAATTTTATCTCCCACCGTCTCATTTTGAAATTCTCTACAATTTTGCACCTTAAATTATCATGTCTGATAAATTTCGTCATATGTTGTGCTTCATATTTGTTAAGATAAACAAGTCAAATGTTTTCCTCTCGAAACTTGGGAGAGATACGACGCAAAAGATGTCTAGAATATCTATAGAGGATGTAAAAGGGGAGAGTCTAAGATTGTTCCTGAAGTATGTTTATAGTGCTGAACTGAGCGATAATGATATGCAAGACAATTACAAGGATCTTTTGAAGCTCTCTCATGCTTACCATGTAAAGTTGTTGCTGTCCAAGCTGGATGTGTTTGTTTTCGAGCATATCGTCATAAAACAGACCGAAAATCTCTTCGACAAAAAGACAATAAAAGAGCTGATAAAACTGGCGTATACATATGATTTGAAGCTAACTAAGGACGCTGCTCATTTCATAATGGCGAATGACCCGAAAAAACGATTTGCTCCCCATTTGCAATGATGATGAGTTAAAGAAACTTCCGTGGGCTCAAGACTTGACTAAATATGTCCATGTGATTCGCCAGCTGAAGGCTCATGGTGTATGATATTTTGACTCGGGTTTATATGATGATCATCAAACTATATATATTAGATGTTTTGCCGAAACTATGAATAATGTGAGTTACGTATCAACGTACTCTGATTATTTTACATATTATGGTGTTTTATAAATCGCTGCTGTGATCGATTTTATACTCCGCTCATACTTTGACAGTCTCCCATCTTAATACTTTCGCATTATAAGTAAACCATTTTGCAAAATAGTGTCATTGTAAATATTAAAGGTTGTTTTCTTAGTACACTGTTTTGTTTTAAGTATTTTTCTGTGGCTTCTCGTATAGTAGCGATTAATGTCTACAGAAACATAAAGAACTGATGGGAGAATAAAAATAAAGTTAATCCCTTTTTTTAACGTATTTTTTTCAGCATTAAAATTTTGGAGATCATGTTTTTTTCATTTCTAGGATGTGTTTATATTGTAAATGAATAATTATAATTGTAATTTTCATCAGAGATATTGGTTTATATTGTAACCAAATCTTATTTGTAAGGTTAAAATATGTAACACCCGCTAAAATCTCTCACTTGAGACCTATGAACAACCTACGTTTAGTTACAAAATTATAGAATAATTTTATTTTTTTAAGTGTTAACAACCAAAGTCTCAAGGACAATTAAATTCAACTGATAACTTTTCTCATTATAATAATTATTAATTCTACATCATAAAGCAACAAGTGTAATAAGTCCACACCTAGCTCAAATCTTCTTAGGGATTGATTTAATCACTGATTACATTGATATTTTAACTAAATATTCCCTGATTAAAATTTTAGGGTTAAGAGACCAAAACAATTAAATACCCAAGATATTTAATTCCACAAGATTTAAGACAGAAGCAAGGTTTAATTACAGTGAGGGAAAAGAATACATATTTAAAATCATCAGAGTAAATTCTTACTTACCCACTCCCAGAACTCGGTTAAAGATTCAATTTGATTTTTCCCATGATTAATGCAATTAAAAATTCCTGAATACATTCTCGTTAGATAGGGAGTTTCCTCACTTTTCCGATGATATAAATAAGTCCTCCTAACTCCTCATATTTCTCAAGTTATGGACCGACGGAACTTGGGGTGAAAAGTTTCCCAAAGGCAGGCTTGCAGGCCTGGGGAGGAAAATTTTCCCCAACTCGGGCCTGCAGACTTCGGAGAGAAAATTTCCCTGGAGGAGAAAAGTGGACCGGCATAGCGGGGAAGAAAACTTTTCCCAGACCCGGGCCAGCGGAGCAGGGAAGGCATTTAGCGCTTTTGTCCTTTCGGGATAAAACGAATTTTACACCCGCACCTCTGCCAATGCCCAGGGAGGCCACGTGGCAGCTCCTTATTGGGTGTGGGTCAGAAGGTCGGCGGGGAACATTTGAAAAATTTGACTATTCAAAAGGAGGAACAAAAAGGTCAAAAGGAATCTACGCTTCTGCTGACGTGAGAAGATGCCACGTGTCAGTCAACCGTTAGCTGTAGTTTGGCAGGCAGGTGGGGATAATTTGGAAATTTTTCCCAAAAGTTATCTGAAGCGTTAAGGCTTTAAAATATTTGCTCCTCCACCAATGCCTTGTGAAGCCACGTAGCAACACCTTATTACTTGCGGGCCGACAGGGCTATGAGGGAAATTTACAAATTTTTCTAAATTTATTTTTGAAAGCGTGTAAGGTTAAAATCGATCTGAGCCTTCGCCGATGCCCAAAGAAACCACGTGTTGATCAATGATTCACTGTGGGGCGGCGGGGCCACGGAGGAAAAATTTCCAAATTAAATTTTTTGAATTAGATCATTTTTAGAAAAAATGAAGGCTTGCAGATTAATGGAGCGGCAAGAAACTTCATGAATTTTTCCCTTTTGGGAAAAGAACAAAAAAAATGAAAGTTTTAGCCAGTGGGTCCACCCAAGAATATTTTATTCATTTAAAATTTCACAGTTGGATTATTTTGATCCCAAAATGAAATAAAAACTTCAGAAGACCATAACTTTTGATTGGGAACTCAGTTTTTTGAAAACAAGGACTTTCTTGAAATATCTTGACGTCTTCTTTTCACAGCAACCTTAGGAATTTGATTTTGATAAAGGTTAAAGGGTAAATTTTGATTAAATGTCTTTCTGTCGCTTAGAAAGTGAACTGGCATTTTTAATTTATCAATTTTATTCAAATTTGTTGTTAATTCTTTTTCCACTTGCCAAACAGGCATGGAGGATTTTACTTGGACGATTTTAAGATAGATTGCAAGGTTAAGTTTTCTTGATTGATTTGCATTTGAAATTTATCAATTTTTTATAGCAAGAAGTCTGCAATTTTTCCTTTGCTCGATTTGAAAAGGTTCTATAAAATTTTCATAAGTATTTTGGTATGTTTGGGGTCATTTTGACATTACAAATAAAATTTGATATTTCATTGTCTTTTTGATGTTGCAGGGTCATTTTGTTCAATTTCTTATTAATAATTACTAATATGAAAGTTATCTACCAGAGCTCAAATTCGAATAGATTTATTTTCATTTGTCAACTTTAAACTATGAATTCATTCCAACCCAATCTAACATACTAATTTGAATCAACCAAAGTATTCAAATTTCAAATTACAATTCTGATTTCTAAAACATTTATTTCAAAAAATCAAAGTATTATGACATTTCTCCATACGTATTCACTTTTTCATCCTTCCAATAGAAATTCAAAATACATTCAACAATCAGATTTCAATATCTAATAATGCCATTTGAGTAAATTAATACAATCCTTTATTGATTCAAAGAGATACCTTTACAATTTCTTCTTTCATTCCTCAATTACAATATACATAATAAGATTTTTTTCACATTCTTTCAAAAGCAGAAAAACAGAGTATATCTTTTTCACAATTCAATTTACAACTTTCATTAATATACAAGATCATCCACTTCAAGTGAGAAAAGGTTACATTAAGAAATGATCTCAGTAAGGACTATTAAACTATCTTCTTTCTCAGCTCCAGAACAACAATATGAATTTTCATCATTCTCCAATTTGGCATAACAGAACAGGGGAAAGGCAACACTCTCCACCCAACCATGACATCCAATGAAAGGGGAAAAGTCATCGTTCTTCATTGGCCCCCGAGCCCCAACATCCACATTGCAATAAGAAATATTTTTTTTCAACTCATGGAAACAATAGGCTTCCACAACACAAAGAAATATTTCTCATTCAAAACAAAGTCCAAAACAAAATAGCAGTTTGTCACCATAGAACAAAACAACAAACAACATGCAGGCTTCATCATGCAAGCCAAAGGAGAAAGAAACTATGGGGGATGTTGTTTGTGCCTCCCAAAGGGGAAATGGGTATCACCACCTGTAAACAAACCACCAAAATATATATCATTTAAACTCTCTGACATGCCCTTATGCCTCCCCCAGGTACCCCTTATTCCTCACATTTCCTTATGCCTCCCCAACCTCTTATGGCACCCCATAACGAATAAAGAAATGTAAGTTATTTCTTTGTAAGGTGGAACCCAAATCTCAAATCCCTCCACACTTATACCTCCCCAAAACACTTATGCCTCCCACAAAATGCTTCATAGTATTCTCCTACACCATCCCTAAGCCACCTACCCAACCAACCATCAAACAAAATTAAAACATTCACAACAGTTACATATGCATACATAAGAAAAGAACATTTTAAAGAGCCAAGCTCCTACCTCCACGATGGAGTTTGTTCCAAAGTTCCAAACAACAAGCTTTCCAATGTAAAACAGTCTAAGATCAATAATCCACAAGCATTCAACAATCTCCAACTTTCTCCAAAAATTGCAAGAGCTCCTAAAACCAAAAGAAGTCACCCAAAATGAAGCAATGCAAGGTGAAATAATACCCAAAACAAGCCAAGGATTTTGAATATATAGAAGAGGAAAGAGAAGAGGCTGAGGTGGATCCATGTAGAATACCACATCACACATCCTCAATTCCAACTCATAAGTCAACTTCAATCTCCAAGGCACAATAATTAAGTAGGTGAACAAAAGAAAATTTTACTTACACACTCAAATCAAACTCACACCTCATAAGGACTGAAATTGAAAGCATGTAAGAAAGTGTAATTAAAGCATAAAACTTGACTTACAAAAATGTATAATGAAGGATAGATTTAAACCCTCCAACCATAGGTAAGGTTGGAATGCAAATTTAAGAGGTATGGGACAAGTTTAACTTGTCCCACAAACCTCCAAAATCAGTCTCCAAGGACAAATTCAAATTTTAAAAGGTTGGAGTGTTTCATACTCCAAAATTAATTTACACATCACTTCCACATTTCTTAAAACACTTTAATTTTAGGCCAACGACTCTAATAATTATTTTCTTATGTCCCAATTTGATTAATTAATTTTAACATGGTTACTCACATTAATTTACCACAATTAATAAATAATAAAAGGGATAAACACATCACTTAATAAACACATACAAACATCAATAAAAAGAAACCAAATAAATAAATACACATAACCCTTGGTCACATTTAAAGGAGATCCCTCCATGGGAATCCTTAACAATCAAAGACACACACATGAACAATATAAGTTGTCATGATGACCTTGTTGAATTCATTTAGAATTCTAATGTGGTTGGTCTCCAATCCCCCGATGTTTGTTGTGATATTTTTAATCTGTACAATACAAATACTCCTTCGGCCTCGTGGCCATATCAAAACATCCAAATGAATATAATATAATGTCAAAATCATCAATATATATATATGAATCACAACAACATCCAGACAATCAACAATATCACTTACAATTTTATCAGCAACTATATAATCATCAATTTTAAATTCAATTTTCTCATTCTACTTAATATATCCAAAATACCACATGTCCTAACAACATCCATAAATATCATGTCCAACATCATGTCAACATCTATATAAAATGTCTCTAACAATCATCATGCATCATATATAAATCAGAGTCAACAATAATCCATGATCTGACATCTAACACCATACTAAAACAAAACTATAATAATGTCCATAATATAGTCAGCAGTATCGTGATGAATATCAAGAGTGTCGAAGGGAAGTGGGCACTACAAAATATGTTCAATCTCCATCATTAAAAATATTTGGATTTTTTTAATTCTTTTGAAATTTAGTTGTCCTTTCTAAATATGTCTTTAGCTTAAAATTTGTATTTTTACTAATGGACAAGAGACCTGTAATAAAAAGAAATATATTTATTCATTGATCCAAATAACTAATTTTTTATCCAAATATATCAAAGGCTATACCTTACAATGTTACACCATTAGACTATCGCTGAGAATAAAGGATTAACTAGAAAATTTGTTGTTTTGACTAAATGTAAAATTTTGTATGATCTACCACACAAAAAATAATTTCCTCTAATAACACACAAAATTATGTAATTTTCTTACTAGTGTTGATTGTCAAATTCTTAGCTTGGTTTTGACATTTACTAGTGTTGATTATCAACTTCCTAGCCTAGTTATAACATTTATTATTGGTGTAATGATACATCATTAGTAATCTATTTCTGAATATGAATTGCCAAATGCTCATCACAATTTTAATTGATGACTATCTGTTCTCAAATTCCTCTAATCGGTTCGTGGATTAATCTTGACTTTCCTATGTAAGGTCAAGAGTTTATGATATTAAATGAGAATAGAGATCGTGTCCAATAGAACTATATAATGATTAAATAAATACGTTTATATACAACTGCGCTAGATTTGGGATCATATTCATAGGCTTATTAATTGCTTGGTGTTAGATCATGATTTATTTTTCGCTATTTTTTTTTCCATATTCATTCCACTCCATTTCTATTAAACGGCAGATTCTTTGATCATATTATGGTTCTTATAATTTACTTTAGGGTTGGTGTGAACGAAAAGAAAAACATACGGATTCCCACTAATGCACAAAAATCTGATTTTATAACTTGCTATTTTCTGACATACTATTATATCCACTATTTGGAATGTAAAGTTGTTTATTTTCTTTCGTATCGTAGTTAGTCCAAGGCGAAGCACGATCTAGAAATTTCATAGCATGAAGGTATCAGGTATCAAGATCAATCACAATATCATGACAATTACCATTCACGTGCTCTAAGGGTTAAGGTAAACTACATAAAGTGCTCACATTAAAGGGTTTTCAACTGTCCAATGTAACATAGATGATCATTATTCATGCAAGCATCATTAACAAAATCTACTAATGACAACTGTTTATGGAGAAAATATAGTATAATGCTACAAGTATGTGGTGAGATGACCATTATTTTTCAAGCACCTACACATGAATGTTACACAGTTTATTTATCTGGTAATTTTTTTTGGCTTTCTATCAAGGTTTCAACTTTCAAAAACCTATTTGCCATTAATTAAAAAAAATTACACTATTGCGCACTATTTTTTATGTGACATTTGTAATGGAGAAGATGTTCAAATTGTTGATCATCTCAATGATTTGATTTAGAATATTTTGAAGAACCTTTGTAAGATTTGCTAATCCATAAGTTTGGCATAATATATTAGTTTCAATTTTTAATCAATGAAGGTCCTCACTTTGTACATGAAATTCACCCATTAGTTTGCCATGAAAGAAGAGGTTAACTATGATTTTTTTTTGAACTAATGGAAGTGCAAAGCATATTATTAAAAAAAACAATTGATAAGCCTCTTACAATTTGATTTCAAATTAAGAAAAGATGAATTTATGACTCGAATTTATTAGATGAAGAAAAATTATAAAATGAACATACAAATGTAAAAGAAGATTTTATCAAATTTGATTGATTTGAAGATTTAGTCAACAATAGATGTATTTTTCTTAATGGATACATATATTTTGATGCTCCAGAATTAGTAGGAACTTGACAAGGTCATAACTTGAGCTCCGAGTGTCCATTTGAGTCCATCTTGTTTTTTTGAAACCGCATGTTTCGATGAGACGAATGCAGTGGAAACCCTGCCCTACTAGTTGGACAAGTTTTGGCACATTTTCGGGCCCTAAATCCGCCATCTTGAGGCTAAAAATTAGGATTTAAGTTATAGTTCAGTTTTTTCCTATTTTTGGGCATTAGTTAATTTTAGTCTATTAGTTGCATTATGAGTTATAAATTTGGAAATTTCTCTAATTTAGGAATGTATAAAGATGCGTGGAAATTTCTGTACCTGTACGAATAAGCATGCAAACTTACTAAGAATAGCAGGTTCTAGTAAATTGCTTAAAATTGTAATTTCCACCACCTAGAGTAGATTTAGTCAAACTTAGCTAGAGTTTTCTTGGCAACTCAAGTTGGGAGTTGTTTTCCTATTTAGGAAACATTGTAATTCATTATTCAATAACAAAGAAGGAGATCTATTTTCTTTTGGAGTTCATATTATTTGCAGTATATCAGGTTTGTTCATCATTTGGCTACATTATCTAGTATCAGAGCTGGTTCGAAGTCTTTAAAAAAATGGCAGGAATAGGAAGAAGAAGAGGAGCCAGGTATTGCCTAGATGAATAGAAATATGCAAGATTTGTAGAGTCAAGTTGTTGCGCTTGCTGCAATGATAACCCAGAGAGGAAATCAAGGTGGGAGATGAAACAGATGAAAGAAGATGTTTGTGAAGAGGAGGAAATGCAAGCACCACCATTAGCTTTTGAAGAAAAGATGCTTTTGAGAATTAGAAGGAAAAGAATGATGGGATAAGAGTTGATGTTCTCAGAGTATGGTGGTAATCTAAAATCATAGGAGCTAATAGATTGGTTAACTAGCATGGGAAAAAAATTCTGTTGAAGGCTATGTCAGAAGAAAAGAACGTAAAATTTGCATGCACGAAATTGAAAGGTCATGTTATGTTATGGTGGGGATCACCTATAGAAAGAGCGGTCAAGAAAGGGGAAAGAAAGAATTAGGATGTGGAGTAAGATAGAGAAGAAGCTGAAAGATAAATTTCTCCCTGTGGATTATGCACAAAACCTTTACAGGAATTTTCAGAATCTCAGACAGAACTTACAAATAGTGAAAGAATACACATATGAGTTCTAAAAGTTGTCCATTTTTGTAGAACATGAAGAAACTGAGGAACAAATCGCGACAAGGTATGTAAATGGATTAAAATTTTCTATTCAAGATGAGATAAGTATCCATAGGATTAAGATCATGGAGGATGCCTATCAATTAGCCTTAAAGGCTGACGAATAACAAAATCATCAAAGTTTTAGGAGATCACCTGGAATGAGTAGGGGGGCCTCATCTTCCTTTTGGGGATGAGCTGGTTTTAGCCAAGGTAGGGGAGAATCATCTTGTGGATTGGAAAAGCAAAAGGATACGACACAAGATTTCCAGAATCAACAAAGAGACAGAGGATTTTCTAGGGGCAGAGGATATGCTGGCGATAGAGGATGGGAGAATCCACGAAGACCATTTGTTTGTTGCAGATGTGGTGAAGAAAGGCATTGGTATTTTGAATGCCCGCATTCTTATACACTTGATAAGAGGCAAGGAGATGCTCCAAGAGTAAATATTGTTGAAGCTAAACAAGTAAAAGATGAACATGACCTAGAAATTTCACCATATGTTGGAGAAAATATAATGATCAAGAGGACGATGATTTCTTCAAGAAAGGAGATCAAGGGGGATGCATGGTTGCATACAAATATTTTCAGAACATGACACACTTCAGGGGGAAATGTTTGCAATGTTATTATTGATGGTGTAGTTGTGAGAACATGGTTTCAAATGAGATGGTCAGTAAATTAGGTCTGCCATTGTGAGAAGAATCCTAACCCTTACCGTATTGCATGGTTTAAGAAGGGTAATGAAGTTACTGTTGATAAGAGATGTTCAATAATCTTTTCTATTTGGAACAGTTATAGGGATGAGATTCGGTGTGATGTTATTCCTATGGATGCATGTCATATGCTACTAGGAAGACCATGGAAATGTGATAGAAAAGTTATTCATGACGGGGGAAAGAATACTTATACTTTCTGGAACGATGGCACAAAATAGTTTTGCTACCTCTTAAGGAAGAGGGGAAGGCTGAAAATATGCTTTCTGCAAAGGCATTTGTGAAGGAGGAAAAGGAAACCAATTTTTGTTATGTACTAGTCATAAAATAATGATGAACCTTACAAGTGCACAAAATACCAATAGAAACAACAGAATTAATAGAAGAATTTTCAGATGTTATTCCTGATTAGCTACCAGATGGGTTACCACCCAAAAGAGATATTCAATACCATATTGATTTGATTCAAGGGTCTTCACTCCCAAATCAAGCGGCTTATAGGATGATCTCGACATTGGCATGCAGAGTTGAATAGGCAAGTGGAAGAGCCCATGCGAAAGGGGTTCATAAGGGAGAGCATAAGTCCGTGTGTAACCCCAGCTTTATCAACACCAAAGAAGGATGTAACATGGAGAATGGGCATGAATAGCAGAGCAATCAATAAAATTACAATCAAGTATAGGTTCCCAATACCTCGCCTTGATGATATGATGGATGTGCTTGCTGGATCTAGGTATTCTACCAAGATTGATCTTCGAAGTGGTTATCATCATATTTGGATCAGATATTAGTTGAGTGGAAAAAAACATTCAAGACAGGAAATGGATTATCTGAGTGCTTGGTGATGCCATTTTGATTATCCAATGCACCTAGTAATTTTATGAGAATGATGAACACCGTGCCACGAGATTATAATGGTAAGTTTGTTGTGGTTTATTTTGATGATATTTTGATCTTTACTAAAACTAAAGAACAATATTTGAGACATCTAAGGGTGGTATTTGAAGTGTTAAGAAAAGAGAAACTCTGTACAAATATGAAGAAGTGCACATTTATGCAAGAAAGTTTGGTATTCTTGGGCTTTACTATTTCAGTAGATGGGGTACAGATGGACTCAGAAAAGATAAAGGCAATTATTGAATGGCCTAATCCATGGAGTATAACAGAGGTAAGAAGCTTTCATGGTCTAGCAACATTTTTACAGAAAAATTATTAAAAATTTCAGCAGTATTTTAGCGCCTATAACAAATTGCACAAAAGGAAGGGAGTTTTTGTGGACAAAGATAGCTGAGGATAGTTTTTAGTTCTTAAAGAAGAAGGTGACAGAGCCACCCATTTTGGCAACTACCACATTTTGATGAAGTGTTTGAGGTTGATTGTGACGCCTCACATGTGGGTATTGGTGTTGTTCTAAGTCAAAGTGGAAAGCCAGTAGCTTTCTTTAGTGAGAAATTGAATGAGGTAAGAGAGAACTACTCTACTTATGATTTGGAATTTTATGCAATTGTACAAGCATTAAGGCATTGGAGGAATTACTTAGTGCCTAAGGAGTTTATGTTATTTACAGGACCACATAGCCCTGGAGTATGTGAATACAGAAAAGAAGTTGAATAGTAGGCAAGTAAAGTGGGTATCATTTTTGCAGGGTTTAGACTTTTTCTCTAAAACATAAATCTGGATAATAGAATCAAGATGCAGATGCATTGAGTAGTTGTGTGACTTTGTTTACTACTATGGAAAATGAGGTGGTGGGTTTTGAAGCAATAAAGGGTTTGTAATCTTCTAATTTTGATTTCAAGGATAGTGTTGAAATGTTAATTCGTCTATTGTCAGACAATGCAGGAGATGTCCAGGATGAGTAAATTTTACAGGATGGCTACCTATTGAAGGGACGCCCAACCATGTATTCCAATTGGGTTTATGAGAGAAAATATAGTGAAATAGTTGCATCAGCAGAGGATGGGCTTGGAATTTCGGTCAAGATAAGAAGATAGCCTTGGTTTGCAGATAAATATTATTGGCCAAAAGTTGAAAAGAGATGTGGTAAGATATGTGGAGAGGTGTTGAATTTTCCAAGTCTTGAAAGGCCATGCACAGAATACAGGGTTGTATATGTCGTTACCTGTTCCTAAAGGGTCGTGGACAGATCTGAGTATGGATTTTGTTTTGGGATCACCAAAAACACAACGAGGTAATGAATCCATTTTTGTGGTTGTTGATAGGTTTTTTGAGATGGTTCATTTTATTTCTTGTAAGAAAACAAGTGATGCAACATGCATAGACTGATTTGTTTTTCAGATAAGTTGTTTGTTTGCATGGTGTTCTAAAAACCATTAAATCACATAGGGACACAAGGTTCTTAAGTCACTTCTGGCAGACTTTATGGAAGAAATTGGGAACTCAAATACATTTCAGTAGTTCCTATCATCCTCAAAATGATGGGAAAATAGAGGTGGTAAATTGAAGTTTTGGAAACCTTTTAAGGTGCACCGTTGGGGAAAATCCAAAACAATGGTACTTAGCATTACCACAAGCTGAGTTTGCATATAAAAGTTCCATAAATAGATCCACAAGATAGTATCTATTTTCAATTATGTATGGGAGTAACCCAAATGGGGTGTTAGATTTGGCACAGCTACCAATTGATGGCAGATTCAGTGATGATGTAGAAGCATTTGTCGAAACATATACAACAATTAAAGGAAGAAGTTCGAAGAAGAAGCTGCGGAATAGTAATGATAAGTATAAGGAAATAACATATGTGCATATATGGAGAAAGGTATTTAAATTTGTGTGACTTGGTCATGGTATATCTACGGAAGGAAAGGTTTCCAAAATAAAACTATAACAAGTTGAAGTACAAGAAGATTGGTCCCTCCAAAATCATGAAAAAAATAAACGATAATGCTTATGAGGTAGAATTGTCAGGGAATTTTGATATTTCTCTAGTGTTTAATGTTTCAGATTTGTATTATTTTCATGGGGATGGTGTATAAGGGGATGTTATTGATGAAGTAGTAGATTGGAGGCAGCTAGGTTCCGGTGAAGAAGAAAGAAGAAGTGGATCAGATTGTAGATAAGAAAACAATGGAAACACGACATGGGAAATACAACAAATATTTGGTACATTGGAAAGGACTGGAAACAAGAGGAAAATAATTGGGTCATAGAGTGGGAGATAAAGAAGTTGGATGCTAGATAAATGGAAGTAGTTTGAAGAAGATAACTTGCAGGAGCTGTGTTTTTTTCAATCAGAGGAGAATGATGGGCCAAAATTAGCAGGAACTTGGTAAGGTCATAACTTGAGCTCTGAGTGTTTGTTTGAGTCCATTATTTTTTTTTGAAACCACATGTTTCAGATGAGATGAATGCACTAGTCAATGCTTCCCTACCAGTTGGAGCAAGTTTTGACACATTTTTGGGCCCTAAATCTGCCATCTTGAGGCCAAAAAGAAGGATTTAAGTTGTAGTTTAGTTTTTTTCTTTTTTTGGGCATTAGTTAATTTTAGTCTATTAGTTTCATTATGAGTTAGAAAGTTGGAAATTCCTCTAATTTTGGAATGTAGAAGATGCATGGAAATTTCTATTGCATGTACGAATAAGCATGTGAACTTACTTAGAATAGAAAGTTCTAGTAAACTGTTAAAAATAGTAATTTCCGCCAACTTAGAGTAGATTTAGTCAAAGTTAGTTAAAGTTTTCTTGGAAACTCGAGTTGGGAGTTTTTTTCCTATTCAGGAAACATTATAATTCATTATTCAATAACGAAGTAGGAGATCTATTTTCTTTTGGAGTTCTTATTATTTGCAGTATATCAAGTTTTTTTATAATTTGGCTACATTATATATTGCATGCATATAGAGCTACAACACCAAATCGTTAATCAACGCTGACCTATTTGGATTCGATTGAACTATGATTTTCCTTTCTAAAGTTAGTGGATAAGGGTTGTAAGTAGGAAGCTACATTAGGCCCACATGACTGACGTACAGCATCGAACACGTATTACGAGAATGGTGATATGGACAGAGAGGAGAGGATGATTCAATTTCATTCTCTGCAACAAGGTTGAATGATAACTAAAAGCATATCCTAATGAGTGCACCCACAAAATTGTCACATCGCTTATACATACAGGGTCACTGAAGTCAAGAACTGGAGTAAACATTGATATGGGGAATTACATATCGAATTGTTTGTACCATGGATGTTGAACAGAAAAAACTCTCGTCGGTGACCAAAAGATACTGTCCTAGGACTTATTTACCTGGAGAATTGAAGCAACTCCATATTGTTTTCCAACACAATTTTAATGCAGGGATTAATTCAAGAAATATTTAGCATGGTTCCAGCTGTACCTTTTATGATCATTACAGAATGAAATACATTCCTCAATTACCTTTGTTAGAATTTTGTGAGAATAGTTCTACATAAATGCATGGTTAAGACTACCTTCCATACGACAGCATGTCCACCTATAAGTTCACTGTGGTTCCTTTTGAAGCATCGAACACATGCCCTCGCATGGATTTTTTTGTTTCTATAAAGCATGGAGATGTGTCGTGCAAGTCCTGGATCCCTTTGTGTATCATCTTCCTTGATGACATTTTTCAAATCAAAATCTCATCTTCCAAGCATGAGGAAGCATCAGGGGCTCCAATTCACCTGATTCTGAAGGAACAACATGAGAAGCAGCAATTCCCACATATCCTGGAGAAGTGTGCATTCTATGCCTACAAAATTTTCCGTATTTGGGCATCATCATTTCTGGGGAAGTTATCATAGTTGATCTCTTCTTCATCCATTACATCCTGTTATGGATCGGACAATGACCACTAGTGTGACAGAGGTGCATATTCTTTATGGGCTCTCCCAGGATATTCTAAAAGATTTGTTCAGGACTTCTCTTGGGTCGTACTACCTATGTACTTCCCTGTACAGTGGATTAAGGGAAGAAGTTTGTACAACACACTCAAAAAAATACTCGTGATAAGGCCTTCTAAAACACTAAAGGAATGCCTCACGATAGTTCTTTTTCTTGCAATGCTAGATCCACAAGGTGATTTTTTTTCGTATGGACGAATGTTTTATTGGAAGGATTTGGAGGTGTGTTAATGCAGGAGGGTAGAGTTATTACTTTTGAGTCTCGCAAAATCAAATATTATGAGCTCAATTATCTGATTCATGATCTTGATCTTACAGAATTTGTGCATGCCTTGGTTTGATGGAGACATTTCCTTCTTGGCTGAAGATTCACACTCAGAACTGATCACTTGAGTCTTCTCCACCTCTGCACGCAGCCCAATCTCAATGCTCGTCAGTGACATTGGATGGACTTTCTCTTTTAATATGATATGGAGATAGAGCATGTGAAAGGGAAAGAGAATGTGGTTTTAGACACTCTTAGCAGGAGGAGACATGTGGTTATGGCCACTGCACTGAGAAAAAAAAATTGGAGCAGTATTCTACAACAGCGTCCTCACGAATGTTTTTACATTGAACTAGAGCATATATCATGTCTCAGAGACCCCTTGAGGGAAATTTGATGGGTTTTCATTGGAGGTAGATGGCCTTCTCAGGCACAGAGGCTATATTTATGTTCCCAGAGACGGAGGCTTGAGGTAGGACATCTTGAAAGAGGCACATCATGCACACTATTCAGCCCATCCCGGGGTGAAGAAGATGCATGCCACTTTGAGACAATTGTATCATTGAAGGGGAATTTTTAGAGACATGGCTCAGTTTGTCTCACGTAATTTGGAGTGTCAGAAAGTGAAGGTCGACCATCAACATCTAGCTAGCATTCTCTTTCCTCATGCTATACCAGAGTGGAAATGGGACACCATTTCGATGGACTTAATTATTGGGCTACCTATGTCGAGATACCACAACAATGCCATCATGGTAACGGTGGATAAATTGATGAAAGTGGCTCATTTTTCTCTGGTGAAGACCACCTATATAGCTAGTGTAGTGGCACGTGTATATTTTGGTGATATTGTCAGATTGCACGGTATCCCAAGGAAGATCATTTGTGACCGTGATCCTTTGTATACTTCTAACTTTTAGACTACCATGCAGCATGCCCTCGGGACAAAGATCAATTTCAGCACGATGTTTCACCCTAAGATAGATAGATAGAATGAGCGGGTGAATCGGATCCTAGAGGACATGCTTAGGATGTATGTTATGGATCATCAGTCGAGATGGGAGGAGTATTTGTACTTGGAGTTTTCCTATAATAACAGTTTTCAGAGTTCGATAGGTATGGCTCCTTTTCAAGATTTGTATGGCAGAGAGTGCATGACACCTCTTAGTTGGGAATAGGTTAGAGGACAAGGTTTCTCTTGGACTAGCTTTTCTTCTAGGGCATAGAGTAGTAGGTAGTTATGATCAGAAAAAGACTGCAGGAAGCATAGGACATGCAGAAGAAGTATGTAGATTAGCATAGGACCAACCATAATTTCAATGTAGGCAAACAGGGTTTTCTTTCATGCCAGGCCACATAAGAGCCCCATCCGTTAAAAAAAATGTTCTAAGTTAGCTCATAGATTCGTAGGCCCCTTTGAGATCTTAGAGCATATCGGTCCTTTGTCCTACCGTCTAACATTGTCATCTAGCTTTTCTCACATCTATGATGTGTTTCATGTTTCAATACTTAGGAAAAATGTTGCAAACTCTTCTCACGTGATAGATTGGACCTCATTATAGGTGCAGGATTAGGGGCAGGTGATTGTGGATCCTGTTTATATTATAGAGTGCAGGGACTTGGGCCTTCGAGGCAGAGAGATTGACCATGTTTGGGTGTAGTGGGACAAATATGACGAGACTGCAGCTACATGGGATGATGCTACTTTGCTATGAGTTCAGTTTCCACACCTATTCTAGTGACTTCCAGAAGGAAGTCGAGTCTAAGGGGAGGGGGATGTAGTACCCACTTCCCTATAACAAGTTTTTGTGGTAGATTATGATACTGTCGAATATACTTATGGATGTTATTGTAGCTTTTGATTTGGCATGATGTTAGATGTAGAGATCATGGACTATTGTTGATTTTGTTTCAGAAATGATGCATATGGATTATTGGAGACATTTTATATTGATGTTGATATACTGATTGAAATGGTTATATGTGTGTGTATGTATTTTGGACATGTGTTATTTTGTCATATCAAGTAAACCTAGAAAATCGAACTAATCTTGCGATCATGTGGTTATTAATGAAATTGTAAATAATATTGTTACTTGTCTAGATGATGTTGTGATTCATATATATATATATATATATATATATATATGTTTTTGGAAGTTTTATTTTATATTTATTTTGGATGCTTTGATGTGGCCACAAGGCCAAAGGAGGTATTTGTGTTTTTAAGTTAAACATGTCACAACAAACATCGGGGGATTAGAGACCAACCACATTGGAATTCTGGATGAATTCAATAAGGGCCACCATGGCAACATGTATTTGTTATTTGTGTATTTTTGTATTGTTGTTAGGGATTCCCATAGGGGGATCACATTCAAATGTTGCCAATGGGTTATGTGTATTCTTTTATTTAGTTTCTTTTGTTTAAAGTTTTGTATGTGATTTTAGTAATGTATTTTCCCCTTCATTATTTATTTTATGTGTCTAGATTGCTGAGTAATCATGTTGCTAAATTAATTAAATGGGTGAAAAGAATGTATTTATTAGAGTTGATGGCTCTTTTGGATTATGTGTTGAAAGTAATGTGTAAGTAACTTTGAGTGTGAAACACTCCACCTTCCTTTTGAAATTCAGATCTGTTCTTAGAGGCTGATTTTGGATGCTTGTAGGACAAGTTAAACTTGTCCCACACCTCTTAAATTGTTACACCAACCCTAACTATGGGTTGGGAGTCAAAATTAGGCCTTTTATGTATTTTCAGAAGACAAGTTGTAACTTTTTATTGCACCTTTCTTGCATGAAATTAATTTTGGTCCATGGGGTGTGGACTTGGTTTGTGTGTGTGAGTAAAATGTCTTTTATTCACCCACATTTTTAATTGTGCTTTGGAGTTTGAAGTTGACTTGTGAGGTGTAGTTGAGGATGTGTGATGTGGTATCCTACATGGACCCACCTCATCCTCTTCTCTCCCTCTTCTATTTATTCAATTCTTTTGTTTGTTTTGGGGTTACTGTATTTTGGGATTTCATTTTGGTTACTTCTTTTGGTTTTGAGCTCTTGTAATGCTATGGAGAGTTGTAGATTTTTGTTGAATGCTTGTGGATTGTTGGAGATTTTAGACTGTTTGGAATGGAAAAAGGATGTTGTTGAAATTTTTGAGAAAACTCTACCATGGAGAGGTAGGAGCTTGGCTCTTTAAAATGTTCTTCTTTTATTCATGCATATGTTAATGACTTGAATATTTTGGTATGTTGTTTGCTGGTTAGGTAGATTGCCTAGGTATGGTGTAGGAGAAGACTATGAGGATCTCTTGTGGGAAGGCATAAGAGTTTCGAGGATGTATAAGTGTTATTGTGGAGGGAGTTTGGGATTGGATTCCACCTTGTTAAAGAAATAGCTTTCTTTTCTTTACTCGTTATGGGGTGTCATAAGAGTGTGGGGAGGCATAAGAGAATGGGAGGTATAAGAGGTACTTAGAGAGGCATAAGGTCTTAGAGGGGTTTTGAAATCACACACACACACACACACACACACACACACACACACACACACACACACACACACACACACACATACTGGTGGGGTTATCATAAGGTGGACACCCATTTCCCCATTGGGAGGTATAAGAAGCTTCCCCCATAGGTCTTGCTCCTTTGGCTTGTGCATGATGAAGCCTGAGCATTGTTTGTTGTTCTTCCTATGGTTGTAAACCATAGAATGTATATGGATTGTGTTCTATATGTGAAAAAACAATTTGTGTTGTGGAAGCCTGTTTGTTTCCATGAGTTGAAATACATTTCTTATTGCTTTGTAATTGGGGCTTGGGGGCCAATAAGGAGAATGAATTATCCTCTTCATTGGAATTATTGGTTGGGTGGAGAGCGTTGCCTCTCCTCCCTTTTTGTTGCGATCAAAATATATATGGTGGATCTTCTTTTTGTTATTCTGGAGTTGAGGATGAAGACAAATTTTGTATTCCCCTTAGGGTTTCCTTATTGTAAAAATTTCACACTTCAAGTGGATGGAATTGTAATATTATTTTTGGTGGAAAGTTGCTCTGTTTTGGAAATGGAATCTTCATTCAAATGTGGAAGATGTAAATTCTGTAAGTTATATTTGATGAATGAAAAAGGAAGTTGTAAAATAATTATTGGAGTTCAATAGAAGTTGTTTTAATTACCACAAATGGTATGGATTTTTTGAAATATGTGTTTGAAATATATTGTGAAATATTTTCCTGAAAATTGAAAAGGAAATACGAATGAAGAAATATTACATTTCTCTATTTCATTCGAAATGCATCATCTGAAAGTATAACTACATTTTGGGTCTTCACGCATTGATTGAAGTAAAGTTAAATTTTGTAAATTAGATTTGAATGAATTTAAATATTTATAGGATGATAATGAAAATTATATCAATTCGAGTTTAAGCATGATTTCTATTTTTGATTCACTGTAAAACTACAAATATTTGTCAGAAAAAATTATAGAGTACTCTACAACTTGAAAGAAAAATTGAAATAATAATGTAAGCTAAGGAAGATCAAAACACTTTTCAAAAAGTTGAATTACTCAAGAAAATTTATCAGACTTCAATTAATTAGACTTAGACCAAAACTTAGAAGTTTTACAGTAAAAAAGGGGAAAACTCATTTTGAAACTCAACCCATCAATTTAACCCTGCAAAATTCGTCTAAATCTTTCCAAGTGCAATCCTCCATGTAGGTTTGGCATGTTGAAGAAGAAAGAATGGAGGATTGAATTAATTATGTTAAGAAATTTAATTCATGTTTTAATGGTAGGAAAGACGTTTTTGTCAAATTCATCCACTTAAGTTTTTCAAAAATTAATTTTGATGGTTCCTATGCAAATAGGAGTTTGAGCCCTTTCCAAAAAGTCCTCATTTCCCCAAATACGAGATTCTAGTCAAAATTTATGGCCTTCTGAAGTTTTTACTTCGGTTGAGTTTTAAAAAAAGGAAAGGGAAATTTTTTTGTATTTTGGACCCGTAGGCCCGAAAATAACTTAGGGAGTTTTTTGCAAAAAAAACAAAAAGTCACAAATTCCTCCACGACCCAGCAGCCCTGCCAATTTTCTTTTTGGAGAAACACCTTTGTGGGTTCGCGGGCCCGCACCTTCAATGCTATGTATCTTGGGATATGATAATATAATGTATATGGGTTGATGGAGATGCCGACATGTGGCACACATCCCCTTAGTTAGTTATATGGGCTCACCTAGGAATTAATCATATTGGGTAATGGGTCTACCTACATCGAGTTTACACTAGTTTCATGCACTGTAATAGGATTATGCAACCTGTTTTAGGATAGTCGAGAGATGCTCTGAATTTTGTAGAAACCTCTCTACAACTAGGTGTTCAAAATCATTAGTTTGATTATGATGAGACGAAGCCTGTGGGGCACTCATAATTGTAGGGAAGGAGAAACCCATATAATGAAAGGACTAGGAATCGGTGGAAAAGTGGCGAAGAAGGTGGAATTTTGGATGCACAGATGGAAGGGTATAAGGACTATACCTAGGGCCGGGATGCTTGAAGAGGTTGCAAATACAATCATATGCACCAGTGACTAGAGGGAACTCAAAGCCTTTGTTGCAATGCCAGATACTCCAAATGACAAGCTTTCTGTTGTCTTGCTAATTCACGAGTTTTGGGGGTTAACTCCTGAAATTTGCGGGTATTTTTCATTCTTAGTTCTCTGCGTACATTGTTTATGTTTCTGCTTATTTACACATTGGTGGGGTATGTGCGCATGCATATGAGCATGCTTGTATGATTTGGAAGTTCAATCTATCCAATGTAAGTTCCATTATTTTTGCCTTAAAGTTGATGCAGGGCATCCATGGTTAAGTGCCTCTTTACTAATTTTAGACTAGTTTTCTAACAATAATTTCATGTTCAGCCTTATAAGTCACAAGGTAAATATTGCTTTTAGATCATGACTCATGGCTAAGCCAGACGCTAATTTGGCCCAATGGGATTTCTTTCTATTTACTTTATATGTTGTTCAAATTTTTTATCCTTTATTTTTGACTTCATGATTAAGTTCGGGGGAAAATGCAATCTTAATCAAGAACCTACACCTAGAGGATAAAAAATTATTTCTGTACCAGAAGTTAGTCCGGTTAGAAAGTTAAAGAGTCGGTTCAATTAGGACATTAGAATTAGTGCAAGCAGAGATGATGAGTGATCATTTTTCTTAGATAAAAAGAGAGATTCGAGATGGTTGGGACCTAGGAGATTATTTGTGGGCACAGGGCGAACATTTTATTTATAACTTAACAGGGTTTCTATTGGGGCCTACACCATAACCTTACAACAAAAGATACAGTCTTTCAGATTTTGAACAATTGGGATAGGAATGTTACCCTTGGAAGGTCATTGAGGACCAAGGCCAATCAAATGATAAAGCTTGTGCAATGTCATATCTTGTGTCATTTTGTATAAGAGAGAGAAAAATGTAATGCTCTTAGAGTAAGAAGAAAGATGAAAGAGTGTAAGAAACCATCCGTAGAAGGTTGATTTTGCAGTAATAGATTAGTGCAATATCTTGTTGTTTTATATAATGGAAGTCTTGATTCCCTAGCCTCTTATGCATTGTAGTTTTGATTAGTGTTCATAGTTTCTATAAAGAAGCATAGTTGAGATCGCATGCATAGTTTTAGTTTTTACTCATGTTTTGTCAAATGTATAACATAACTAATTTGTAAATAGACATAGCAAAAATGAGTCCAATGAGTAGAATACAACTGTAGCATGTCTTGATGAGGAAATTTAGGGACCATTGTAACAATGGTTCCATTGCTGGACCTGAAAATGTTGAGATGGCTACAAGGGTAAAGAGATGAGCATTTTGCGGAAGAAGAAGCTAGTTGGCATAACCATAACCATAACCATATAGAAAAGTTAATTCCCAAAGTTGGTTCAGGTAGCTCAAGAGGCACCTCTTCTGTAGGTAGATTTATTTCCCATTGCTCAGATGGAAATCCATAGAGACATAGATTTTCCTTATCTGTAATGTGTAAAGACCAGGCACAATAATTCAATTAGGAGTAACCAACATTAAAAAACAGAGGTGCAATCATAATAATGATTACCATATCCTTACTTGCAAAAAAAATTAAAAGAAAAATAAAAGGCAATGAAAAATACCTGAACATTCATTTATTATTAAGGAATTTTCTTACTTAATTACTATAAATAAACATCTTCCTTGAAATGTAAAGTTGATTTATCCCTGATTTTTGTATACAAAACATTGTGATGACATCAATAATAGATTACAAATAATTTCAATGTTTTTGTGATTTTTAAGCATGCATAAGTGGTCAACTTGTACATGTGTAGATATAGATGCATTAGACATGTCTTTTACCGATGTGTTTTGTTGTTTAAAAATTGGATTGGTGTTCTATTTGATTGTGCTAATTCTGTATCATATGCACAAAAATTGTGTTCCAGGGAAAGGTGAATCCCACTTAATGTGAGGCTGTAACAATGGTTTGTGCCCAGGTAAACTTACATTCTCTTCTAGAAACATTGCTTTGACTTTAAGATAATCTAAATGTATTCCAAACTTTTCATTTCTGAACTCTGCAGCATCACTTGGTATATTTTGTTATCATTGTGATTTGTAATTTATGTAATTTATTTGATTTTGTAATTTATTTTCTATATTAGTTGCATTGAATCTTGAAATTTTCATATTTCTGTTTTCATTAATATAGGAGAATATCTTAGGAATTTTTTTTTAATTAAAAGTACTATTAATTATAATTTTTACTTTCATTTTTTTTTACAGTCATGGCTTCCTCTGGAACTCCTAATTTTTTTGAGAGGACCGATTTAGAGATTGCAAAATTGCAATCTATTCTCGAAAATCCAATACATTTGGGAAGTATAAAGCCCATTGCAAAAAAAATACTGGTTGATCTTCGTAGAATAGAGACAAGTTTGAAAACATATAATCCATTTGATTCTGAATCAATAAAAAAATTTATGGATTCACTAAAATCAAGTGTCTCAGGAGATGTAGGTTATAATGAGATTACATCACGACTTTCCGATAAGGAAGTCGTTAAGAGGTCTTGTTGGAGTTTTTATGCAGACAAACGGAAAATAAGGGCATATTATGTAAACAAATGTTCATGTCCTTTATGTGCCCCTTTGATTTATCCTAGATTTGTGGCCTCTCAAGGCCAATTTCCAAATAATGACCAATTACCGTTATACTTCATAATGATGCTACATGCTGAGGTTCACTTAAACCTAAAGGTGAACTATTTAGACATCCCTAGTTATTTGGGGCAGGGGCATGGCTGTATTAGCCACAAGCAGGCATATAGAAAGGAGGGAGCTCCTGCAGTTGTTGACACGCGGCAGCTTGTACCAAGGCCACAACCATTCTTATCAGGCTTTCAAGATGTCGCAGCACCTGTCGTTATGACTGCACATAAGAGGCTGCTTATCGAGGGTCTTGCTGGCATTGCTCGCGAGACCCAATTGATCTCTTCTGACCATGTGGGTCAGTACCTTCAGAGACGCGATACTAGTCAGTGGAGGTGCTAGTAGCACCAGTGATGCATGTAGTGAGGTATACGCTCGTGCATCTTTGATTTCCCCAGATGACTTTGAGCTAGTTACAGATCCCGCTCAGGCACGTCGGCTAGGACGCATCATGGCTGCTGACTTGTTGCGTGCGTATGAGGTGATTTCTCGGCATTGCAGCATTCCACTATCAGGGTTTTAGATTTTATAGAGCAGAGTGGGAGTGTATCTTCTAGTCAGGGTACTACTGCCGCTGCTACAGATAGACTTCCTGTTGCTGGGATTGTCACACCTGATGTTTAGCACATTTCTGTTCCGATGTGTGAAAATTAAACCTTTAATATAATTAAAATTTATTTTAATTGATGATTACTTTACAATTTATTAATATTAAAATTAAACATGTACTTTTGTGTTTAGGCTTCTGCTCCAGTGTGTGGAGCTTCACAGCCCACACCATCTACTCGTGTCACATACACACAGCTCTTGACTGAGCACAACATGGATCTCGATGTTTCGGGTCTGAGTCAACTTGGCTTAGTTGGTGACATATTTGCTGGTGTTGAGGTCATGGATGAAAATCCCATACATTTGGAGACGCGTTCCGCAGAGGTATAAATACATGTGTTTTAATATAATTAATATTTAATCTAAATTGAAATGTTAGAAATTAATGAACTTTATTCAAAAAACTTATTTATCAACTTCTTACATTTTATTTATTTTGTTTCACAGGGATCTACGGGATAGAGATCTACGGGTAGTGTAGATACTCCCAACATCCACGCAGGGACAGATACTAAGGTAATCAATTGTACATATCAGTTATATGATGTATTGAATTAATCAAGAAATTGTTGTAGATTTTTGCTTATATATTTTAATATATGGTACATGCTTATATATAGTTTATGACGTGTATATTCCTTTTTTTTAACATGCAGGGTGCAGCAGAGCGTAGTGAGGGGTCTGGCACTCGCCCTAGTGCATGAGGAGACTTCAGTGATATTTTATAGATTTCAAACATTTTAGACATACTTTTAGAGATTTTAGACATGTATATATATTCATACTCATTCTAGACATTATTATTATATTTTGATATATGTCTTAGACACGTGTATTATTAATATATTTTGATATATGTCTTAGACACGTGTATTTACAATTATGGATGTGAATATAAGACACCCCCTTATCTTTCATTTTTGTCTCTTGATGATATCATAATAGGTATATAACTAGCAATCGCATGTGTTTCATGAGATGTGAACGCCGAACGGTATATGTTATTTGATTTAGAGGCATAGTTATGTGAAGGTTGTTTCTACATTTTAGTCTTGCTCCTTGCCAGAGATTCCTCATTTTCAACCATTGACTAACATCCTTCCAAATCTGTTGTGAGAATGGACCCTGTACAAATAGATGGGTGGTTCTCCATGCTAAATAGATGGCTTCTTCTCCATGCTAAATTTATAGATGGCTTGTTCTCCATGCTAAATTTATCAGATGAATCATCAACAAGTGATTACTAGTTGTAAAGCTAGGTTCCCTGCAATACATTCATTATTTCTAGGTTTTACACTTTGTTGGTCTCTAGGAATTTAGTTGAGAAGATGATGCAAGAGGCCTGCAAATTGAAATTTTTGGTTCAAAAAATGGAAGGTGGTGGAGACCCCAAAGTAAAAATATTAACTAGCTTAGTTGAAACCTGTTATGAGAAAGTGATTGAGAGGGCTTTGATTCACAGATATGATGGTAAGCATAAACCTATATATTGTGGCCCTCTCTGAAAACTGTGAATGACATAGAGCTACTCTTTCATTAGGATGCAAAGATAAGTTCAGTAATGATACAAATGAAAGATTCAAGGTAAACAAACCCATGACCCATTCAAATAGGCCACAGTATTGAAACAACAGATTCCAAGGTGGAAGCATGAAAAGGCCACCAAATTCAAAGTTTGGGGCATAATTTGTTGTCACAAGTTAAATTCCTTCTGGAGACTGTTGAGAAGAACAAGTTGTTTATGAGTTCCAAAATGAAAGCTTAAAACAATATAATGAGGTATTAAAGGGAAATTTTTAAATATCAGAAAGAAATCAATAACTTATAGGCCGCACCTTCACTTGCAGGTGGTATCAAGAACAACATTTGCAAGATGCTGATTAATTTTTCCAAATCGCAGGACATTGAGATTTGTCACTTCCTCCCATTCTCATTCTCAGAATTTTTGCATCAATTTTCAGGCAGACTCATAGACCAGGCATGTGTACATGTTCTATACCGCAACAGTCTGCAATAAACAGAAAAGGTAATATTTGATTGGATATTTATGAACCTACATTTCTATCATTTTGATCATAATTTTTAAGCAATTCAAAACAATTTTACATTTCTGTTTATGCTTGTATGTGTGATTTCTCAACTGTTCATTTCTGCAATAAAACTTTGGCCCTTGAATGGGCTTTACACTTCAAGATCAAGGCTTCTACTTTGATTTTCATCCAAATCTAGGCATTACCATTGTCTTCACTTGGAATGGTCTTTCCTAGAGCTTTCTTACAGTATTTCCTCACTTGTTTGATAGCATTGTGTTAAAATTTTCTTGGCATATATAATGGGTGTGTTAATCACCTCAATAATCTACCTATAGAAGAATTTTGATAAGAAAGGAAAGTAAACACTGATGATTAGATACAAAGATGAAAACCAAATATTTGTTTACATTTAAAATACCACAGTGCCTCCTTCCAAAAAACACCTCATTCTTTATTACCAAAGAACCTTACAAGTGTACCTGTCACAGTTGTTAGTGCTATTGAACCAGTATCCATTTCAATCATCATGTAGATGATATTACTAAGTGCATTGTAGAAGTAAATGAATATACAATCTCGGCAAAAATTAATATTACATCAAACTTTAGAAGGCAATTTCAAAATCTTTTACATGTTGGATCATCTAAAATAATTATAAGAAAATGTCGAAAAGAAATTGTCAGTAAAAATCAATTGCTTTAGAGACACAAAAACACCCCAGTAGAACCTAAAACTATTTGTGTTTCCTATGTAGGGTACAGTACTCCTGAAATAGAAATAGACCACATGAAACTATGAATTGTCACTCAATTTTTAAAGATTAAAAACCAAGTTTTATGATCATAAAAATGTTGAGTAAATGCAAGGAGAATGTTTCTTGGATCGTTTGATTTATAAAATGCAGTTGATCAGGTCCAGTAATGAAGTATAGAAAATGAACAGGTAAGGGAGAGTGAAGAGAGGTTTCTACAAGCGTTAGGGACACATGAAGAAGGAGAGACAATAGAAGAGGAGGAATCTCACTCATGTGGTGTAGAGGCAAAGAGGGAGATAGAGACGGTGGATGTGTTTCTACCACTGATGAATGAAAGAAGAACGTGGTGGTGCATATGTAGAAGCATCTCACATAGGAATTTAAGAAGAGACTCTTATGAGTCAAGAAATGCATTTCTATTCATATGGGAGTGATTCAAGTTTCTTTGCACGTGACATTCTTGTGATGCGCAAGAAGATGAAGAGAGAAGGAAAAGCAGGAGAAGATGAATGATGATGTTATCAGCCAAATCATATGAAGAAGAGGCATTATGTTGCACAAAATCTGAAGCATGTCTTTTGGTAGACATGACGATTGAGCTAGAAGGATTTGAATATGAATTCACATGATGCTGATTTGAAGGAAGAATTGAGTGGAAAAGAGGATAGTGTTTCAGCAGAGATGATATTGGAGGAGATGCATAATGCTGATTTTATAGCAGCGGTTGAAGAATGGAGAGAGATTGAGAGTGTGTGAAGACATGTGTAGCAGAAATGAGTTGACAAAAGAAATGTTTGCAGCAATGGTGGTGTTAAATGCAATAGTGCCCACAGGAATTGTTGGTTCTCAAAATGTGCATATGCTGATTTTGTTGTAGGCATGAGTGAATGCACGTGATAAAGGAAAATTTTATGAAGAGGAGTTCAAATGAATGGGCCTTTGAGTTTAGAAGATCTAGATTTATTCTTTTAATATTTTTAGTTAAGTGTTAAGTATGTTATTTATTTGAGTTTGGAAGATTTAGATTGTTCCTATATTTGGTCAATTGATAGTGTCAATTAAAATTGTTATCTCAAAGCATGTGTGTGCTTATTATCTCTGAAAATATTTTTTTTAGTTTAGTGTCAAAGTATATTATTTTTGTGTCAAATGACTATGGTTAAAGTCAATAAGTGCTTAAATTGATACTTGTTTCATTCTTTGTCACTGCAATTGTTTGGTTAAAAGATTAAGGAATCTTAAGTATTGATTACAAATTTGCAATGTCTTAAGGTCTCCATACATCCCCATTTATGGTCAAATTTCTTGTAAAAAATTTATTTATCCCTTTCCAAGTACATGTAAAAATATAAGTTTCTCATATTATTACACCTAGATTTCTTGGTGTATTCATGTTTACAGTTTATGAGATCTAAGACAATTAGGTGGATTACAACTACTAGGTGAAGTTCTACATTAAATGATGATATTGTTGATAATATTCAAATTGCTTCAATTTAATATTATGCTCGTTTATGATGGAAAATGCTTCTTGTTAATAATAATTATGCTTCTTATTTTCCTAATAAAAATAGGGATAATGAAAATGTGAATGCTAATACCTGTTGTCATTTAATCTTAGTCTACTACCTCGAGATCTCCTTGGTTGTTGACTTGCTCCTGAACACTTTTTGGTCCTAAGTACAACCAAATGGCTATGTTTTAATATAAAATTCAATTTGAAACACTAGACTCATACCTTAATTTAATCAAATTAACTGCCTACTCCTTACTACTAGAAACTATTTCCATTTATCAAATGAAAGCACAACTTGACATATTTTAAAAACACCATTAATCTCTGCTCATTACATCTATAACCTATACTATACATTCATCCACTTTCTTTACAACACTCACACATCCTTAGTCCATACAAGCATGTCTCTTGGTCAAATTACGCCTTCTTGCAATCTCATGCAAGACTTACACTTGAAAATTTTATGGACCTTTTGTTTTATCATAAAACTAGAAAAACAATGTGTTCTACCCATAGCCTTTAAAGCCTCACACCATCATTGACATATTGCACCCTTATGAAAAAAATTCGTTGTTCACCATTGTTATTCTTTAGTGCCAAGATGCACCATTGTAAAAATGTGAAGCACTTAACTCCTCCAAAATACCTCATGCTAAGCACACATAATCATACCAATCTTGTGTGCTTCCAAAACACCTTGAAACATGCCACACATTTTCTAGACATGTGATTCAAAATCCATGTGGAGACTCTCGGTTTCTATGCATCTTTCAAAGTGACATCTTCCTAGTTCCACATCACATGGTATGAATATCTTGGTCTAACTATTAGCACCATGTCCATATAGAGGAATTTCAACGATCACTCGGCTTGGTAGATGAAATAAATTCTAACCATTATTCTTTATAGTCAATATTTTATAGCTAAATTTTTCTAACTATAAATATTGTAAGGCATTTGAGAGAAAATAAGGGAGTTAAGAGATTTTATTTCCCCTTTCTTAATTAACTATACCCAGAAAGACTAATACTATCATGTTTCACATTTCTTGTATTATTTAACCATGTCTCCCACATGTTAGCATGCTCCATAATGAATCAACACAATTCCAAGCATATTGAAATATGATAAACTTGTACAGTGATAAGGGTACTCCATATACAACCTTTTGGTTCATAGCTAAACAAATAACATATATAAAAAACTATGTACATCTGAATTCCCAATTAACATTTCCACATTAAAAATAATAATGTAACATACATCCACATCATAAATCATGTTTATACCATACATACTTCCATGTAACAACCATATCACAATACTTGTAAACCATAAACCATCTCACAACAAGTAAGAATCACAAGTATTAAACAACTTTATTTTATAGTGGTCTCTATAGTCCCTTCAAGTAGAAAATACAATGCTATCTAGCTTAATAGTTTATTACCAACAAGGTTTAGTAATTTATTCCATGTCCTTCTATATAATACCAAGTGGCTCTGCTCATTGTTCAATGACTTGTAAAAGTTTTTCATGGTCTTCTACATCTAGTCTCCATTTTTTTGTGTTTACTATTTTTAGTCTTCACCTGCTGCAATTGTAACCCTGTAGCAATTATGGGATGGGTGTAATGATACACCTTTTTGTTCTGGTTTGTAATCAACAAAGTGAATCCCACTTTGGAGGGCTTTCACTTGTTGTAAGTATGTTCCCTGCACTACAACCGAGCCAGTAAAAAATGTTGTCACTTCACTTGTTATTTCACATGTTAGATTTGTTCTCTCCTCTGTGCAACGCAACAAGTAGTACTCCACTTTATCAATATTGGCTTCTTCAGAAATGACTGCAAATACATATCCTACAACAAAATGCAAAGAAACATTCAATGATTAGATGTATAGTATAAATTATATACATATATATTTAATTATCAAATTATACTTGATCCTTTCAAATAAAACATACCTTCTTTAACCAGTCCAGATATGTGGTCATAATAAGTTGAAATTAATGGCACATCTTCAAAACTATCATCATGATCTGATCCATATGTGTCATCCACAACTAAAGGAACTTTCTTCCACTCACCTGCATACCCATGTTTTTGAATATTGCACTTTGAATATGATTTGTTCATGCATTCATAACAAAAACAAGAATAATATCTTATACAAATTGTCTAGTTATTACTATCCATAGTCATCAAAGAGTACAAAGACCTAGAATTGGGAATCCTTTCACATTCATACTTTTTCCTCTGATCAATACCTTCATTTAATCATGCTCAAAAGATCAATAAAGTTTAAAACAAACAACAAAAATCAGAATAAAAAAATTTAAAGTTAGTAACTTGTAGTTCACTTAATAAATCACATCAAGATTTACATATCTATGTTTTAAATGTGCATGTACCTATTATCTCCCAAAACACTCTCTGTGGGGTTGAAGCATGTGGGGTTGAAGCATGTGATGTTGAATCCTGTGAGGTTGAAGCCTGTGAGGTTGAAACCTGAACTGTAAAATGTTTCTTACACCATTCAACAATGGTGTGGGAATCAATCAATCGATCTCCCTCATAATCAAAGCTTTGTTTCTTTAGAGCACGTTTGATGCATGCACCCGCACAATCATGTTCTCCCTTCCCATGACCACTCTCAAAAAAACTCCATAAATGAGGAATTTTGTGATGACGATGATAATGACTGAGTGCAAAGAAATGGCAAGAGAATTTGAATTGTGATGTGCAACCATCTGACCAAACAAAATGGTGATCTATTTGTATTCCTCGCTGATGAAGATATTGAAAGAAAAAACCAAAACAATGCTACACAAAGTGGGTGTCATGTTTCTTGTCATCACTTATATAGAAGTGATACTCCTTCTTGATCATTCGCTTCACATATGTACTTTCAACCCCATCTAAATCCAATTTTGCATTCCTGTAAAATACTTGAACCATGATAGTAACCTGGTCATTATGATAATACTTTGTTTGAATTTCTTTTTGATGAGAAAATAAGTAATTATCAGCAAAATCAACCACGGACAATATGGAACCAATAGGGAATGTGTCCCTATTAGTCTTGAATTGTGTAGCCTGCCACTCCAAATAGTGAGAATATTTGATGTACGGACTAATTAAACTTCGGAAACTTTGCATGAATGTAGCAATGGGGATTTCCTCTTCTACCAAATCCAACCTGGTTGCATCTTTTCCAAGCCTTCTTGAATATTTTATGTATTTGAACCTACAAAATCAATTCATAACATGGACAAATTGTCATATATTCATTTGCAATAAAATCAAAATCAAAATAAAATCTAACATCCAAATTTAAAAACATAAATTTATATATATCACCTCTTGCAAGCAACCAGGTTAACTGTGTCCAAATCTTCATTTGTTTTTGGCAATAATTTTTAAGTCCCCACACTTGTCACAGACACCTTTGATGCAAGTCATACGATCATCGACATGATCATCAGATACGTTGCAAATAATTGAAGTTATGAATTCACTGACATGTGTAGGTGGGGCAATTTCTTCTCGTAACTTTCTATACACCTGAAAAAAACATAGATTTTGAAATACATTAATTTTAAATCACATGTCTAAAAAAACGATATTTAAACAAATTTTAAATATATAGATATAAATGAAAGCACACCTTAAAATATATATACATTGAATCTATAAATTTTTTATGTACTTTATAGTGATAATCAAACTCAACGTGATAGCGACAACGACATGTGTCAAGGACTTTATCAGCTTGCACATACCAAGGCTTCAAATTTTCAAACATTCATTGTCCAATCTTAACATCTGGATTTTCTTCTGTAAACTTTATGTGCATCTCATGTGGAATTATTTCAAGCCAATGTTTTATATGTTCATCATAGTTATTGCGAGTTATCCTATGTTTTAAAACATCCCTCACATTCAGAGAAGGACGAATCCTCTTAGTCCAAAAATTAGAAACTATCTTCACAATATTATCTTCTATTTTATTAGAACGTGGATTTCTATACATTAGTGCCCAATTTCCTTCCACAGTAGATTCATCCAATGTCTTCCTCCTCTTTGCATACCTGCTAACCGTCTTTCTAGATAAACCCAATGCCTTGGCAAAGGTGGTAACATGACGATTCTTTGTTGTATCTTCACTTACAACTGAAGCTAATATTGCTCTACGAGAAATACTCTTATCAGCAGACCTAGTTTTTGTACCCAAAGAACTTATTCCTTTAAAAACATTCCCAACAAATTCTTCTTCTACACGTTTTAAATTTTTCCGTCCAAAATCAACACCTAACAATTCTAATGTTTCCCTCATATCAACATGATTCAAGAATGTAACCAACAAATGTGCTCTAGCAACTGTAGTCAAATTAACAAATTCACCATATACTATCTCTACACTTTTTGTTGTTTTCTTTCGTGATAGTGGTTCTTGTTGGGAAAATTATTTTAATTTTTGTAAATCCATCTTCACCAAGTGTTTCACATTTTTTTGGGAAGTAATTCCATAACTTTTGTTATCACTTCAGCATAATGTTGTGCATCATGATCTATGTCCATAAACATACACATGGGATCCTATCAAAACCCTTGCCTTTACCCAATCTAAAAAACATAAATTATCATATTTAAACCTTAGAACTAAAAAAAAAAATAGGATCTATCAAGGGTTTATATACATATGTACCAATTTTTGCATCGTTGTCTTTCACTTGTTGTGTCTTCTCTCTCTCTCTTTGTGCCCTCCTACGAACAGATCTTCTAGCATTCTTCTCTTCATTCTCTTCCTCGGTATATTTTCGTTTCTCATTCTTTGCATTTCCCATGATTCATCCACTTCAATAATTTTCACCCGCACACATAAATCGTGATAGATCTGAATGTCTAAGAGTAAACTCAATACAAAACTATATGTGCATGCAACTCTATTTATATACAAATCTCAGTAGAAATTAGGTTATTTTTAATTTTAGTTTTCTATAACTTTAAAAAACTTTTCTAATTTTAATTGAATTTATATTTAATATGTAAAACAACATTTCTAATTTAATATTACATATTTTTGGTTAAAAACAATTTTTTAAAAAAACACACTTAGTTTAAAACACAAAAAATATGTAAAAAACTAAATTTAAAACATAAAAAGTGAATAATATTAAATAAGTAACTTGTAAAACATTAAATTTAGAAGGGGAGACACAATTGTGAATCATTAAATCTAGAAGGAGATGTTTTGGTGGCGTTTTGGTGGTACGAAGAGGGTTCACGCGAATGGGGGTTCGTGCGAACCACATTCGCTCGAACGATGTCCGCGCAAACCTCTTTGAGTGGTAGTGACATGGCGCCTGAGTGGCACATTTTGGCTCCAAATCCTTTTGGGGGACAATTGTGAGCCAAAATCTGCCACTCGGGTGCCACGTAATTAGGGTAAACGAAATAGTTAACTTACAAAATTTTGACACAAAATTCATATTTTTATTAGATTTCTAAAAATATAATTTTCATTTTTTTAAAATCTATTTTGCTATTTATTTTTTAATTTTTACCAACATACGGTATTTTAGGACAATCAATAGTACACAATCAACCAAATTTGAAAAATAGTACAATATATCAAAAAAATTGAAAAAAATATACTTAGTATTTGTTGAATTCTTCTTCTTACCTGTGAAAAAAAAAAAAAAAAATCGATATAAATATTAAAAGTTATTGGCATTGAAATATGGATGCCATTTATTTTAAAATATAGTTACTAAATAATTAATTAAAAAAAATATAAGTCAAGAAAATATGAAAATTTGACAGAACGTCAAAATTATAATCTTGAACATATATCTAAAATTTCATAGTGAAAAGATAAGTTTTCATTTTAAAAAACCACCGGGGGATAGTCATTCCTCTTTAATAACATAAGAAACAACATATGAATAAAATTGAGAAAAAGGCTATATTTTTTGCCAATTTTTTTTTTTTTAAAATATACATGTATTCTACACTCTAAACACAACATTTCGTTAGTTTGTAGAATTTCATGAATGTGTACGCTTTTGTGGCTATTACCTTTAGAAAATCAATTAAACTAAAAATTCATGTTTACTAAGGTACAAACCATACCAAAAAGTGGGACATTTTATTGTGCTTTTACCCATTATATATATATCAAATTGAATGTGTCAGTATAGTAGAAACTAAAAATCATCAAATTTTGATATGTCAAAACATGCATATAATCTATCATGTAAATCATGTCATAATCTTAAACATCCATACTATCTATCAAATACTAATCAATATAACAATGTCCATCTGTTAATGTCTAAAATGTGATAGCAATATCTATAGCTCTAAATCCTAATAAGCAAAATCATAATAATATAACTGTTGAAGAGGAGTGGGCACTACATATCTTGATTAGTCTTTGCAATATATCTATATCTTCCTTGCATACAGGGCCTCCACATTGATTGTTAGATTTTCCCATGTCGTATGATGGTCATTGAGAGGCCTTATTATCTCCTCTCCATTCTCTCATGCCAAACAATGTCATCACACAGTCCAGGGCATGTTAATTTACAAAGTCAGCTCCATGAAGGTCCAACGTTGTAATGTTTGTGATTAAATTTGATTCTTTATTAGAAGTTGTGTTCCTTGTCGCACTCGTAGGGAGCCTCAAAGGCAATGAAGTGACTTTCAAAATCCACAAACAACGTGTAGTCTCCACGTAGATTTCTTATCTGCTAGCTGAAATTTCTGCACATGTTCCTCTTTCCAACATTTTCTCCACGTGGGTCATAGGTATGCATACAAATTTAAGGTTTAACACATAGGAGAGCGGGTCGCTAGGTGAGCAAGTCACTACAATCATAGGTTTCTAAAAAAAATATCCCGTAGATTTTGTAATCGTCTAGAAGATTATTAGCGAAAACCTTATCATGATACCTTTTTCCCCGTTTAATAAAGTGAACGTAGACACCAACAATGATAAATATATACGTTTTAAAAAATATAAGAGTGAATTTTCAAAAGAAGAGGTTGAAGTCAAATAGTTGTTGCTCCTCAAAATCAGTGATGTCTACAACAACTATTATTGCCATGTTTGTTTCAAATAGTCCTTCATGCACATCAAGAATAAAATAGGTTGTTTTTCTTCGCGTTTTCCAATACTCTCACACAGCGAGCAAAAAGATACTTCTCTGATAGTTATGTCATAAAATGAAGAATCTTAAAATACATTGGATGTTTTTAATTAAAGCTTACAACTATATATCCATGGTTTGGGAGGTTTTTGGGAAGTGTATCACATATTTTAGATCGTGAAGCTGAATGTGTGCAATAAGGATTTGTAGTGTATTTCTATAGAGTCCCTCGTAAAAATGAAAAACTACATATTCTAATAATTTTTCTATAGCTACCATTTGTTATAAAAAATTATAAGGAAGAAGTAGCTGGGCATAATCAAAATGAACCCGAAAGATCTGGTCAACGCTGAATCACAAAGGAATTTATGTAAAGAAGTTATAAATTCAAATGTTTTGTGAGAAAAACTCACTACTTTAATATTAAAGCATTGCATTATCTACTCGCTATGAATGAAATACATTTTGATTATGTCTCTTTTTTCTCTGTTTAAGAGTTTGAACTTTAAAGATCATGAGGATTGTTCACATAATAGGATTGCAATAGTTAACTTGTGTTCAAATACATTAAAAAATACATAAAACATAAATGTAAGAAGTTTTAATTGTTTGTAGGTCATAAGTCAATTGGGTTTTGTGAAATCTCTATCATCTTCTCTATTTTAGACTTCTGGCATTTATTTTTTAATTCTACAAGATTTTTAGAAATTGTGTATATTCTTTGCGTTCATGAATTTTGATGTGGGTTTCCATCCTAATGTGGAATGGATTTTTAACAATTATATGCCTACAATGGCTTCTAAATGGTTGTAGACCAAATTATGCTTTTCCCTTGTTAAGTTTCTTTTATCATTTGGTGTGGGTTTCAAAAGATTTTAGATAAGATGTTTACATGGATAGTAGATAATCGTGATAAAAAGTCTAAAAATTTTATTTGTGGAGAGGGGTCTTGGTTGCATAGGGTGGGAATGAAGTTGTATTAGGTATATCTTCTCAATCATATGCATCGCATATTTTCATACTGCTACATAATGATGAAGTAGCGGGATTGCACATCGTAAGGATGAAGAATAGATTTGTATTCAACCCATACATGATACTTTTATTACCAATATTGGAATTGGGAAAAGATTTTCATCTCTGCCTCCATGTCAATATTAATTTTAATTTAGGATGTGGTTTATCTCTACTACATATATGTGACTTTAATAATCTTCAACCAACAAAAGAGATGTTTTATCAAGTACCAAAGTGAAATTTTTCTCAAAAATATATACAAAAAGATTTTGTTAATAATGTTTTAGGATGTTGTCCTTTTGTCAACAAAAAAGCCCAATGGACTAGAGTGCCCCTACCCAATCTGGACTGACCCTCCAACAACAACATAACTATAATTGTACCATGTTTTAATAAAGAATTTTATCATCTCTAATCATTCCTCTTTCCTATAAGTTATCTACTAGTTTTAGATCTAAGGAGATGCAAATTAGTATACTTAAATCTAGTATAATACTTTCATTATCTATTGCATATATTTTTGTGTAAATGTGTCCATAGTTTTTTCCCTAGCTTTAAAAAATAAGATTGAGTTTAGTGAGAATCATTTCCACTTACCATGTGAATATTTAGTAGGTGAATGTTTATGTATAATTGAAGTCTACAGTACTTCTAAAACTTTGATTGAATTATCAACCTATTACATCAATTATAATTTGGTTCAATAAAAAGGAACTTTTAAAAATAAAATACAGTCCACTACACTAAGAATATGTGATATTTGAGCATATAAATAGAGTTACAAATAACGTAAATCAAATATCAATTGCTTATGTTGGATTTCAAACTAAAATCTTAGAGATTGGGTCCCACCCACTATCTCTTGTTAGGAATATTATAGTGTTTACATTGGTGAATGTTTTAATGTAATATATATTATCATGAAGATAATATATATGGGTGAATAAATAAAATGTAATATTATTAAATATGAGAAAATATATCTCATTTTAATAATATATGTTTTATATATTAGTTGTGAGTTTTTTGTATAAACAACTCACGTTGGTATTTTTAGGATTAGTTGAGTGTGTTGAGATAACTAAGGGATTGAGAGAGATTAGTGGAAGGTTGAGAGATATGTGGGATAAATGATGACTCCTATTTAATAGGAGATCATATGTGTATTTATACCTCTCAATCTAAATGAAGACATATCCCAGATGAATTGAAAATTATTCTAATTTTATTTTATTTGGTTTTGTTATTGTGCAAGATTATTTCCAATAATTTGTACCAACTTAAAGATTTGGTATCAGAGTATGGATTCCAAGATGAGATTCTTTGAATAAAACTTTCTTATCGCAATTTCCATGGCCTGGTAAGGTGGATATACTAATTGCATCATCCTGCGTATTGGAGCATTCTGCCTGCAAACTGAATCGTTCTGCGTATGCATTACATAGTTGTTCATGTGTATTGCATCATCCTTCTACCTGCGCATGCTATTGATCATCCTTTGTATTGTATCACCATTATGGTAACTTTGATTGGCCTGTGTATAGTATAGCCATTTTGGTAACGCTACATTTTTATTTTTTATTTTTTGCCATTTTTGGACATACTGACAAAAAACACAAGCACAAAAATAAAAAATATCATTTTTGGAAAGGGTCTAGAAATATATTAGACTTAGAACTTGGAAGTGACATATCTTTCACCTCGTAACTTAGATTGGGTGATGTTTCTTTTGAAAATGTATGTTTTTTCAAGATATTTACATTGATCATATGCTTTCTGGTGGCAATTGAAAATAACATTTTAATTTATTGTAAGGTTGCATTTTCCAC
Organism: Taxus chinensis; assembly: GCA_019776745.2. Classification (NCBI taxonomy): domain Eukaryota; kingdom Viridiplantae; phylum Streptophyta; class Pinopsida; order Cupressales; family Taxaceae; genus Taxus; species Taxus chinensis. The sequence goes on along the minus strand of CM034155.1, from coordinate 581,316,543 downwards.
TGAGTTCGAAATCCATAATGGAAATCCCATTACAAAAATTAAATGGCAAAGAATTTCACACATGGCAAGTGCAAACTCAATTACTTTTGATCAATAAAGACTTGTGGGAAATTACTAAAGCTAATCTTTCAAAACCAACCGATGAAGAAGAAGACAATGATAAGGAAGAACAAGAGGGTTATTTAGTGGTTATGATTCTGAACCTTCCTTCTTTAGATAACTTTCAGATGGAGGTAGGAGGCAAATGAGGAGGAGGCTAATCAGCATCTCTTGTTACTCACCAACAAAGAGGCTGCTTCAAATGTATTGGTGACCAAGTTATTTCAGTTGTGTGTTTGATTCCATTATTGTGTGTTTTGTAATAAGAACAGAAGGAAATTCTTGTTCAATTGTAATTTCCTTGTATAAACCTCCTTCATGTAATGTTGTAATAGAAAGAAAAAAAACAAAATTACAAAGTCGGCATCATGATACTTGAAGGGGATGAACAGAGGCTCTTACCTTGGACTGAGGTCCATATGTGTACCAAGATCATGAGAAAACATGGGTGTGTAAGCTGCAAAGAAAATGTAACTATTCTTTTCTACATTGTTCACATTAGGGGAGTGTAGGGGAAGTAATAATGTAAACAATAGGCGAGTGAATGTTAGGAATATTATATTGTTTACATTGGTGAATGTTTTAATGTAATATATATTATCATGGAGATAATATATATGGGTGAATAAATAAAATGTAATATTATTAAATAAGAGAAAATACATATCATATTAATAATTTAGGTTTTATATATTAGTTGTGAGTTTGTTGTATAAACAACTCATGTTGGTATTTTTAGGATTAGTTGAGTGTGTTGAGATAACTAAGGGTTTGAGAGAGATTAGTGGAAGGTTGAGAGATATGTGGGATAAAGGATGACTCCTATTTAATAGGAGATCATATGTGTATTTATACTGCTCAATGTAAATGAAGACATATCTCGAATGAATTGACAATTATTCTAATTTTATTTTATTCAGTGTTTTTATTATCCAAGATTATTTCCAATAATATGCAACAACTTCAAGATCTCTTAGATGACACAAATGTTATTGTACAAAATATTTAAATGAGAGAATGTTGAAAAGAGGTTATGTAGAAGACATTTAACAAATTCCTTCATATGTAAACATTTATTGCCCTTTCTTTTCCTTCAAAGTAAATCTAAAGCCTTACTATGTGGTTGGTTATTTTTTAATAATATATTAAAGTGATTAATTATTCTCCTTTTTAAAATATGTGAATCTTATATGTCAATGGACATTTAACAAAGAGTGGTTTTGTATAATTATCATGTATAATTATTCCATTTAATGTTCTTTATGTTCTTATGAAGTTTTATATAATAGGTAGACCATCACAATAATTAAGTTTATTAAGAGAGTTGTAATGCCCACTTCCCTACGACACTTAGTTGATTATCATTTTGAGTTATGCAGACTTTGGATATGGACATGACATATACTTATGTTGATTAGCATGATGTTTTGTGACTAGATGCATTTGGATTATGATTGGATTTTATTTTCAGTATGATCTACACTGACTCATGGACAGACTATTGGATACCGATATTATTTTTATATGGAGATATTGCATGTGTTCTAACATTGGATTTCTCCGCCATGATGAGTAGAATGTAGTTGTTAAATTTACATTACTATAATTTTGGATAATGATGAAATGCATAATTAAGTTGTGATTTAGACCTAGAAATAATGATTGATTGAATTACATATAGATGTTAATAAATTTCATGCATATGGCTATTTTGGATATTTTGACATGGCCGCAAGGCCGAAGGAGGTATTTTGTATTTTGCAGGAAACACAACATGATCACAACCTAAAGGGGGGATTGGGAACCAAACACAACAGAATGTCGGGTGGTTACAACATTTGGTCGTCAAGGCAACTAGTGAATTGTATTGTGTTACCTTTGTTCTTTTATGTGTTAAGAAAAATTCCCATGAGGGGGAAATTTTCTAAGGTGACCAAGGGGGTAAGAATTTCATTTACTTGTTTTTACTTACTTTAGTAGGTGATGTTATTTGTGATATCTTTTTTTTAAATTTCTTTTGCTAAGTGTGTTTAGATTATATTAACATCTTGTTTTAATTTTTAAGTTTTGGAGGGAAGTCTAGTGGGTGCAATTAGTTTTTATGGTTGGCTCTTTGAGCCTTGTGTTGCCTCTTGTATTGAATGCTTGTTTTGAGTGTTGACCACTCCAAACCCTTTGAAACTCGAATTTGAGATTTAGGGCCATGCTTGGACTTGCATGCTTGGGATTGTTTTGGAGGGAGCTTGGACAAAGCTTCTTGGTTTAGGCTTCTCCAATGGAGAGGTAGGAGACCTTCTCCCCTTTTTGCTTTCTTATTGTTATTGTTTCTATGCTAAAATTTTGAATACTGTAGGTTACTTTGTGTATTGTGAAAATGGATAGAGTGCTTAATGTGTAGTGTAGGAGAGGTCTATGGGAAAACTCATGAGGGAGGCATAAGAGTAGAATAGGATATTGTGGAGGGAGTTTGAGAGGGATGCCCATCTTGGGTAAGAATGTTCACATTCTTACCTTGTTCTTGAGGGAGCCATAAGAGGAGGGAGCCATAAGAGTATGGAAGGAAAAAGGGGTACTTGAGGGAGGCATAAGAGTCATAGGGGCTTGAGTTTTATTGTGGAGGGTTTTGGATGGACATCTCATCTCAATTGGGAGGCATAAGGAAAACATTCCCATAGTTCCTTCTCTTGTTGGCTTGGATGCAAGCCTTGTTGTCAAATGTTTGGTATTATTTGTGTGTCTCTTTGTTTCTTCTATTTTAGCTTTGAATGTTGTGAAGAAATTGTATTGTGGAAGCAAGTATTGTTTCCTTGAGTTGGAGACCACCCTTTCATTGTGTTGTGTTTGGGGCTCGGGGGTCAATGGATGAGATTGCTTCTCTTCTCCATTGAGTTTGGTTGGGAGGAGAGTGTTGCCTCTCCCCCTATCTTGGTTGTGATTTGAGCTACTTGGAACTTGGAGCATGGATGAAGGGCACCTTGGAGCTTGTGAAGACTCTTTCCATTTACCTTATATACTTTATTTTGTTGCAAATTTGTAGGAGAAAGAGAATTGTATCATCTTGTTTTCATTCAAAAATAATGGACATTGTAAATTATATTGCACCAAAAGTCACATGGTTGAATGAAAAATTTTACTTGCAAGATGTTTACATTATTGAAAGGATTGTAAGATAATAAAGAAATGATGTGTACAAAAAGGCTTGTGATAATTTTGTGAATGTATTAATAGAGAGATTGGTTGCAAATACCTTATTGTGAAATGTTGGTTTTATTTCATTGTATTAATCAAATTATATATGTAGTAAAAGCTAGTTTCTTTCTTGTTGATAGATAGAAATTTGAAAACACAATTACTCCCATTTGGACAACAAGTAGACCAAATATTAAATGGTAGTAAGAATTTCTTATTTGGTTCTCATTACAAATGATTTCAACATGGATTAAAGAAATGAAATTTACTTGTTCTACATTACATACAACAATTATCATTCCCTAAGAGAAAAGAGGATTAAAACAAGTGTATAAATTGTCAATATCTCCTTCTAGGTTCATTATTATCTTGATTAAAAAAGTAATATTTAATACCCATAATAATGAAAATATTTTAATAATGGTAAGATAAGTCATTATTACATTATAGTTACTTTGACAAACTATAAATTCCTTTTATCTATTTCCAAAAAAAAAAATTATTAATGTGCCATTCTCTCATGTGGGCATATATATATATATATATATATATATATATATATATATATATATATATATATATTATAATATAATATAATATATAGATGTGTGTGTGTGTGTGTGTGTGGAGGTATTATAGATATATATATATATAGATTATATATTATAGATATATATATATATGTGTGTGTGTGTGTGTGTGGGTGTGTGTGTGTGATATATTATATATAGATATATATATGTATATGTATGTAAGTATGTATGATGGTATATGGGATGTATATGTATGTATATATGTATGTATATGTATGTTATATGAGTATATATGGATATATATGTGTATGTATATGTATTATGTATTGTATCGGATATCTGATTATGTATCTATGTATATTAATATATAGATATATATATATATATTTGTAATATAAAAAAAATAACAAAAGAAATAAGTTTAAATTTAAAAGTGACTTGAAATAATTAATAAAAAAAAGAAGGTCGCGGCCTGTTCACTGTCCCACAGATTGGGGGTGGGGGGAAGGGGCGCTGCCCCCATCCCCACCCCATATACCATATGGGGTGGGGATGGGGGCGGCGCCCCTCCCCCCCCCCCCAACATTTACTTTGCCGTGCGCATACTATACTACAGCGAACACAAAAAAAAAACTAAAACAAAAAAAATAAGGAACGGCCATGCATTTGCGGCCTGAACCAATATGCCCTTCCTCGGCCACAAACATCTTTATATATATATATATATATATATATATATATATATATATATATATATATATAAACTAGTATATTTACACATTGAATCCGCGAGTTTTGGGTATGGAGCAAACCAAACAACCCTAACCAGGTCAGATCTACAATGGAAAACTCCTCCATTAAAGCTTGAGCCAAAGAAAAAAAAAATTTTGAGAAGAGTTTCCATGGCTGTAATGGCCTCCATAGATGGAGCTTCTTCTTCCTTCTCCCTTAACCTGCAAGTGGAAATAAAATAAAAATGAAATGAGAACCTTGGGTATAGGAAGGAAATAAAACAAAAAGGGATAAAAAAAAATATACATAAGGAAATCCATAAGGATTTCTAGGGTTTTCTTGCTCAACCTAGATCTAAGGGTGGGGAGAAAATAGATCCACTGGTGGAGGTTATATCCTACACCACTTAAGTGAGGGGCTTCTTTTGGTGGGAGTTAGAATGATAAATAGAAATAAAAGGGGGAGAGAATTTAGCAGAAGTTGTGCACACTTGATCCTCCAAGCAAGTAATTAACTATTTTATTTGTATGACCTTGGACTACAAGACTTTAGGTCTTTGCATTATTAAATTTTAATATTTAATTAAGGGTCCTTAAATAATTTAATCCAAACGGGATTAATGGAGCCTCGTGGAAAAGCTAACGAAGTCTCTTAATTAAAACTCTAGGACCTTGTTGAGGAAGGTAACAAAGATGTAATTGAATTTGAAATTTTGAGGCGGTTTTAATAGATCGATAATTTTCTCCGACGCCTCGCGACTGTCCTCTTGTAACCTGAACCTAAAATTAAAAAAAATTATTTCATAATTTTCTCTCTCTAAACCTGTTTTGTTTTGGCCTCATGCGAGTAGTTTCTCGTGGCGTTACAAGAGCCTTATCCAGGACGTGAAAAATGGCTACCCATGCTTCTCGAATAGGAGCGACAAAAAAATTTGGGCAGTAATCAAATCAATATAAAATAAATAAAATTGTAGTCACATTATGTGGATGTAAAGCACACAGGGGGAGTGGTGGGGACACAATGGTCAAAACTGGAAGGTCCAGGGCTCAATTCTCAGCTATGAAAGATAAAACCTTTTTGGTCGAAATATTTCAACCTTGGCCAGCCAATCAACACTTTATGCATGATGGTTACGCCTTTCCATTTTATACGACTTCATTTTTATTGTGTATTATCCAAAAAATTAGAAAGGATTACATGTGGTGGGACTGTTTAAATACCTAGGAAATGTCAAAACCACTTACCCTCTTGAATGACCCACATTTCATTCTATTGCAATATTTTTTCATTTGGTTCTTATTGATGGTGTCCAATTTTTGGTGATGTGTAGTTTGAATACAGTCTGAATCCCTTGGTCTATAATTTGGTGTTAGCCATGTTGTGGTGGCACCGAGAAAATGTGGAGATGGGTAATGTAAAATTTGTCCACTATTGTGCAGTTGTAAGCATTTTAGGCCATGTCTGGGTTTATTCTTGATTGACAAGAATCACATCTATTTTTTTATGTTGATGTAGGTTTTGAAGCTGTGGAGGTACACAGGGAAGGAGGAGAACATAGACATAAAGGACACAAAGGACATAAAGATGTTTTTGAAGAGATTCTTGGATATCTAAAATAACCAACGATATCCATTGGAGCTTATCATTAGTATATTCAAATTCAAATAATCAATGCATGTCAAAACATAATTTGTTGATATCTTAGTTCTTTCTTGTGATTGTAAATTCAAAATTTTTGTATATAATTTTCCATGGTTTCTTCATAAAACACAAATAAGTTTTACATTTTCACAAATTACTTACATATTTATTAAGATATATTTACCAAAATTACACGGTTATTTAATTTTTTAGTCTATAGTTGTCCAGGGCTGCCTAAATTGTTCACGGATCATATCTTACCAACATCATAAAATAATGTTTTGTATGCTCATTTTCCAAACCTAAAATAATTTTAGGTCATTCACGCATCTACTTGGGTAGTATTTTCCATAGCATAGTCTTTTTGTCAAATATTCGTAAATTCGAAATTATAATTTCTTATAGTTAATTTATTTAAATATAATTAATTTTTTATGTAAAATAATAATATCTATAAATGCATATAAGAGACTAATAGGAACATCAAAAAAAATGTATGAATAAAATTGTATAAATACAGTTTTAATTGATATATAATGCCAATAGGAATTTACACAACTAGATGCACCGACTTGCAGTACACAGATCAATGATTTTAGTTTGATCTATATGCAAAGATGACCATGTAGAAAATCTTTCCCATCCACGTAGAATAGGGAGAGCCACACAAACCAAGTTTTGGATTTTTTTGCTTGTCCTAACATCGATGACTTTCTTTTTTTGTGGTCTTTTCATTCATGTTTTCCATTTGTTCTAGATTTTGCTTCTTGTCCTCATGTATAGTCCACACAGACCACCATCTCCCGTGTACCTCTACATTTAACTATATATGTAAAGCCTTCTAGATTTATTTTTGGTTGTAACCCTGCTCACTAGGGTCATCTGTTCTATTCTGATGATGTGAAATATTACGTATGGTCATAGTCTGTATAGTAGATGTGGAGTTATTTCATAGGGGCATAACATGCATATTGGCTCCATGTAGTTCGAGGGGTGACAATTAAGCCATCCTTTGTTTGTACCGCATTTAATTATGGTATTCTTGAAGGATGGTTGGGAGAGGGATTCTCGAATATTAGGATTACAGGCCATGTGAGATCAAAATTTGGGTGTTCGTATGTATGGTGGTCACCTGCAAAGTAGAGTAATCCCTAATGGGAAATTACATGTATCCCTCTTACCCTTCATTATTTGTGGAGTTTTGTAAAATCCTCTATGTGTGATTTATGCAATGATTTCTTGTATATTGTTTTTAGAATCTTTAAATTGTTGTATTGAAACTTGAAAGGGCCCCACAAACTCTCATTTTCTATCTCATTTTTTGCATTTGCAAAATCATTCAAATTGGTTAGACCAAATCTATTTTTCTCATTTTTTCAAACATTTCACATGCCTTTTGTATGCTTCCACAAGATGTGGTCTCATAGAGTGTAGATCACGAGATATAGTTTTTGCTCAAGGGCATTATTACACTAAGCATTGCCCTACCCATAAAAGAACCAGGAGGTTATGTTTTATGTTCTCTCAATGTTTTTTCATCTCACATTCAAGGAAGCAATAAGGGGAGAAATAGAAGAGGAAGTATGAGAAGAAATCCTAGTGATCCTTACAAATAGTCTTTTGAGTGAAGCTATTTTGAGTGTTATATTAGATTTTATGGCAGGTGGAATGGGTTCCCAAATAGAGACCTTATCCACAAGGACATTGAGATATTTAAGGATCATAAATAAGTTGAAATTGAAAAAATATGAAGGCCAGGGGGGGAGTTGCAGGAAAAGTAGTTGATAACATGGTTTGAATCAAAATGTGATAGTTTTAGAAAACATACAGGGCTTCTTCTTCATAATGAATATTTTGATGATGGGGAAACCAATATGGCTTATGATGATAGAGGGTGGGAGAATCATGGATTACCCACTAAGATGTAAGAGAGTATGCATACAACATGTCAGAAAGGACTTTCATGAGAATAATTTCACCTAAATTTGTGGGATTCCTAACAGGGAATATTTGGGATGTGTGAAGCCCTCTAAATCCTTATAAAGCATAGAATCATCAAATCCATTATATTATTTTTCTCTTTCTTTTGAAAATTCCATTTTTTGACATGCTGCTGGAGGCTACTTTCGTAATCTGGCGGAGGCACTTGAAGTTCACCTGTGATTGGCCTTGAAGGATTTCAAGAATGAAAACTCATTAAAATCAGTCTTTATCCTGATTTTAGTTGCTCTGCATTTGTTTTCCTTTAAGATCAACAAATGTTCCTTACAAGTATGAAATTCTTCCCCGTGCGAGAGGGCTACTGAAACACTACGTACTGTGCTGGAGCAAACACAAACAAAAACTATGTACAAAATATCAAAGCATACATGCTCAAGCAAGACATGTAGAGTGTGCATAACACTTGTGATGGTGAAAACAAATCCTACACCTACCCCACACTAACCGGTAACATAGAATATTTCAAACAAATCATGCCACTGGTAGTGCAAAGTAGATCCCTTTCCTTGCAACCTGTAACCATGTGGATGATTTGACACTGATCATGGTTGTACAAATGAGTGAATAATTGACACAGACCCAATTTTCCACTTGAATTCTCAATGTCTCAACTAGACATACACCAAACACCCCTTTGGAATGATCTACATGAGGCTCTTGGAGATGTTGTAATTGATGCAACTGATCCTTGGTAGTATAAAACTCACCCTCATGTTCGGAGATGAATATGATTGGTTGTGGCAACTCTAGTTTTAGTCCCAACGAATCTAGATACCTGATGGGACATGGCCTAAACCGCTGAATGTTCCCGCTGCTCTAAATTAGAATTTCAATAAGAAAATATTTAAGCATACTTTCCTAGAAAAGGTGATTATCTGCATTCGAAATTTCTTCTCTTTGTACATCTACAGACAACTAATGTGTCACCTTGGTGGAAGGTATGGAAGAAGTGATTTCCTCGTGCTCTTTTCCCTTCGTGGCAATGCGGGATTCCTCTTCGACAATGGGCTCTTGTTCTTGGAAGGCAAATTATTGAGGAGAAAATGATGTGATCTCCATAGGATCCTCTTCATTAAAACAATTCTCCAAGTCCGATAGATAATTTATCTCCTCATTGCGATACTGTCCCGGCTCAACCTCCTCCATAATGGGAGCATGTTCCTCTTCTTTTGGATTTAGAGCTATTATTTTCTCCCTTCTTGCTGATTTTGTAACCTGTGTTTGATCAACATTTTTTGAAAACAAAGTGCCCTCATGAATGTTGCATTCTGAACACTCTAACTGTTGATCATCATCAACCTGTTCTTACTCGGTAACTGCTGTAGCTGAAATAGCCTTCACCACCTTTTCTTTCTCTACCTTTACCTCATCCGAAGGCCAAACTTAACCTAACCTTAGGGGAATTTAGTTCAAATATATTTTAATCCCTATTGCAACCCAATGTCTAGCAAAAAATGAGTACATTTATTTCGTAATTAGGTTCCTTTTGCTCAAGGCCTTTATAAAAAGTCACTAAACTAACACAATGGTCTCACATTTTGAGTCTTACGTCCTTAACATGGTTTTGGTGGCCCCAGTGAGAGGAGTGTTGGGTTGAGGCTCAATAGGTTTTTTTTGTGGTGGAGATGGTGGGAGGGTTCCCACAAAAGTATTCTCCTAACTGGAGGGGATTGTTTCTTAGAAGGGATTAGATGGATTCAATTAGGGCCGTTGCGATCTTAGCGATGGAAGACTAACCCTAGATGGATCCATGAGAATTTCTCTTACTAGGTGTAGCTTGGCTAGGAAACTTGTGAATTGTGGTTTTGATTGAAATGATACCGATTGGGACAGAGGAAAGAGAGCTATGAGAGGGTAATGGTAGGGGTACTCCTGCTAGACAAGGTTGACTTGCATACACGTTTTTATGTCCTTGATTCCATTTTTAACCTTCTAGTTCAGGGTTTGTAACATAATCTTACTTGTTATTGAAGCAATTTAGTTTACATTCTACGTGTTTCAGATAATATGGAAAGGGTCCTGCCCCATTTTTACAAGTTGGTTTGAATAGTGTATATACACCAATTATTTGAAATGTGTGCATTTACGCTGAAGCCCTAGACTGCATGTATACTATAGCCATTATATATATATAGGATCTTCATTTGTAACTTAGCATTTCCAGGTGAATCCACATGTCCTTCAAAATCTACACATACCCTTGCATCTTGAAAATATGGATCGATTTGCATGGAATAACCAAACTTGACATGTCTATTGTTCAGAGTAGGCATGCGTTACTATAATTTGAGGTTTCCATTATAGTAGTGGATCTGGATATGGTTTACCAACCCCACCCTGGAAATCCCATTTTGTAACTTTGAAGGAGGAGTTGCATTGATCACTAATGTTGTTTCAGATGTGAATCCCCCCAGTGGCGAAACTGAAGCCATGAATGCAAGACAATGCACAGAAATCGAAAGAAGTTTAACACTATGGATGGTTTTAATTTATTATGGATATAGTATCTGCTACTCAAAGCAAACGAGTTTTTTTATTTAATTCCTATAAATGGAGTCACTAGAATGTGTATTACATGTGTGTAATCCGATAGACTCAAATTTACACTAAGTGCACAACAACTATGATGACAATGATACATGGATACCTGTTTGCATTACCTTAAATGGGGTCAAGCCTTGTGCTTGAAGAGTACTAGCTATGATTTAGCTTGTCAATGTAGCCTCTAACTCCCTATAGCTATTCACATAAGATTACATATTGAGAAAACTAATCACCAATCCTCATTTAACCTTAAAAGGAATGATAACTAGATCGTATTAAGCCAAGAAATCAGGTGCTAATCAAACAACATGATCAATAAGATGAAATAAATTCACCAAAATAACTTTGCATAAAACCTTTGCAAACAAATGAGCAGCAATATCATATATTATTATGAAACTTAATGAAATACGATGAGAATGGGCCTTGCTTATATAGGCAAGGAATAACAATCTAAGAACCAATCAAGGTCGTAGATCAAGCCATAAATCAAGAAAAGAACTAGTCACCAAAGAACTAGTCAAGACCATATATTTAGGAAAGAACTAGTTTAAGGATCTAGTCAATACCATAAATCAAGGAAAGAACTATACTAAACAACTAGATAATATCCTCATAATATCTAAATAAATAAAAAGAAATATCCACACACATAAGTGGGTCAGGATAACTACAATAAAGGTAAATAAAGTACCTAGGTAAACATGAGCTAAGGTAAATACCTACTCTAGCACCTCCCTCAAGTGAAGCTAGGTGCCAAAATAGAAGTGACATATCCACAGTATAAGTCCTGACCAACTAGGCTTGATGAGGCACTCATGTATAATATATCCATGAAGAAATATCGAACCAAAACAAAGAAAGAATCCTGCTGGAAGGAAAGAGAAAGAAGATATTAAGAAGGAAGATGTTCTCATGAACACCCCCCAATAAAAACTTCTGAAACCCCAAGCATTGCCATGCAACTCAAGGTAGTGAGGTGATACAAAAGACTTCATAAAGATGTGTGCAACCTACTGCTGAGATCAGAATATACTCAAAGCAAAGAAATCCATCCTGAATGTGCTGACGAATGAAGTGTATGTGTATCTCAATATGCTTGGTCCGCTGATGCTCAACTAGGGTTACGAGAAATGTGAATATACACTTTGGTTGTCACACCAAAGTATATTTGACAAATCCTGTGGGAATCAAAACTACTTTCAATAACTTGTCGAAGCCAAAGAATATATTGACTCGCTGTAACTGTTTCCATGTACTTTGTCTCTGAATATGAAAGTGCAATAGCCTGTTGCTTTTTGCACACCCAAGTAAACTGGAGAAGAACCAAGAAAAAAAAGATAGCAAGAAGTGAAATGCTTGGCGTTAATAGAACCTGACCCAAGTCTGAATCTGTATATCTAACCAATTGAGTAGAACAGCTAGTGTAGTGTAGGCCAAAGTGGGAAGTGCTCGTGTAAATAACGCAAAATCCTTTTAGCAACTTTCCAATGACTACTATGAGGAGAATGTGCAAACCAAGATACAAGCCCTATTATAAATTAAATATCAAGGCGAGTATGGGTCAAGTACATGAGACTCCCAACCAACTGCCTATACAATGTAGGATCAAAAAGTGGTGTGGTACATGTGGAAATAAGAGTAACCCCAGAACTGAAAAGGAGATGGACTTGGCTTGCAATCAACCATATCAAAGCATTGAAGAATATCATAGTTTTACTTTTTCTGACTTAAATGAATCCCTAAATATGTTCTGAGAAATATGCAATCCAAGGAAATAATACAATAACTCAAGATCTATCATGTTAAACTGTACATAGAAAGAGCCCTCTGAATAGTTTGAATGTAGAGAAGAAGAGCTGTCAGTAAGTAACAAATCATCAACATACAAGACAAGTATCACAATATCCTCACAAACATGCTAGAGATACACTGTATGATCAGAGTGGCAACGAAAAAAACTAGTAGATAGAAGAAAAGAATCCATCTTCTCATACCAAGCCCGAGGGGCTTGTTTAATACCATAGAGAGACCTTTGGAACCTACAATCAAGAGAATAATCCTGAACAAATCCAGTCAGGTTGCTCCATGTATATTTCCTCTTGTAAATCTCCATGTAAGAAGGCACTCTTCACGTCCAACTGGTATACGGGCCACCCCTGTGATGTCAACAATAGCAAGTACAAGGCGTACATAATCAATCTTACAAATGGGTGCAAAATTCTCAGAGTAATCAATACCTTCAACTTGTGAAAAACCCTTTGTAACAAGACGATCCTTATACTTGTCAATGGACCCATCAGCTACATATTTGGTTCGGTATACCCACTTACACCTAGCCATCCTTTCTTCCTCGAGGAAAGAGATATAAAATCCCAAGTATGATTCTTCATCAAAGGAGAATACTTAGGTTGCCATCGCATCATCGCAATCTTGTATCCCATGAGCCTTTGAAAAAGGATTGTGGATCCTCATATACTACCTGACACAAAAGTCCATAGAACCTGTAGAATGTGCATGGGATGATGCCTACTGGGTGGAAGATACTGTATGAAAGGTGCTGCTTCAAAAACTGTAGTACGAGCCCACTTAGGCATAATGACAACATCAGTTGGTAATAGGATCCTCAACAACATCTATAACCTTCTCATCAATCTCCTCAAAGAAAGGATCCGCAATATGCGATGAAGATGAAGGAGAAGGCATGGAAGAAGATGAAGAATCATGAGGAATGAAATGCTCATCAAACTGAACATGTGTTCGAAAAAGAATGTCATGAGTATCAAGATCTAAAAGTCAATAAACTCTCATGTCCTCACAATACCCTACAAAGATCAAGGGTTTGCTCTTCTTATCCAAGGCTTTCCTTTTCTTCTTTGGCACAAAGGCCCTAAGCATGGCTCCGAAAGACTCAAAAAAATGAGACGTGTGGCTTAGTGTTGGACCAAGCTTCCTCTGGAGTTCAAATGCTCAAGCGCTTTTTGTGGTGTGCGAATCTTAATGTAGTTAGCACAATTAACTGCTTCTACCTAGTATATACGAAGGTAAATCTCTAGAATGCATCATACAGTCTAGCCATTTCCTTCAAATCTCTATTCTTCTCGTTATGCTAAGTCATTCTGTTGTGGAGTATGAGGAACAAAATACTGGTGAATAACTGCCTTGAGTTGCCAAAAAAATTCAGAAAACTCATTACTCGTAGTACTCTCCCCCATTATCAGTACGAAGGTTCTTTATGCAACTAGAAGATTGTTTCTCGACCAAATCCTTGAATACTTTGAAGTGTGAAAAAACATCACTTTTGTACTTCAGAAAATAAACCCAAGCACGCCTTCAAGAAATTATCAATAAAGATAAGTGCATACTTATCTCCATTAAAAGAGCGGGTAGGAAAAACCATCAAGTCACTATGCACAAGCTCAAGTGGTGAAGAAGCTCTCTTAGATAAAGTTCTTAGGAAAAAGATCTTGGTGTTGTTTCCCTAATGCACAACCATGACAAACTTCCTCAAGCCAATAGAAACTCTAGGAAGACCATCTACCATACTATGAGTGCTCAACTCCTTCAAATATATATAATTGAGATGTCCAAATATCTCGTGCCAAAGCTTACTCTCTGATATCTGCATGAGAAACCAATCCTATCCCCTATAGAGGACGTGTCATCAAAACCCTCAAAGTGATATAGTCTAGAACTTTGATCAACAATACCTCAAGCAACAAGTGAATGAGGCTCCAAAAAATTTTGTAATTCTGCCCCATGTTATGTAAAATTCACTCTTTCTTCCTTGACCAGAATGACAAATTTGATATACAGAAAGTAAATTTGTGGTGATGTTAGGAACATATAGTGCATCTTGGATACTACCACCATCAAGGTGTATATCACCTTTTCCCTCAACAGAAAGAAAGGAAGAATATCCAACCTCAATTTTGGAAGTAGAACTCAAACCTAGAGAAACAAAAGACTCCTTGGAAGAAGCCATGTGATGAGAAGCACTAGAATCAATAACCTAACTGTCTGTAAGTGGTGACTGAGATCTCCCAACAACATTAAGTGCCTTGTCCATGCTGATTAGAAGGAGGTGGAGTAGAGATAGAATTTTTTTGTTTATTGACTGCATCCTCTAAGACTTGCATTCACTTATAACACCTATGTTGTTCATGACCAATACCCCCACAAAAATATCATGAAAGGTTAGACTTATTCTTCTGATTTAGAAGACTCCTTGGGTTTAGAGTTGTTTTCTTTGGGTTTAGGAGCACTTTGAGATGGAGAAGGGGTGGATTTATTTTTACTTCTAAGTTTTCCCTTACCCTTAGTATTAGATGCAACTAATGCCTTTTGAGAGGTGGAAGACTCAAGGTGAGACAATTTGGATTCTTCCTTAGTAAGTCTTTCACAAAATGTTTCTAAGTTAGACATTTTGAATGTGTCACCTAAGGCATCCATGCTAGAGAAAAAGGTAGAAGCAACATTTTTGAATTTGGTCCTCTCAACTTAGATAGAATCAAGTAAACACACTCTTCATCTTTCTTATCTCTTCAACTCCCCTTCAACTATGTCAACAAATTCTTAAACTTGGTAAGATAGTCTATTATTGTTGGAAAATCTTAAGGTTTAAGAGAGGTGATCTCAATTTCAAGTTGCATGGCTCTCATATGATCCACCTTACTAAATAAATCCTCCAATTACAAACCATTATCCCCTTTTGTTTGTTGTGTTAGAACTTCCTGCAAAAATCAAAACAATTCCTTTTTATCCTCGTGGCCATATTAACGACATCGAGATAATAGAACACACACATATACATATTAATTCACATCATCAAATATCATAACTAAACCATTGTTAAAATCAATTAATTCACCAATTGTTCACAATTCTAAATATTTTGATTTTATCAATTCATCATTTAGCAATAAGATCACAAAACCAACTAAATCATCTAGAAAAATCTATATATAAAACCCAATGTTTCGGTACAGTAGTAGCTCTAGATCATCAAATACTAATATGTTAATGTATGCATTTAATTCATCATATAAGTCACATAATTTCAAAATTCTAACACATCTATATTGTCTATCAAATAAGCTAATCAAATATAGTAATTCATCTATCAATGTCTAGAGATCAAAACTGATAACAACGTTGATGACTCTAATCCAAAGTAAGCAAAATCAGAGTAATATCAATGTCGAAGAGGAGTGAGCATTACATCCCCCTCCCTTAGACTCGAATTCCTCCTGGAAGTCACTAGAACAAGTGTGGGAACTGTTCTCTCAAAGGTTTGACATCCTCCCATATAGTTGTTGTCTCATTATATCGATAAAGTTGGATGAGAACCTGATCCATCTCTCTGCCTCGAAGGACCAAGCTCTTGTGCTCTAAAATACGCAAAGGCTCCAACATCACCTGCCCCTAATCTTGTACCTACAATGTGTTCCAATCCAATACATGAGAAGGATCTAGAATGTACCTCCTAAGAAAAGAAACATGAAATGCATCATGAATGTGATACAATCTGGGTGGCAGTACTAGATGGTAGGCCAAAGGACCGATCCACTCCAAGATCTCAAAGAGACCTAGAAACCTAGGAGCAAGCTTAGAGTATTTTCCATAACGGATAGGGCCTTTATGAGGCCTGACATGAAGAAACACCTTCCTGCCAACCTCAAAAATTTGATCTATCCTCCGCTGATCTGCATACTTATTGTCTATCTTGAGCCTCTAGTAATCTCTATCTAATCATGACAACGTACTGCTCCGTATCCTATAATAAAGTTGGTCCAAGAGAATAAATTTCCACCAACCTATCCCAACTCAGTAGTGTTCTGCACTCCCTTCCATACACTTCCTATAATGGAGCCATACCAATCAAACTCTGAAAATTGTTATTGTAAGAAAATTCCACTAAGTAAAAATTCTCCTCCCACCTCGACTGATGGTCCATGACAAACATCCAAATCATGTCCTCCAATATTTGATTCACCCACTCTGTCTGTCTATCTATCTCAGGGAGATATGTTGTAATGAATTTGATCTTTGTCCCGAGAGCATATTGTATAGTATTCCAAAAGTGAGAGGTGTACAAGGGATCGCGGTCACAAATGATCTTCCATGGAATCCCATGAATTCTAACAATCTCATCCAGATATACTTTTTCCACTGCACTAGCTATATAGGTAGTTTTCACTAGAGAAAAATGAGTCACTATCGTCAATCTATCCACCATGACCATAACGGCGTCTTGGTGGTATCTCGACATAGGTATCCCTATAATTAAATATATAGAAATGGTTTCCCATTTCCAATCCAGTATGGCATGGGGATATAGAAGGCCAACTAGATGTTGATGCTAAACCTTCACCTTTTGGCACTCTAAACAATGAGACACAAAATGAGATACATCTCTCGTCCTCTACAATGGTACAACTATCTCAAAGAGACATGCATCTTCTTCACCCCTGGATGGGCTAAATAGGGTGCATGATGTGCCTCAAGAAGGATATCCTGCCTCAATATTCCATCTTTGGGTACATAGATCCGACCTCTGTGTCGAAGAAGACCATCTACCTCTAATAAAAATTCATCAAACATCCCCTCAAGGGGTCTCTGAGAATCTATCTCTACTCTAACTGAAAGGTAGAATCTGTCATGTGGAAGTTGATGTAAAATCCTAGTCCTCAAGTTTGTACCAACTGTTGTAGCCATGACCAAATGTCTCCAACGACTCAACGCATCTACCACTACATTCTCCTTCCCTTTCACATACTCTATCTGCATGTCATACTCACAAAGCAACTCCATCCAACGTCATTGATGAGCGTTGAGATTGGGCTACATGAAGAGGCAACGAAGACTTAAGTGATATGTCCTTAGAACGAACCTCCTGCATAAAAGGAAATGTCTCCATCAAACCAAAGCATGCACGATTACTGAAAGCTCAAGGTCATGATTCAGATAATTGAGCTCATAATCCTTGAGTTTGCAAGACTTAAAGACTACTACACATCCCTCCAGTATCAATACACCTCCTAATCCTACCAAAAAAGCATTTGTGCATATGAAAAAATCTCCTTGTAGATCTGGCACTACTAGAATGGGTGTTGTCCTAAGGCATTTCTTTAGTTTCCTGAAGGCTTTCTCACATATTTTTGACCAAACAAACTTATTCCCTTTTCACTGAAGAGAAGTGATGGCATACACAATACGAGAGAGATCCTGAATAAACCTCATGTAGTAACATGTCAATCCCATGAAACTGTGCACCTCAATCACACTAATAGGTGTTGGCCAATCTATAATAGCTATAATATTGGAAGGATTGATTGTGATACCTTCCCCAAAAATAATTTCACCCAAATATTGAACCTCTATTTGGAAGAATGCACACTTCTCCATGTTCTTGTATAGTTGTTACTCACGAAGACACTGGAGAACCTAATGAAGGTGTTCCTCATGCTCCTCACACATACGTGAGTAGATCAAAATGTCATCAAGGAATGTGAATACAAAGTGGTCTAGAAAATTCCTGAAAACCCCATTCATCAAACTCATTAACACTGCAGGGGCATTTTTCAAACTGAATGGAACAGCTATGAACTAGTAGTTGCCATATCTCGTACGAAAAATTGTCTTGTGGATATCTTCCTCTACAATCCTCAATTGATGGTAACTATAATTAACAAGTATCTTGGAAAACACTATAGTCCCCTTCATCTGATCAAACAAATCATCGATGTGAGGAAGGGGGTAATGATTCTTGATCATTAATTTGTTTAGATGCTTGTAGTCTACACACAACTACAATGATCCATCCTTCCTTTTCACAAAAATCACTAGTGCACCCCAAGGAGATACACTAAGACAAATTAGGCCTTTCTCAAGAAGGCACTCAAGTTGTAACTTGAGATCACATAGCTTATGGGTGTTCATCTTAAATGGAGCGCGTGAGATAGGCTCCACTCTCAGAACCAAATCAGTATGAAAGTCTTTCTCACATGGGGGAGGTAACCTTGGTAACTCACATGGAAAAACATCAGAAAAATCCCCCAAAATACGATAATCATCAAGTGAAGGTTCACTAGCCCTATCCTCCAACCTATCACTAACTGTAATAGTATACAATTGACACCCACACCACGCACACCGCTTAAGAAGCATAGCATAAATAATGTAAATATAGATGGTTCTCTTAGCTCCAGCTATCACCTACTTAAACCCCAAATAGTCTACACAATATATAACCTTTCTACAATAATAAAATCTAGCTCTATGTGTAGATAGTCAATCCATGCCCAAGATAACCCCATAAGAACCCAAAGGAAGGATACAAAGATCCAAGGTAGTGGTGAAGGGTCCTAGGTCCACATAAAATTCCTTTACTAAGGATTTTATTGAGAGCTTGGCTATAGAATCCATCTCTACATCCCAACTAAGGCCCTACCTAACTACCAATAGCTGGCATCACTCTACTAAATATGGTGCAATAAAAGAATCAGACAAGCCAAAATCAAACAAAATAGAGGTAGGGATACCACCAATGCTACCTGTAGTCTCTATCACTTTGCCCTAATGCTCTGCTTGGTGATTCTTGACTGCTACGTAGATCTGATGGCTACATCCCATGTCACCAACTATAGGATTTGAAATTGGTCCCTTACCCTTCTTATTAGGGTTCTGTCAGAATTCTCTCCAATGGTGTCCAAGTACATCACATCCATAACAATTACCTAGTCCCCTCCAATGAGATGTGGCTCCAACAGGTACTCTAGTGGTCTGTGTCATACATCTTGATGATCTTTTCATGGATTGTTGTGGTCACTGTTGATGAGCTCCTGCTAACTGAGTTGTAGGTGCTCCTTGTGTCCTAATGGGACCCCTAGGAGAAGGCCTTATACTCTATCCTCTCTGAGTATCAAATCTTTGTGGAGGTCTAAACAGTGGATGAGTCAGTTATTGCTGCTACTGAGGTGGTTGGTGTGGTACTTGCAAGAATATTGTGCAGAACCATGTCTGCCACGAGGACGAGGTGACCCGCTCGACCTATTATCCTACATCTGTTGAATATGAATCCTCACTCTATATCTAGCCTGATGTATCTTCCCCCTAGTCTCCTCTACAATGTAGGCCTTTTGAAAGGCTTCATCTAAGGTCTACAGACAATGAATGCGTAATTCACCTCCCAAATACAAGTTCAGGCCCCATATGAACCTGTGAATCCTAGCCTATTCATCCTATAAGTAGTCGACATATTGAAGCAAATCTAGAAACTGACTCTAATACTTGGCTACTGTCATGTATGCCTGACACAGGTCATGAAACTCATCTATCATCTACTGAATAAACCTCCTAAATATGTATCTTCTCCTAAACCACTCCTCGAAGAGCTCCCAAGTAAGTATCTCTAAGTCTATGTGGAGCTTTTACTCCTCAGTTCTCCACCAAACGCTTGCTTCATCCCTCATGAGATGGATCGCAACATGACCCTTTGTGTTCCTAGTATATGGGAAAAACTTAAAGCATCTGCTCAAGCTCACTGACCAAGCCTCTTCCTGAAAAGTTCCTTTTTTGCCAGCATAATGAGATGGGTGTAGCTTCAAGATCTCCTTGATATGATCTGCATTTGATGTCTGTTGACCCCTAATTCTCTCTACATGCTCATCCCTCGGCCTAGGGCTCTTAGATTTTTCTTTATGTCATGTAACCCTATCTCCATGCCCCCTCTAACGTGAATATCCCATGACTGACTCCATGTGGGTTTTATCTTCCCTATGTTCATCGTTGTATCTCGAAGGGTGTTGAGCCTCATGTGATGGCTCCCTATCATGTTGGCTTGGTTGTGCCCCTATTGCCCCACCTTTTATAGCTGCATTGACATCCTACAGTGTTTATAGTATCTGCAGCATATAGCAGTAACTTTCTACTCTGGAGGTGGTATGTCTAACTCCACACAAAAAATCCCCTTGTCTTATTCTCACATCATGAACAAACCAAGATGGGATTTAGTTTACCATTCTGGGTTTTGTTTCAGTTTTCTATGTTTTCTATGTTTTAAAATACCATGCAAAGTTGTGTGATCTAGTTGTAGGTTGTATTAGGTTAACTATTTTTGTTTTCTAGTGTGCCCAAGGGTCCAAGCATTAAACCCATGACTCTGATACAAAGTGTAATGCCCTCATTTTCTTGCACAAAACCCAAGGATTAGTTAGGAAAATTTACAAAATAATTGTTTTTATTAAACAGGTTGCAACGGAATAACCTCCTACTAGATTTAAATAATTTTTAGTTAATAAATTTTTCGTTTTTATTAACTATTAATAATAATTATTTAAATCCAATCATTAGGCTTAATTCCCTTCCTAGGGTTCCCAATAAAACTCATTAATTAACTCTTATAAGCCATTAACTGAAATCCCCTTGTTACAATGTTTATTTAATTTAGTATTATAATTCTAATGTCATTCATTGATTTAATATTCTATGGCTAAGGTCAAACGTATCCTAACCTTATGATTTAGTTCAAATATATTTTAATCCCTATTGTAAACATTGTCTAGTTATCATCGTGTAAATTTAATTTAATTAATTCCTAAACTCAATGCCTTTATAAAAAGTCACTAAACTAGCACAATAAGGTAAAATTTTAATGTTACCCCCTAACACCCCTTTAGTGGCCCCATTCACAAGTTGCACATACATTTTATTTAAAAACATATTCCCACCAAATTCCTCACCTAAATTTTGTAGGGTTGAATAACAACCATTAGATGGGGCCACTAGTAAGGATGATGATGACTTGGAGTGGGTTTCTAAGGAGGTTGAAGTTTGCGCATGTGGGATTTCCCAGGTACATAGCAGCATTCACGCAGGAATTCATGGGAACTTTCATGTTAGCAAAAGCTACACTAATCCTCATTCCCATCACGTGAGATATTGTAATGCCCCGCTGGGGCATACCTGAGATCCAGAAAAATAAAAATAAAATAGAATAATAATGTAAATAGAATGAGTTTTAGAGTAAAATAATTTTTAAAAAAATGGAATAATAAAAATAATGAAAGTTTATAAAAAAAAAAGAGAGTTTTGAAACAAGTAAATTTAAAAAGAAATGGAAACGGAGTGGAGGGCGTAGGGAAGCACGTGTTTTCTTGTCAAGGGCGCAGAACTTTGGTGAATGCTTTCAAGCGTTTGACAAAATGAAAGAGAGGGGACAGTTTTTCAGGAAAATTGAAGGCAGGTGGGTGAGAGTTGGTTCAGATTGGTAGGGGGCGTTTCAGTAGCTGTCATAGTCTCACAGAATGCATTAAACAATTCTCCCAGACCACGCAATGCTGGACCAGCACGCCTCTAGCCTATGCCTGTACCTCGTGGAGCGTAGAACTGAAATCTTGCTATGAGAGTGCCGTGAGGAAGGATCTGACTTTTTGCAGCCGCTACAGGGTAGAGAAGTAAACTTATCTCAGAAAATCAGTGGCCTCCAGAGAGAGTTATGTGCGACTGCTGCCACAGGGCGAACCCAAGGAGCCATGGGTGTCGATCCTGATGTTCTGGACGTTGCACGCGACCACACCGCCATGATCGGCTGTTGCAAAACCTCATAGCTGTAGCAGAAGAACGAGATAAAGTTTTAGATTGGGCTGTCTTGCCCTTTCTTTTTCGGAAGTCGCCTCTGTCCAGGTGGTGGATCTAGCATAGAAGAAGCCCGATCAAACCTTGAGGCAAGTTTTGCAATGAGGCTGAGATCATGTTCACCACTGTTCCTAGTTCTAGCCATGGGTTTGATATGGTGGTTGTAGATGAAGCTGCAAGATAGGGAGGTAGGCATGTTACCCCCATGTTCATTGGGTGCTGTATGGTGTGTTCTTGTTCGGGATCCACAGCAACTGCCCGCATCATTAATTAGCGTGGCAGCAGGCATGTGCTGTAGTAGAAGTTTTGTCTAAGCGCTCCAACCAACGGGTTGTCCAACTTCATTGTTGTCTGTTCAATACAGAATGCATCCTTAAACTCGAGTTTCTCCTTCAAGGTATTTGTTTTTCAGTATCGACTATGTGGCAGTGAGTTTGTTTTGCGGCTAAGGCCACACCCTTTTGTTTTTTCGTTGGGCATTCCAACTCCTCCTCCGAGTTGTCTGTCTAAATGTCAGCCGAACCGTTTCTGAGTCATGGGTTGGCCCGTAGACTAGTTTGTTCCCACCGCCCTTTTGTGTCTGAATCTTCTTAATGTTATACGCAAAATTTGCAATGATATTTTGCACTGGAGGTGTTCTCCCTATGAGAATACCCCTATCGGAAAACGAGACAGTGATCTCCTTAAGCACGTGCCAGAGAGGATGCAAACTCAGGTGAAATTTGCACTGTTCGCAATTGTGGGGTTTTGGGTCCTAGAGGAAACTGTTGGCCTCAAATGGCTGGTATGGTCCCTGTTCCTGATGACGAGAGGGTGAAGAATAGTGTGGGAGCCGAACAATGGAGCAGATCGGTTATGGAGCAGGACACTAATCGTCTCACTCTCGCCTACTTCACCATTTCAGGCCATGACATCCTCAATGCACATCTGTTGCTATGTTATTTTCTGTTAAGTGTCGAATGCACCCTCAAATTCGAGATTCTCCTACCATATTTTTTTATCAAAATCAATTAAGTGACAGTGTGGCTGTTACCAGGAGACCTGATGAAATTTATTTACAAAGATTCTCTTTAGAGATCTTCTTGCTGTTTGATGTAACTCATGGAAGAGAACCTCATAGAGGCGGGCCTGTTTCATATCAGAATATTCATGAAACACAATTTACTCTGCTATTATATGAGCTTCTTCAGCGTGTCACCAAGCTGGCAAGCATAAAGTTTTCTATTGGAATAATCACGCCTTTCAGGCTATAGCTGAAACGTTTGCACCGTGTGTTAGATGTTGTCCTCAATCTGATAAAGGAAAAGGTTGTGTATCATCACGGTAGATGCCTACCCGAGCCAAGAGCGTGGTGTAATCATTATGTCTCGTGTCCGAGCTTCAAATCATGGGGTTGGTTTGTAGCTGTTTTTCACTGCGTGATTGTGGCGCTAGCTCGAGCTCGCAAAGCACTTTGGGTTAAAGGCAAGCAACGGCATTGAAACAATCATATGCATGGAGATGGCGTTGTAAACCAGGCATGTTAAATCTACTCCCTGTAATAGTTTTCTACCTTCTTTCAGTATCTTGAAATGAATTTTCTATCCTCTTGAATGGCGCCTAGACTAGATGTTTTCGTGGTTGTTTATATCACTGCCTGATTGTGTGGTTGTTCCTTTAAATCTTATTCCAATTTCACTGATTTTGCTTGGAATGTTCCTTCCTCTCTTATAGCTTACTCTATTTCATATTTGTCTAAATGGGTTACTGCAATATTGAGTGGTGCAGTCTAGTTCGTAGGGAAGGAAACATTGTTGATTTTTGTTTGCTTATATGAATTTCTTTTAAAAAAAGAATTCTGTGATGGTAATTATAATTGAAGGTTACTAAATAGAAGGTTAAGCCTACATACCTCTTTTGGTTGAATAAATACGCATTTCCTGTTTAGGGCTCTCCTGTTTTGCTAAAAGGTACATTAATAGTGACGTTGTGTTCTGAAACTTGTTTAAGCCTGTGGGCATTCCTTACTTTATGTTTGATTAGAAAATGGCATTTGGGGTTTGTTTTAGAACTGTACATGGTTGACTGTTGTACCTAGTCTAGATGAGGGACAACCTGGCATCTATTTTGGCCTCCACGTGTTGAGAGTATTACTATACCTAATTCTTGATGTAAACTCTTGTATGATTAAAGCAAGGGGAAACATTGTAAGTTTAACTGAATGAAATCTCTACAATTTTTTTTAAGGGTCGCAAACAAGCTATTACTAGCTAGACTAAAACAAAAGTTGTAGGTGAATCCATGGTACTGGACTCGTGAACTCGTTTCCTGTTAGATGACAGCTGATTTCAGTGATAATATCATAGGTGGCTGTTATATTTTTATCTGTTTGATATTTGCTAAGACTTTTCCTCGATAAGCCCACATGGATCGGGTAAAATTTTCCATCTTCTTTACCTTTGGCAAGGAGTTCATAGAACTTCTAGCCCTGACCGCACTGCGTAACCTTCCTGATAGCTATGTGCGTTAGTTCTTGGTTTGTGCTTGTACTCATGGTAAGGTCTTTTGAGCCTGGGGCATCGTTGGTGTTTTTCCCTTTTGCGTATCGAATCCCTTTGTTTTCGAACTCGAATACCTTATACTTCAAACCTGGTTACTAAAAGGTCCCATTTTGTGGCCTTGTTAGGGAAATCAATTTTTATTTTAATGTTTATTGACATTGTCTGAATTATATAAAAATTATTAACGACTTTTGGGTTTAGTCTTCCCTTATATTATGTAGAGAAGTTGACGATTAGGATAGGGTTTGTTGGAAGAGTAATGGTCCTTTCTGTGTCCCTTTCGTACGCTTTTGGAAGAGTGGATTTTGTTTTGGTTAACTAGTACTACGTTTTAAGAAATCCGATAAGGAGGTAGTGGTAAACTCCTTGGTTAAAACAAAAACTATAGTTGTGTTCTTTTAAGGGCATCGAACCCATATTACTTTGAAGCCCCCCCTGGAAGAATTGGATAACGTCATTTTTGCTTCGCGCCTACGATCATAATTAGTACACTTTGTCTTCTCTTGGACCCCTTTAGTTGGATGGAGTAAATTTTGGATTCCAATCACGTAAACCATAGGATTACATGAAGGAGATATCAACACTCTTGACTTTCTTGTTCCCAACCCATAAGGTCTTGCCTTGATTTATGTAATTTTGTTCTTACTAGTATTTGGACTTTCTCCTTGTTGGATGATTTAGTTTTCTCTCTCATGAGATTAATATTGGAGTTGTGAGTTGTGTTTTAATCCATTTCTGAATTTAGAATATTCCTTTCTTGATATTGTTAATTGTTAGCTTACTATTGCATTGTGTAGCCTTAACATGCTCAGTTCTTACGAACTGACTTTAGTTCATATTTGTGCAGATGGATTATGCGAGTAGACTAGAAGAAAAGAGTGTAAAAGTTTCATCTGTACCATTATGAAGTTCCTTGTAAAAATGTCCAATGTGTTGTAAATTGTGTAACATTGCTTGTAAAGAGAGTTGATTTGACCTCTTGCCTTGTATTGTTTGGTAATGGTGAAATAAAGTGTCTTGTGCTTGTGTAGTTAAGCTTGAAATTATCCTTGTGAGAAATGGCTTTCAATCTTTACATTGATATGAGTATTGTAAAACTTTGATCTTGAGAATAAATTGTTAAGTTAAATCTTTCTAAGACTTAGCGACAATATTTTATAAGTAAAGTAAAATGAGTCGGTTAACCCTTAAAGAAGCTAAACAAAAATAATAATTTTATATTCAACAAATAAATGTAAAGGTGATCTATTTGAAATCAAATACTTCCATGAGTGATCAAAATGAAAACATCCTTTGTGAAGTAAACATTTATAAATTGATACCCCTAGCTAAACTAGCGAACACTATCCCTTTGGGGTGAACTCTTAAACAAGCTTAAAGGAAAACAATGGTTAGTTTCTGGAATATATTAAGATTTAGTAAGTAGGAGAAGGCTTTAAGTGAACTACTCTACAGTGTTTAAGAAATTAACTTAGTTGGTGAGATGAATTTGTGCGAACCATATATTGATTCCTTCTGAAAACTTAAGTCATGAGCTAAAGGGTGTCTTACCAAAATAAATAAACCCTAACCATTTCTTACTGTGGCTTGCCCTAGCTGTGAGTGTGTCATGTGGTTGGACTTCCATGTTGTCTCGTCAAAAAGAAAAATAAATTGTCCTTGATAAGTGTGAATGTTTCCGTGCTAACCTTGTGGTCTTCCCCGTAACAAATGGTTCCAAGTGTTGGTTGTAACCTTGTGACGACATGTTGTGTCGTGTTGAGTCAAAGCAAGTCAAAAAAAAAAGTTATCCTCTATTTCACTGTGTTGTTCTTGTGTTGGTATTTTATGGTGTGTTACAGATATCTTTCCAAAAACAGAGAAAGTCATATTGGAAACTGTGTTTCTTATAGAATTCCTCATAGGGATTTTGAAGATAATAATTTCAAACACTTAAGCAAGGTGAAAATGGGAGGAGCCCCTTGTCAGATTGAGCCCAGCAAGGACCCGGATTAGAAGAATAATGAAGAGATTTGGAATCTTCTCAACCAGGGAGGCATCACAAATTTTATTGAGAAGATATAGGGTCACGACCAAAGCATTTCCATGCAATTTGTGAAGGATTGGAAGGATCGTAAAGTTGAATATGGCGGGCAGAAAATATCAATTAATGAAGAGTTTATTACCGAAGAAACAGGCCTTGGGATGGATGGGTACCACTTTTTTAACAAAAGGATTGACAGAGTAGCTGAGGAGAGGAAGTTTTCTGAGGGCAATTAGAAATTGTTCTTCATCACGACGGGTTTGCAGGTCAGCTCTATCCCTACGCCTTCTGACAAGGTCACCCGTATGATGGTTCAATACATCTCTCTGGAGGGGAGGTACATCAAAGTGCCCATTAAGCATCTTGTGTTCCTCAATCACTTCCGCAGAAGTTTCACGGTATGTTTCCCTCACTATCTTCTTAATTCTCTTGAACGCTCCATTTTGGAGTTCCAAAAACATACTCATGTGGTCCCTCTACATCAAGGTCTCATATTCTTTCTACATAAACTTTGTATCCTTAAGTTTCCTAGCCTTCCTTCTTCCCCCATCTCTGTTCCATCTATCCCCTTCACCGTTGCCGCTACCCCCATCTCTTCTCCTTTTATCCCCTTCACCGCTACCGCTATCCCTTTGCCTTCCTTCTCGGCACCCACCGTCATCCCCTCCACCTCTGCTCCCACCCCCTTCACCTCCACTTCGATCAGACCTATAACTAGGTCTTCTAAGAAAATGAATCTAGATACCCCTGTTTCGGGGAACGTTCCTCAGGAATTGGAGGATGCTCATAATATTCTTCATATTAGCATTGCTGTCTTACAAGAGGTACACACCGAAAGCTCCACAAAAAGGTTGGAAGCCTTAGAAAAAGACATGTTGCTGCTGAAAAGATGAAGTTAAAAACTTGGCTAATCAAAAAGGTAAGAGGAAGGAGGAGGAGGAGGTTGATCTTAACAATAAACAAGTTGAGGATATCTATAAAAAAATGAACTCCCTGGACAACCATCTAGGGAAATCCAAGACTCTCCATGACCATAATATGGCTATTTTTAGTGCAATCGAATACTTCATTGAGCAGCATGTCCGCAGCGTCTCTACTCTCAGTGAAATCCCAGCAACTCTTTGGGGCACAGAAAAAGAAAGCAAATAGACCATTCAAAATCTAGATACTTCTGACCCTACTCACATGACGACTTTGGCTTTTTTTACCTCTTGGCAAACTATCAAATCCAAAATCGCCAAAGCCGCCAAGAAGCAAATGTGGAGTTGCACTGTTGTTGTTGCCTTCCTTCGTGTTTTTTACTATTTTTTAGCTACTTTTTGGCTGCTTTTCTGTAGTCTTCGAACTGGTTAGCTATTTTTTTGTAACTTCTCTTTAGTTACCTTGGGTTCTTACGACTTATCTGCATCTTAATCCTTTTTGTGGTGCTTTTCTTTCCTATTCTGGCTTCTAGGCCCTCTTTGTATGCAAGGGTATAGTCCATTTCAAAAAACTATTTACCAATAATAAAATTAAAAAACAATGTTGATGGCACCAATCCAAAGTAAGAAAAATCATAGTAATATCAATGTCAAAGATGAGTGGGCACTACAGTCTGATATTATTGTAAAGTGGGTTTTGTTTGTATGATCTGATAACTTTGTATTTTGCTTGTCTGACTTGTCAAATTTGTTGCTTCGCTCTCTGTAAAGTAATTGGATGAGTTTCAGGTGATTGTAGGATTTGTGCAAGTTACGAAACAACTTAAGACAGTGTGTGGTTAGATCCATATCTAGAAGGAGATTTGAGATTTGGAGAATATTTTTTTGGTAATGCTCCCAACTTCTAAGAATAATTTTTCTGTACCATATATACTTCAAATGACTAACTTTGGAATAACCTGATATTAGATCTCACTTCTTTTGTGATGACAATAGGTGTAGGTATACGTGTGATTTAGTGAAGGTGTGTGTGTGTGTGTGTGTGTGTGTGTGTGTGTGTGTGTGTGTGTGTGTGAGCATACATGATTGTGGAATCACTTCCTTCCATGCTTCTATAGCTCTGGAGGCATGGAAATGTTTCAAATACTCCATTTAATAGTATTGGAGACCTTGTAGATGGTGTATTTCAATATGATTAAATAGATTTTTTGATGCCAATGTTTTTTTTGTTAGAATTCTTTCTATTTTGTCATTTTTAAAATTTCAATAGACTATCTAATGTATTATAAACTTATATTCATTAGGCATGTTTGGATTTTATATTTTCATGTACATGGGATTGTCGGTTTCAAGAATGGATACATTTGAAAACATTGGGAAGTCTTCATATTATTTTCATACATCTGGTTGTGTGCATTTTCTAGGATACATATCCCCATGTTATGGGGGATTTTTCTATATTTTATAGTTCAAAATAAGAAAGGGAATTCTCAGTCTTCAGTTCTATGTTTACATTATTTTCTTTTTAAGCACCTTTTCCTCATTATAATATGGATAAGACTGATAAGAGTTTCATTTTTATGTCAAAAATTTTCATTTTGCAAATGAACAAATATGGTGTTTTACTTTGATGTTGATTTGAGTTATAGAATCAGCTAAAGCCCAAAGCCGCATATACTACAGTTCAAATATCGCAAGTGTTGTTTTGTACATGTAAATAATAGTGATTAATTATGAAGATTAAATTGTTTATGTTTACATCTCCTCTCTTACATTTGTAGAACCATTTCACTTTCTCATACAGTCCCAATTCTATTTTTTCCTTGGTTTTGATTTTTTGCAAGTGGCATCTATTACTCATGGCAAACACTATGAACATCGAGTTGCTCGCCACTTTGCTTTTTTCTCTCACTCTGTCTCCAGCAACGCCCTCAAATTATTCCATCATGAACTATGATTTCTTCAAAGATCCAAAATTTTTGCTATCCTTTCCCATTTTCTTTGCTATGTCGTGGTAAAATTTTGATCGCAGATTCTACATCTTCAAAGAATAATTTCCAAAAAATGCAATTACATTATAATGGTGTCATTTCTTCTTTCCTTGTTTTTTTTTTTTCATTTCATATATGATATTCTACTCTTCTCAACATATGCTTCATGATCGTCACCTCGACTTTCAACCTCCCTTACGTGTCTACCTATTGATGTTCCCATTGCACACTCATGGTGCAATTGCTAGGAATAACAATGTTACCAGTTTTTGCTTTTATTTTTTTTCTTCTTATTTCAAATGTTCATAAAGATAACTTTAAGTGTTTATTCATAAATTACACCTCTTTTTGAAATATTTTTTCTCATTTAATTAATTATTAGACATTTTTCTTTTGACAGGGTTCCTTGGTCACTGTCTTGAATTGCGAGGAGCATCTGACAATTTATATTTAGAAATAGATGATTGATGATATGTCATTTCATGATTATGTTAGGATTTGACCTGAAATTTAACAATTTACACTGCTTGTCAAAAACGTTATCTACGATAATTTAATTGTTTATTTACATGATAAATTATATTTTAAAATACTATTCCAGTTTGTCAAAAAATAATATATTTTATGTAATATTAATTTTAAAAGTTTTTAAAATGATAAATTTTTATTTTTCTAAACAAATACATTATATAATATATTAAATCAGGGGTCTAAATGAAGAAACCATTGATAAATTATAAAATGATTTCTTTTTTATGATTTCTCAATCTAAAAAAGATAGTTGTTTGGATGAGTGAGTGAGTAAATATATTTTTTTGTTTTAGTGACTTATAGTCCATTAATAAAACTTTCTAGAGACATACAAATCTAAAGGCAAATTGGGAGAGGAAAACCGAATCCCAAGGGAACTGAAAAGTCTTAATATTTTTTTAATGTACTTAACCGATTATTATAATAAATAAAATTAATATTGGTAATCATATAGACCCAACACTTATGTCTAATACAATTTGTAACTATGGTTGTTCATTTACAATATAAAACATCCTAAAAATAAGATAATTCATGTTCACAGAAATATCAATGCCAAAAGATAGTACAAAAATAATTTAATGAAAAACAGGGATGAACCTCATTTTTATCTCCCGAGCCTCTTTTCTTGCTATATGCTATCTAGCTAACATTTTTGTTTGCTTTTCAAAATTACAAAAATAATTTATAAAAAACAAGGATGATCTCATATTTATCTTACCGAACATTTTGTTTCCTTTTAAAAATTACAAATGACTCCCATTTTTCTGTAGAAAAAAATACGCCATCGAAAATCGATATAGTGCCAAAGCAAAAAGATAGGAGACCTTCACAGCGTGAGTGGAGTATAAAGATATTCTTCACAGCAACGATTTCAAATAGAAAAATAACAGCATAATACGAAAACGAAGCGTAAAATATCAGAGTACTTTAATACATAGCTCACACTATTGATATATAGTCTCGGCAAAAACATCTTAGTATAAATATAAACCCAAGTCAAATTATCATACCCCACAGTCCTTAGGCTCTTGTACCAACACCACGGTCCTTCAGCGCGGAAACCACATAGGCATATTTAAGCAAGTCTATAGCCCATGGAAGTTCCTCGATGTCCTTATCATTGCAAATGGAGAATAAATCGGTGTCATTCGCCATTATGTAATGAGCAGCGTCCTTAGTTAGCTTCAAATCATATGTATACGCCCATTTTTATCAGCTCCTTTATTGTCTGTTTGTCGAAGAGATTTTTGGTCTGTTTTACAACGATATTCTCGAAAACAAACGCATCCAGCTTGGACAGCAACAAACTTTACCTGGTAAGTATGAGAGAGCTTCAAAAGATCCTTGTAATTGCCTTGCATATCTTTATCGCTCACTTCAGCGGTATAAAGAAAACTTCAGGAACAATTTTAGACTCTCCCCTTTTACATCCTCTATTGATATTTTAGACATCTTTTCCCTCGGATCTTTCCCAAGCTTCGATCGGAAAACATCTGACTTGTTTACCTTAACAAAAATGAAGCACAACACATCACAATATATTTCACGAAATTCATCAGACATGATAATTTGAGGTGCAAAATAAAGAACTTCAAAATGAGACGGTGAGAGACAAAAAACGTAGAATGGCAGATTAAAAAATAATAAAAATAATTTACCAAAATGAGACGGTGAGCGTAAAATCGTGAACCATCTGGAGTGCAGAGTATTACATCTGCGCACTCAGATTGATCCCCTGGAACAAAAGACCATTCCCTCAGAAATTCTAACTCTTCAACTTGATCTTTAGTTAGACTGTTTCCCATTGTTAGAATGTTTCCCATTCACATTGTATGACTTTTCCTTGCTCTTGTTCGCTAAGGAATGATTTGCATATGTATGTTTATACTTGAGTAGAATTCGTTTTAAGCACGTACGATATTGAATGTCTGACAAGCCTGCTTTATCATGACGCAAGGCGGAAAATATCATGATTGCCGCAATCCAGCGGAATATCACGCCATCTTGAAGCTCATTACTATTGAATAGACAAGTCGATTATCAAATCATGTAACAGATATTAATCAATGAGTGCTTTATAATATTAGTTGTATCTAATGTTGTGGATGTTTATGTGGACCGAACACTCATTTTTCCAGTTGCAGTCTGACTTTAGCAACAATACATTGTGAAATAATTATAAATGTGAATTTTATTTTTAAAATATATCTCGATCTAACTTCATAGAATGATACAGCAAAAACAACATAAATGCAATATATTATAAGTGTTCCAACATATATTCTATATCTTGAGCAGATAATTCACATAAGTGTGAATCACATTTAAAGGGGACAAACCAAAATGTTCCATGTTTGTGTAGTGCCCAACACGTTGAATAATGAAAATTAAATTGCAAGGAGGTAGGTGAGTTTGTAGAGGCGTGTGGCAAGTGGCTCTCTGACACAGCACATGGGTGCCCTCTACGGCCATTCAGACAAGTCTGTATCCTTGCGTAATAATACAAGCACTTTATCTCTGATCCAAGTGCCTCAACCACACAGAAACCCAAGTTAGCATTAAATTTAGCAGTATTGAATAGTTTCAGCGATGGCCGATTTTCCTGCAAATGTGTAAGCATGAACTTTTCCTGTAAACTGTTTCGCCCAAAACGCATGAAAGAAACATCGCTTGTGGACTACAATGTTAACAGGTTATGCATAAATCGGGTTTGCCTGAAAAATGGTTTTGAAACTTTCAAGTAAATGCATTTGCAGGTGTAGAGCCTCCTACCCTTGCCATATTCTCCCATCATGTGTCAAATGCTACCTCCATAATAGGTTATAGACGTCCAACAAGCATTTGATGGAGGAATCTTAACAGATTTTGGTTGCTAATGCTCCGTGCCATCACTTTTGTTGCCTCAAAACTCTCTTTTTTTCTGATACAGTCGGCCATGACTCTATTGCTAGTACTCATATCTAAATTAATTTATGCTGGTTTTTTTTAAAACTCAACCGCTTTGGCTTTGTCTTTTGTCCAAGACTAACTTCTCAACCTAGCTCATTCGGTAATGAAATGGATTTTGTGCTAGCTTACCATGGGGTGTTTGGGTGCATATAAGACATGGGTTTTTCCTCTTAAGACAGCCACACAGTTTTGACATATG
The DNA here is from genome assembly GCA_019776745.2 of Taxus chinensis. Lineage (NCBI taxonomy): Eukaryota > Viridiplantae > Streptophyta > Pinopsida > Cupressales > Taxaceae > Taxus > Taxus chinensis. The sequence goes on along the minus strand of CM034155.1, from coordinate 581,283,011 downwards.
CTACATACAGGCCTCCAACCTGATCAATTTACCCTTTTCCACATACTCCTAGCCTGTGCCAAATTGGGATTTTTGTCATATTTTGTAGTTATAAGTGCCCTGGACTTGATCTTCCTGCAACATGTGGAAGCATACAAAAGGCATGTAAACTATTAGCTGAAAATTCCTGAGATAAATGTGGGCTTGTGGACTGTAACTACTACAGGTTATACAAAAAATGGGTTTGTTGAAAAGCCTTTAGAAACTTCTTAGAAACTTTAACTGGCAGATCTAAAGTCAAATTCCATAACCTTTGCTAGCATCTCCCATCTTGTGCCAGATGCAGAGTTGTGGAACAGAGTATGGACATCCTTCAAAGTATAAAGAGTAGAGGAATGGTTTCAGATGTGTAGTTACAAATTTTATGATAGATGTGTATGCAAAATGGTCAGATTTGTGGATGCTCATGAACTATTTGATGAAATGCCCAAGTGAGGATGTTGAACTGAATCCCGCGAGTTTGACTGGCTTCTTTCCTCCAGGCATGGTTCATCTCTCCTTATCTTTCATAATTCTTGTACTTCATTTTTTATTTTGCAACAAAATATAATTTTAAGAGCCTAGGATTATCATATATTTTATTGTTTTATAATTACTTGTTGGAAAAAAAATAAAATGTCGTATCGTAACTCACACAATCAAAATAACCATTTTATAGTCAACCATGAACTCCAACCCTCATTTTGAGGTGATTCAGAACAACTACCTGACCAAACTAGATCACTACAGTATTGTTTTATCGACAAGTTGAGGTTGACTTCCCAGTAAATATGTTGACCATCTCTTGGTTTAATTAGATAAATTGTAATTTACTGGGGACTCACAAAGTAACCTTCGTAACTCCAGAAAAGGGAGGTTAAGCTTCCTTCGCGTACCTTGTTATGTGATGTGTCATTTCAATCCTTGGATCAACCCAAAATGAACATTTGTGACCTTTTTAATGCCATTATAGGAGCCCTATTACAATGTTTTGCAACGGTAGGAAGCTGCTAAATCTAAAAAGTTGGCTTTCATTTTGAACTGCCATTTGAAACCTGGATAGAGAAATTATTATCCACCTTCGCAAACCTCTAGTAATTTTACTAGACAATTACCTGAAACCTTCGGTTCAGAAAAATCCACATTTTAGGTTAGTTTGGAAAAGGCATTTTACAGGCCTCCGGTCACAGGTTTGATGAGGTCAAACTGGACCAATTACGACTTGTCGCTCCAGAAAACATGTCGCCGTTTGAATACTATTTTCTAGTTCTCAAGTCCTATCGAATCTGATGAATTCTCAATATATAGGGGAAATTGTAGGAAATTTTTTCGTTGCGCATGTTCATCCATCAAACGTTAGTTTTGGACGTGGTTTTCTGAGCCCTCGAGCTCATTTTTTATCATTAACAACTAGCTCATTTATGACCGATGGCCCCAGAAAATCAGCCACTAATCATAAAGCATTCACCATAGTTCTAAATTATGTCAATTCCTATGAAAACTCATGGTATATAAGTTCGACACGTAGAAATTTAACCATGGTGTGTTTGCTCATCAGAAGACAACTTTTGAAATTGGTTTCTTAGCCTTCGAGCCTGATTTGAACATTTTTTGTAGCTAGTAGGAAAATGTAAAAAAGAGAGTGGTAGGACCCCTGTTGAGATGCCAAACCATCGTGGAAACTTTTGACACATGTAAATAACTATTTGAAAACTCTATAGTGTAACTTGTTGTGTGAAACAAATAGAACTTTTGAAAAAATGGTGATTCTCTCTCTTCCTTTCTCTTTCTCTCTCCTTGGTTACGAAATGAAGTGAAATGAAATGAAATGTACATTTTTTCTAAACCTTTTATCTTTCGAACACAAATTATAATTATTAATATATGTAAATGGGAAACTAAAGACATTAATTATGTTAGATTAGGGTGGATTCCATGCCAGCGATTTATCACTGATTTCATGCTCATATGGTTTTGCAGGATGCAAGAATGATGGCAAAAAAGGTGATGTGTAATTCACTATTTATTATTGTAAATTTTATAGGTCATTGTAAAATGAATATATGTATAATGTAGTCTCATGCTACATAAATGTTATATTTGAAAATTGCTAATATGTATGGGATGCTAGTTTTAGGGACATCTACGAAAAGTGCATTTAATCATAGGTTCAATTTGATTCATAGTTACGTATGGTAAAAAGGTTTGATATATATATGGTAAATGAATTTGGAGTTAATATCTTGTAGTGCATTTTTAGTGTTCAATAAGTGATTAATTAATTAGTGTGTTGTATTCTTACCTTGTAAATGTAGTAAAGAGATTTAATCGAAACACTCAACCCTTGTATAAAATTTGTGCATAACATGTCTTCATGTGTGATCCTTCTTACCATAGAAGAGATTGAAACCGTAGAATGAACTTAAATTTTGCACTCGATGGAACCTCCTAGTTTAGGTAAATAAAACCCCTAGATTGAGTTTACCGTCATAGTCGTTATGTTTAGCGACATTGTCATGAACCCATCTTTTAGGAACGACATGGTCCAAATTTATCTAGGAGTATATGGTTTCCTTATAGGTTTGGTAACCGCAAGGAGAATGTCTTCTCTTCAGGTCTGACACTGTGTTGAGTGGTGAAGACCACCTTGGAAGTCACTTTAAGAATTCCTTGTTTGAAGCAATGACTATGTGGTGTAACCAAACCATTTATGGAGTAAGTAGAACTATTAATCCCTTGGTATCCTAGTGGACTAATAAGCCTTACAAAGTTAGATCTAGGATTTTCTTGTCATCGAATAAATTCTTTGTGAGACCCCCGGAAAACGCAAATGGAGAGATTGAAATAGTTGTTCTATGACTTAAAACTCTTGTTAATGAACTCTTTAGTTCCTCTCAGCTAAATGTGTTACCTTGGTTTCTATCAACATAACACCTTGGACTTTTCTTGAAGGTGGTTTAGCATAAATTTTTCCTCTTGCTTTAAACTCATATATAGTTTAGGCATAGATCCTTAGGTGCATTTGAAATTAATCTAAACCTCTAGTTGATTAGGAGGTTAACTTGGGGTTCATGTGTAGTTACAAGGCTTCCAATCATATACATCTTCAATATGTTAGACAATTACTTCCGTAACTCCTATTACAAAACAATGTTAATAATGAGACCATAATGCAATGTAAAATTAAATCATATAAGAGAAAAAAAAAGAGATTTGAGGTTAGGAATAATGCCACTCTTAGAGTCCTTATAACTCAATTAACCATTTTCATGTGTTACAAAGAATATGAGTTTCCCTTGGTGAGATCAAACTTCAAGAAAAACAATATATATATGTGTGTGTGTGTGTGTGTGTGTGTGTGTGTGTGTGTGTGTGTGTGTGTGTGTGTGTATATATATGTATCTAATTACAATTTCTTGTTGTGGGAATGTTGAATCGGGAAATAAGGATACCGTGATCGAAGAATGTTTATGGGAAAAAGGTATCTTGAATCTAAACCCCACCCCCCCCCCCCCCTTAAATCCTAATATTGCTTCTGGACATCAAGTCAGATCCACTTGAGTTACAAGGGTAAAATGTAGACATTGAATAAACGTTTGAGAAGAATATTCTTAACATAAGAACAAGATAATTAAATACTTTATATGTAATTTCAATTATTCCAAATAAATATGTAAGTTATGCAATTTTCTGTAAACGATAAAAAGACAACTTAAAATGGTCGAACTATAAATTAAATGTGAAATGAACTTACCATAATTTGTAGGTGGAAAAAGGAGAAAATTATCCTTGCACAATAATGTGCTTGGAATTTTAATCGTAACTAAGATGCAATTAGAGAAATGATGTGTTGTGGATTTGCAATCCTTGAGTCCTTTTCTTATGGCTAGGTCATTGCTACTATTCATTCATTGGGAAAAGTGTGGCATCAACATGTACTATGGTGTTGTCATGTGTTTATGTGAGTTGATGACCTGTAAGTGTCATATGCATCTTTTGATTTTTCTTTACATGGAGCCCTTGTGGCATTGTGAAGTGAGCAATGTAAGTCAAAAATAAATTATCCTGGTATTTTTAATGTTATTTTTGTGTGTGTAAATGTGGGGTGTTACATTTGGTATCAGAGTGCAGGTTCATGCTCTCGAACCTCTTGGGGCAGATTGGAGCCGTGATGGTGTTACATGATGGTGGTGGATATTGGAAGAGTATGGGGATTTTTTTTTTTTTCCCTTGCACTATCTGTTGTCGTCATTTTGTTATTTGAGAATTTAATGATCAGTTGATTGGTTTCTTGCTCCCTATTCTACCCTTTTTTTCCCGCGCTCTCTCTCACCCTCATATTTGTTTTTATTTCCCTATTGCCTCTGCCCTCCCCTGGGTTTTGAGAAATCTCTAAGGGTCTTTGTCTGTTCTTCTGGTCCTGGTCGCCGTTCCTCCGTTGCTCTTGTGTTTGGGTGTATATCGTTCGGCGGTGGCCGAAGCCCAGCCATCGGTAGGTCTCAGTATCAGACGAATATAGGGCGCTGTCTTATTCTACTTATGGCTCCTTTTTAGTTCCTTTTCCTAGGTAAGTTTTTCTGTTTCTTCCTTTTTGCTATCCTTTTTGCTCTTGCTGGGACACTGTATCCTTCTTGGCGTGCGGATGGGGTGGGCGGGAGACACATGGTGTGACATTTTGTGTCTTCCATTCTGTTGCTCTTATCGCCTGCTCTTGCGTGTGGGCCAGGAGGGAGCCTTTGAGTCGTTGAGTTCTGTACGAGATGGTGGGCTTCTTTTGTCGAATGGGAGGCTTTTTCTGATTGGGTAACCTATTGATACGTGATAAGAACGACTCGTGCGGACCTCTTTTGTACTTCCCTGATTGTCTTTCTCTCCCAACAACTTTACCACGGATTGCGGTCCACTTTGGTCTTGCCCACACTGTTTTTCATCTCCTTTCACCTCCAACCCGTCATTCCCGCCTTTCCTCTTTCCCTTCTTTTCCACTTCCCTATTCGCGCGGTGTTCCTACCTCCCCCGTTGCCCCCTGTTTCGCTTACTTTTGTCTATTGCGCTTTTGTTTCCCCTATCTCTCGGGACTACCATACAGAGTACTGATTGGTTACCCTTTTTCCCTGATGGCGGGGTTTGCACAGGGCGGGGCGTTATCGGGGCAGCCCCTTTGGGCCCTTCAGTTCTTCAGACAGGTGGTGTTCGTCGGAATGTTGAACATTTGGATCGAGGAACTAGGTTTGGTTCGGCCTACCTTTACGCTTTGGGCCAGGTGACTCGTTTATTTTCCTCTCTCAGTTTCTTCCCTGTTTCGGCCTCTAGTTTGCTATGACAAAATTTGTTGGTTTGATTAATGCCCTTTATTCTCTTATCGGTTGAAGTGGCTTTTATCGTTGAGTGTATGTCACCATGTGTGATAAATCACTATGTGTCACCATGTTGTACATTGGGAATTGGCAGATTGAGTGTGTACACGTCCGGATGGGCGGGAAACCCTTTCTGGGCTTCTATCATGAGGGAGTAAGACTTTTTTCGTGCGTCGCTGGTGGGAACGGCAATGCATTAATGAAGATTTGCAGTAGATGTGTCCGCACTGTTTCTAACAACTGGGGTCTTATCCCTGATTTGTGCTCTTGGGCATAGGGTGCTATCCTTGTCTTATGTAGCTCGGACCTTTTTGGTGCTCCTTTTAGTCTTGTGTGTCCATTTAGTTTGCTTTTTTCTGTAGGTGTTTCGTACTATCCTATTTTTAATGTTATGCACCCTCGTTTTTTAGGTCTTTTCTTTGCTGTCCGGTTTCTGGGTTTGATTCCTTTCCTGGGCCAGTTTCCTTTATGGCGATTGCTCGAATCTTCGCAAGGTCGATAATGCGGCATCGGGAAACAGGTGTTACTCCTACAGGGCTCGATGTGATCCTCCTTTTTTGTATCGGCCTCCTATTTTATTCGCTGTCGATGTAATCGAGCCGTAGCTGTCGTGGAGACTACCTACCCATCTCGTCCTGGCGATGATGATATTTAAAAAAGGGGGAAAACCAGCTTCTACCTGGTTTTGTTTTTTACTGCATCGGATGTGCTGGGGCTAGACCTTTCTTTATTCCTGGTTTCCATTTGGGGTTTTATGTCCGCGATTGATTGATTGAACCCAGGATGCTCGTGGATTACGACGGGTTTTTCTTTCTTTCTTCCTGGTTCTATGTGCTTGTGTATTCTTATCGCTTCACTTGTAGTGTTTTGGTTTCTTTTCATTCTGCATTCTGCTTTCTTTCTTCGGTCTTTTGGCCGACTCCGCTCTCTTACTTCTCTTTTCTTCTCTTGGGATTTCCTATAAAAAGCCTCTTTTTGCATTTGGCTCCTATTGTAGGCGATCTGTTTATTTCCTGTTCGAATCGAGGGGTGTGGACTGTAGCACTTTGATACCTCTCTAACCTATATACTAAACCCAAGTAATCGGCAACAACATTGAAGGAACAACAAGTTTCGCAAAAGACAGGATATTTTTTTTTTTTACTTGCTTGACACATAACATGGCGCAACATGTCATCACCAAGGTTACAACTAACTCTGTGAACAACTCGATACAAGGATGGCTATAAAAGTAGCACGGAAACTCCACACCTATCAAGGACATATTTTTTTTTTTGACAGAACAACATAGAAGACCAACCACATGACACTCTCATAGCTAGGGGCAAGCCACAGTAAGAAATGATTGGAGGTTATTTATTTTGATAAGACACCCTAGATAATTTAAAGGAAGAAGGTCAAATGAATTCACCCTTAAGACGTCATTAGTTCTTACTGAGGTTTAATTGAAGCTTGAGGTTTTATATGTAATTATTAGCGCTCTTACTTAGGCTTCACCGAAAGAGCTTATCAAGAGGAAGCCACTTACTTTTAAATAGTCTTAGAGATAAATTGAGTGGTTTCAAAATTATCTTCTCTTACTTGTTAAATCTTATTAGAAACTAACCATTGTTTTCCTTTAAGCTTGTTTTAAGCGTTCACCAAAGGAGTAGTGTTTACTAGTTCAGTGAGGGATAACACGTTATATAAAATCACTTTGCAAGGATAGTCTCACTCTTGATTAATTAAGGCATTGTTGTTTTCAAGGGGATCTAAACCACAACATATTTCTTTGAATAAAACTTTTAGCTAACTTCTGTAAAGAGAAACCACCCCATTAAAACTTACATATAACACATCAATACAGAGTCTCAGAAAGATTTAGATTAACACTTAATTCTCAAGATCCAAGTTTTACAATGCTTATGCCAGTGAAAATTTTGAATAACATTTCTCACAAAGATAAGTTACTAATTTACCTACAGAAGGACAAGATAACATCTTCACGCAATTTCTGAACAACCCAAGGCAAGAGGTCTTCTAAATTCCTTTGCAATCACTATTACAAAATTTTACCTCACATTGGACATTTTTACAAGGAATTTCATAAATTGCACTGATGAAACCTTTACAACTCTTTCCTTTAATCTACTCACACAATCCATCTGCACAAATACTAGCTGGGATCAGTTCGCGAGAACTGAGCATGTTAAGACTACCCATTGCAATAGTAAGCTAACATTTTATAATATCATGAAAGTAAAATTCTAAACTCAAGAATGGATCAAATCACAAAACCACTAATCAATATGTTTCACAAGATGACGAGATTTATACCAGCCAACAAGGAGGAATCCCAATATTCAAGTGAGAGAGATATTCCAAAGACAAACAAGGTGAGACCTTATTGGTGAAGACAACCAGGCTGAGAGTATTGAGATTTCAGTCATTTAATCCTATGGATTACGTGATTGAAATCTAACACCCAAACATCATTCTAATATTATTAACCAAAAGATAAAGATCAGTCAAATGGCTTAACATATTCAAAATTGCTTGTTAACAAGACTGCATTAACGCACATCCATGTTTTAGGAAGAATATAGGCCCCAACCATATATGAACACAAATCAGTCAAAGATTAAAGTTAACTTCACTCGACTGAATAAACCAACATACATATAATACTCACAACACAAACACTGAATCTGAAGATTCAAAATACCAAGTAATTCTCACCAAACCTAATTATTTTTCTTCAAGAAGTTAAATAAATTTGTAATGCCCACTTCCCTACGATGCTTAGTGATTATCATTTTGAGTTATGTAGACTTTAGATATGGACATGGCTTATACTTATGTTGATTAGCATGATGTTTTGTGACTAGATGCATTTGGATTATGGTTGGATTTTGTTTTCAGTATGATCTGCACTGACTCATGGACAGACTATTGGATATTGATATTATTTTTATAGATATATTGCATGTGTTCTAACATTGGATTTCTTCGCCCTGATGAGTAGAATGTAGTTGTTGAATTTACATTACTATGATTTTGGAAAATGATGAAATGCATGATTAAATTGTGAATTAGACCTAGAAATAATGATTGCTTGAATTACGTAGAAATGTTAATAAATTTCATGCATATGATTATTTTGGATATTTTAACATGGCCGCAAGGCCGAAGAGGGTATTTTGCATCTTTGCAGGAAACACAGCATGACCACAACCATGAGGGGGATTGGGGACCAAACACAACAGAATGTCGGGTGATTACAACATTGGTCGTCAAGGTAACTTGTAAACTGTATTGTGTTAGCTTGTTCTTGTATGTGTTGAGAAAATTTTCTTGAGGGGGTAATGTTCTAATGTGACCATGGGGTTGAGAATTTTATTTAATTGTTTTATTTACTTTAGTAGGTGATTTCATTGGGATGCCCTTCTTTTATTACTTTTGCTAAGTAAGTTTAGATTAATTTAATATCTTGTTTTAGTCATGTGGGTTTAATAAATTTTGTTGGTTGGCTCCTTGAGCCATGTGTTGTCTCTTGTATTGAATGCTTATCTTGAGTGTTGACCACTCCAAATCTCTTGAAAACTCGAATTTGAGTTTGAGGGCAATTTTGGGGGACTTGTGGGACAAGTTAAACTTGTCCCACACTTCCCAAAACCCCTTACCAACCATATCTATGGGTTGGGAAGCCCAAAAAGGGATTAGTTATTGTTTTGGGAAGTGATATTGACTTGGAGTGCACTTTTTCTTCATTTTGCATTTATTTGTGCCTTAAGGCACATGGGAAAGGGATGGTTGTGGAAGAGAGTTGTCATTCAACCCAACCACCCATTTATGGTGTTTTGGGATTTGAGTTGACCTTGGGAGATGGTTTGAGGATGTGTGATGTGGCATCCTACATGGAGCCACATCACCCTCACCCTTAACTTGGATCTATTTATTGAAACTTCCTCTCTTGTTGAGGGGTTAGAGCTTTGTTTTTGTGTTGTTGAAGAGTTCTCTTTTGTGATTTTGAGAGAGAAGAATTGGGAGAAAGAGATAAGAGAGTTTTTGGACTTGCATGCTTGGATTGATTTGGGAAGGAGCTTGGACAAGTTCTTGGTTTAGGCTACTCCAATGGAGAGGTAGGGAACCCTCTCCTTTGTTTTTGCTTTCATATTATTATTGCTTCTATGCTAAAATTGTGAAAAAAATGCATGTTTACCTTGGTGTATTGTGAAGGATGGATTGAATGCTTTTTGTGTAGTATAGGAGAGGTCTATGGGAATACATCATGAGGGAGGCAAAAGAGTAGATTAGGATATTGTGGAGGGAGTTTGAGAGGGATGCCCATCTTGGGTAGGAATGTTTACATTCTACCTTGTCTTTGAGGGAGCCATAAGAGGAGGGAGGCATAAGAGTATGGGAGGAAAAAGGGGTACTTGAGGGAGGCATAAGAGTCATAGGGGCTTGTGTATATTGTCGAGGGTTTTGGATGGGCATCTCATCTCATTTGGGAGGCATAAGGAAAATATTCCCATAGTTCCTTCTCTTGTTGGCTTGGATGCAAGCCTTGTTGTGTAATGTTTAATGTTATTGTGTGTCTCTTGTTCTTCTATTTTTGCTTGAATGTTGTGAAGAACTTGTATTGTGGAAGCATGTATAGTTGCCTTGAGTTGGAGACCACCCTCCATTGTGTTGTGTTTGGGGCTCGGGGGTCAATGGAGGAGATTGCTTCTCTTCTCCATTGAGATTTGGTTGGGAGGAGAGTGTTACCTCTCCCCCTATCTTGGTTGTGATTGATCTTCATGGAACTTGGAGCATGGAAGAAGAACTCTTGGGAGCACAAGAACCTTGTTGTTGACATTGTTAAAAATATCATGTAATTACCCACCTTGAGTGGAGAAAGAAATGTAATATTGCCTTGTTTTCTCTAGTTTTCCATTATTGTAAATTGTTTCACATGAAGTAGGGTATGTTGCAATAAGATTTGAAGGAAAAGTTGTATTGAGATGTTAATTTCCTTATTTTTTAAAATTTATTGGAAACGTTGTTAAAACCTTTTGTGGGATGTTGGAAAGAAAAATACAAAGAATATGCATATTAGATCTCATTTTTGTTGTTTAAAAGGATATGTATTGAAAGGTAGAATGTTAGCATTTTTCCCCTCCTTGTACAATTGAAGAAAGGACTTAAGTTTTAAATTGCCTCCAATATCACCATGAAATTATCAAGGCTCTAGCTCTATTAAGTTCTCATTTATGAAATCATTGTCAATTTATTTGCAAATTATAAAAGGGAGATCGAAACCCGCTTGATATTTTATGCAAATACCCCTATTGTTATATGAAGAAGGAGGCTTTAACACAAAATTATAAGCTCGGTTAGTTCTTACCCATCTCTCACCTAATAGGAAACTAATACCTTCAATAAAATTGATATTTAAGTAATACTAAAACTAATAAATTTAGTAATAATAAATTATAATGAAATTCATGTACCATTAATTATTATTTTGCTATCTAAACACATCTCAACATACTACCACTAACATGTATGTAGACAAACTACATTCAAGCAATAATGTCAACAATATATATATCTAAACCTACGTAGCCTCCGTGTTTATAATCGCAAGCTTATGGCGCCTCTTGTCTATTCTGTTATGAAGCACATCCACCTTTAAACGGTTCCTTCCTCCAAGCTGTCTGTCAGCACGTTCACTGTCCCTCCATTGATCTGGTTTAAAAATATATATATATATATATATATAAATATCTGGAAGGTGAAACTCGAATTGGAGGATGCAATCAACACTGAACAAATAACAATATGGATGGACAGCCTGCTGGCCTCAACGCTTTCTCTGTCTCTTAAATCAAGTTTGATAAAAAAAGTTTGAAGGAGAACCTCAAATTTGAGGATGCATTCGATACTGCACATACAGGTTTACAAATCAAATTTGCAGTTTTTTTTCAGACCTTTTTGGAAGTATCCAAATCAGATCTGTAGTTTTTTTTTTATAGGGATGTAAATCTATTGCAAAATTCCAGTGCTTTTTTGGTTCATTCTGGTCTTCGCCTGGCTTAATGAATGATGCTCTCGAGTTGTCAGATGTTCTCTTCACCAAGACTCATGAGAGCCCCTTGCGACCTCTCCCAGGATCAATTCTTTAAGGGTAAAGAATTTCTTTTGCCAAGAAGTCTTCTTGCGATGACCCACGATGTTGCTCACTCCTGCACTGTCCCTTGAATCGATCTAAGGGTGAAATCTATTTGAGAGTGCATTCGATTCTGAACAGATAACAACATAGTTAATCGACCTGCCTTCTGTGCGCCCCATTACCTGCCTGTCCACGCGCCCAGGGACAAAGAAAAAGGAAAAACAACAGTCCAATGCCTACCTCATGCGCCTGTAACACTGCTTTCTTACCATACGTGATTCCTCACGCAGACAGGGTCATCTGGAAGAGTTAATGCGCCTACTTTTAGCTGTATCTACCTCCTTATCCTCCACGGCTCCTTCCACGCGGCTCAGAACAGTCTTATCATACAGGCCGATTGGTAAAACAAAAGTCTTGCAAATCTAAGGGAATCGCTGAAAAGAAAACAAGGAAAGAATGCAGCCTGCTTGCTTTCTTGCACGCAAGAGGTATAATAATTTTGGTTAGGTAGCTCGTTTCCCCGTCCAACCACACACTTAAATGCCAAGTTTGAAAAGTGATCCTTAAGTCGATTCTTGTTGTTTGCATAAAAGGAATTTCAAATTTAGGTTTAGCGCCTTATAAAATCAACAGCAGGTAAGTAAAACTTCCTTGTACGCATTATTTAGGTAAGGATGGGAGTATGTTATCTACGTATATTAACAATTACTATAAAAAAAAAGAGATTGGTATCAAGTCATACCGAAATATAAAGATCTATATATATTTATAGATACGTATGTAAATATAAATATAAATATATATATATATTATATATATATATATAAATCTACAATTACATATAATGTAACGTATTAGTTTCGAAAGATCGTAATATAACAACAATGATAAGTAAGTATTTATATATGTATATATATACATAAATATACATATGTATATTAAATGTATTAAATTTTGAAACAACGTAACTTGACCAAATAACAAAGTAAGAATAAAGAAATCGAAGTGGCTATTGAATTCGACGCAAAGTAAATTGTGCCTTACTCTCGAATTATCTTTCCGTTTCATTGCTATCACGACAGCACCAGACATCAGACAAATAACTCAAAGACGCCCTCCTTCATTCTTGGTGAAACGTCGAATGAGACTTAACTTCTTCTTATCATCGTTCCCGAAGCATTAACGGGACTAATTTAGTTCGAGCCTGTATGCAAGCACACCATCATCAAAAAAAAAAAAAATTTGTCGCCTTTTCGGGACGTTTGTTTGGATCGCTGTTTTGGTTGAGCGCTGTCCGATGTCGATCGCTTCGAGCGAGCGATCACAAACGAGTTCTAGTTAACGGTAAGTGTGAATAGATGGGCCCTGTTGGAATTAAAAGATTACCATCTTTATCACACTTAAATATATAAAAATTAATGTTATTAAAGGAGAAGACTTTAAGTACTACTCTACAGTGTGTTAAGATCATTTAACTCAGTTGTAAAGATGATTTGTGCGAATTCATATTATTGACATCCTTTTGAAAACTTAAGTCATGAGTTTAGGGTGTCTTATCAAAAATAAATAACCTCCAATCATTTCTTTTCTGTGGCTTTCCCTAGCTGTGAGAGGTGTCTTGTGGTTGGGATTCCTATGTTATTCTGTCAAAAAAATAAAAGAAAAAAAAAGAAAAAAGTATATTATTCCTTTGTGTAGAATGTTTCCGTGCTGACCTTGTGGTCCATTCCCTGTAACAAGTGGTTCCCATAGTTGTTTGTAACCTTGTGATGAATTTGTGTCGTGTTTGTTGTCGAAGCAAGTCAAAAAAAAAAATCCTATCTTTTATTGTGTTGTCTGTGTGATTTTTTTTTTGTTAGTCTACATGATATCCAATGATAAATGTTGAGCTTTAAATCTTCTAGAACTAGGTAATTAGGTGTTATAAGTTAAAATAAAATGGGTTGTTTTATACTTATAGAAGTTAAAAACGTAAAAATTTATATTGCAAATAAAATTTGTTGTAGAGGTGACGATAGAGCATGTAATTTCCATTAAGTGATTCAAAGAGAAACTATCCTTTGTTAAGTACAATTTATATAACTGTTATCCCTACGACACTATATGAACACTATCCTTTTTATGGTTGAAATTCATTAAACGAACTTAAGGGAAATCATTGGTTAGATCTGAAGATAAAAGATTTAATAAGAGGAGAAAACATTTTAGAACCACCAATCTATCTCTCAGCCATTGGAAGAAAATTTGTTTTTTTATAAAAATCTTTTTAGTAAAAGCACTAAGTAAAATCCTTAAGAATTCTGGTAAGTTTCAAGTACTCAGACTTCATATCTTGGTAATAGTTAATGAGTACTTGAAGCTCGATCTTCAACTCAACCTTCTCCTCTAACCTTTTTCCAGTTGCCTCTTGTCTTATCTTCTACTTAATCTCGTTGAACGCAAACCCATGTTTGTCATTTATGGCATGAACAAGTTCTTGTAGCGTAAGTGCTGTAAATAGATGGCCTTGTGAATTTAAAATTCCCCCTTTCTCCTAAATAACGAAAAATTTAAGCAACATAAATGTAAATAATAGAGAAGATTTAAGGATGATTACTCAGTGTCAAAAGAATAAACGTTAGCTTGGTAAGCAATACTTCAAATCCTCCTTGTTGCTTGAGGCCTCCTTTTGACTAAAAAACGTTAGCTTAAGAATGTGCAAGATGTATTTTTAAAAATAAATAACCCTCAAGAATATCTCATTGTGGTTGGCCCTATTGTTAGAGTGTTCTTCATGGATGTTTAATTGGAAGGAAACACATATTTTTTGAATCTAAAGTAAGGTATGGATAGTTATATATGAGTAACCCAATAGTATGCATATGATCATCCTTGTAAACTAATATTAGGTACAATTTCCACAGTTTATTGGTTTATTTATTTTAAATATTGAGTGTTTTAATCACAATTGTTATCTCTACATGTTACATCTATTAAATAACTCTCTACTAGAATTTTAGAATCAAATTGTATTTGACGTCAATCTATTTATTCTAACCTTTTGACTCACTATTTCATTCGTTTAAAATGGTTTTTAGTGGGAATGGAGTGTTTTAACATTTGGGAGTTGTTCCACTTTTAAGTGAATTCGATCTTTTAGTAAGGTTAAAATCTTAAAATCTAAAAAAGCAAAACCAAAACAAATAACCCCCACACCAAAAACATACCCAAACAAAACAAAGACACCAAAACAAACACGGAAAAAAACACAAAATCAGATAACCCCAACAACCACAAAACAACACTAACCAACCCCCCAAAAAACAACACTAAAAAAACAAAAAAAAATTTCAAACCCAACTCAACAACATCAGCAAACCAAAACACCCAAACCACAAACAAAAAAAAAAATCAACAAAACAATGTTAAGAGGAATAACCACATAACAAACAAACCCTCCCAAAAAACCCACAAATCACAAACACCCACCTAACCCAACACCCACAAACACCACCTCCACCACAACACCCTAAAAAACAAGAAAAAGAAAAGAGGTCACAAACACCCCCAAGATAAATTCCTTTGTTTTCCTCCCTTTTTTTTTCTTACGTATCGGTGTTTCAAAACAACAAACAACAACCCAATCAAACAACCACCCACCACAACAACCAACCTTACACAACAAAACGCCTCAAAACAAACCAACCAAAAGAGGCCACCACCCCCCCTCCCCAAACAAACTAACCCACCACCAAACCCCCCAACCCCACAAAACTAGCCCCAAACACAACAACCCACCGAAAACCAACACACCAACCCCAAACAACAACACCCAAACATTCAACCAACACATCCACCGCCCAACACCAAATAAACCTCACAAATTTCTAACCACACCAAAAACACAAACAAAGCCCACAACCACACAAAACACAACCAACACAAAACACCCCAACCCAAAAAAAAACAACACAAAGAGGCCGCCAAGAAACAAAAACCCACAACCAACACAATCACCATAAACCACCACCCACATAAAAAAACACACCAAAACAACCCAAAAAAATATAAGAGGTTCACAAAAACAAAAAAGACAGAATAAAAAAAAAACACCCCGCTCACCACGAACCAACAACCAACAGCAAACATAAAACACAAACAACACAACCACACCAAAAACAACACACAAAACCCCCAAAACCCCCCAACAATAACAAAACAGTCATGACACTACACACCCACCACCCCAACTCACACCAACACACACTCCAAAAACACCCGCCCCCACCATAACCAACCCACCAAAGCCAACCACGAACCCAAAAGCCTCTAGCCCTCCACCAGAGCCAACATAAACACCCACCACATAAAACACACCCACCAGAAACCACAAAAATCCAACCCTACCCAACTCCCAACAAAAGCCATAACCCATGCCACACCAACACAATAAACACTATACAACATGCCACCCCAAAATCCAGCACCAACAAAACTACAACAACAAAGACCACCCAATAAGAAATCAAACAACCAGCCCAAGCACAACACAACCCATACCCAAACACCCCGCAACAACCATCACAACCGAACCCAACCAAGCAAAACCACAAATCCTCACACAAAGCCACAAAACAAAAAACCCCCCCCCCCAAAGCCAACCCCCACCCCCACAAACACACACAACACAAAACCCAAACAACCCAACCCACACACAAATAAACACAAAACAACACAAGAAAACAATCTACTACAATAATAACAAAACAAAACACCCCCGCAACACAAAACCCCACCACCAACCAAACAGAAACAAACTAAACAAAACAAAAGAGGCCACACACCACAACCCAACAATAAAACAACCCCAAAATCAAACCCACCGCCCCCGCCACCCCCAACAAAAAACAAAACCCCCCCTCATACATTCACCAAATCACTAAAAACACCACAAAAATCACACCACCCAAAAGACCCAAACATACCTCACCAAAAAAAGAGCATCCAACCCAAAAACAACCAACCGACACAAACCAATAACACAACAATAAATAACTAAAAACCAAACAAAAAAAAACAATAACCCTCAACAACAAAGCCAACAAACCCTTACAAAAACCCAGCCCATAAAGAGGAGCAAAACCACAACCCATCCAAATACACAAACAAATAACCCACCCACAAAAAAAGCCCCCCCCAAAACCAACCCCCCCCACAAAACAAATACACAAACACAACACAACCACAAAGACAACCAAGTAACACACAAAACATAAACCATAAAAAAAACACACAAAAAAAAAGGAACCCAACCAACACAAAAAAAAAAAACAAAAACCAACCCCAACAATCAACACAAACCAATCTCCCCCCGCCCATAAAACACACAAATAAGCCACCCCCAAGTACCAAACAAGCAAACAAATTAATAACCCACCAACACAAAAACAAAAGTTAAATACCCCCACCAAAACACAAGGACACACTCGCTCTTGTCAACCAACCCACACACAAACCCAACCCAACACCACACCACCCAAAAAATAAAATAACACAAACCAAAAAAAACAACCAACAACAAATACACACCACACAAACCAATATCACAAAACCCCCCCAACAAATACAAAACCAAAACACAACTAAAAAGCTCACAACCAATAAATAAACAAAAAATCCTCGCGTGATGTGTTGTTGGGGATTGGTCGTTGTTTTGCGCTTATCAACACCAAAAAGAGGCACAAAACAGAAAAAGGCCCCCAACATACACCCACACTCAATAGAAAACCTACAACCCCAACACCAACAACACCAAAACCAAGAACAAAACAAAGCGAAACCACAACCCCACAAAGATGCCCAACTACAACCACCCCCCCACGACCCAAAGACCTCCAACTCCAAAAGCCACCAGAATGCCAGCCCCAAAACCGAATATCCCCCACCACCACATCCCAAAACCCCCCCCCCAAGCCCCCACCAAACACAAAAGAGGTCACGCAAACCCTACCAGAACCCAAATCGACAAACCGAGAACCCAAAACACAAACAAAAAAAAAAAGAGCCACAAACCAAAAACACCAACCAAACCCTCACCCCCACCCCACCCACGCCCCACCACCTCAAAACATAACCCCCAAAAGCACATCACAACCCAAACACTACAAACGCACCAACCAAACCCAAACCCCACAAAGCACCACACACCCACCAAACCCAAAACAACACACCACCCCCAAAACAACAAACAACCAACCAACCAAAACCAACCCCAACAAACAACCCACCCCAAAAAACCAAAAGACGGATTTCATCTTAAATTCGACGTTTATTTTTA
Organism: Taxus chinensis; assembly: GCA_019776745.2. Lineage (NCBI taxonomy): Eukaryota > Viridiplantae > Streptophyta > Pinopsida > Cupressales > Taxaceae > Taxus > Taxus chinensis. Next base: position 581,265,181 of record CM034155.1, on the reverse strand, counting down.
CTATCCTTGAAAAATAAATATTTTTATTTGAGAAAAAGTCAATTGAAAAAAAAAATCATAATATCTTAGGTAATATGCCAGAATTTGAAGATCACTTTTAAAAAAAAAATATTTTACTGACCTCGAAACATGGACGGTGTTTGGTAGTTAAGATTGGTGTCATAGCCTACTACAATAGTATATTCATCAACTTTGGTATGTGACAATCCAAGATAAGAATCTTGAGATTTGATATCTTTGGAATATATTTCAAAATATGTATTCAGATATAGATACGTAGTAATAATGTTCTTTTACAAGACAACAGATTAGATTTATTATACAAAAACCCATGAGGTCAATATGATAGATAATTTTTTTTGCTATTATGAATAAGGTCAATTTCAATAATAATTAATTATTAGAATTAAATAATTCTAACTTACCGATTTTTTCTTTTTACTTATCTATCACTTTATAATCAAAATATAATAATAATATAACCTTCACTGTATACATACATACCTCTTTTAATAAAATGTATTTTAAAAAACAACTTAAAATTATTTCCACTATCCAAAATTTTCATTGTCCATTTACATTGTGTGAATATCCACAACACCTAAACGACATCATAAGAAATTAGATCCCCTCAACCCTTGTCTCTAGATTAGTAAAAACAAAATAAAAAACCCTCAAAATGAACCACCCAACCCTTTTGAGACAAGTATTGCCATTAGTACAACATGCAAGCTGACTTATTCTGTGTATTGCAAAAAAAAAATGGTGCGTATTATATACATTCATTCATGAGATGGTTATTAATGGCTACTCCATTATATGTGCCGTCATCTACAGGCTGGTTTTAAGAAACACAATATTATATCAAAATATAAATTACAGATTTAGAAGGAATTAAAAGAGCGGAACAGTTGACTAACTCTGCTACAAATACCTTGCCTAATATCTACTTCTCATGTTGTGAGGAAATAGTGCATTATATAAATTTATTCTGGGGTTCAGTACACTTTATGATCTGAAATGGCCAAGTCATGCAGGTTTATTTCAGTAGAGGACTCCTGAAGGGCTGCATTGGTTTATGCCTTTGTGCTGCTGCTGTGCCCCACTGTAACAGATCAGATAGCATAATCTCAATCTTGGAATCGGCCTTGAAACTGGATTTTCTACCAGAGATTTTAATTGTCCGCAGGCAGGAATCCGTAGTGTTTAATACTGTGTGAATGAATGAAATCAGCATTGACAATAATAAAGAGTGGCTTGATGGTCTCATAAGGATGCACTTCCATGGACTGCTTCGTTTAGGGTATATATATTTCCCCTTATGTTCAGATACTACTTAACTATTCTATATATTGAGGTTCTTTGAGTTTATGAAAACAATTCCACAGTCCTGAGTTTATGATGGTCCCTGTAGAACAGCAATTTTTTAAGCGGCAGTTTAATTTCTGTGGTTTTGATGTTTGTACTGATGTTTAATTGTTCGTGATGCTTCCCGGTATGATTTTTTGGGCGTGAATTATCTTGTATTCATTTCATGAAAAAATATTGAATATTTAACCTTTAATTTATTATTACATTATGGATGTTACTTATATATATATCCGTAGTTCCCAATTGTCGCCCCTCCAATGATAAGACGGAGAAAGATCGTAACTTCTCTTTTCATGTTTAATCTGTTCTTATTTATAAATATATGTAGCATTTGTAAAAATAAATAGATGAAACTTAAAAAAACGCTTCTTTTTATTAAACAATATTATTAATTTTTTTAAAAATTAAAAATGATACAAAAATTATTTAGAGTAAAATTTTTCCCATATTATCGTCTATTTGATTCAGGATCTTACGAAACTATTCTCTTATCTTGGAATTGTGAGTTATGCAAACACATGTGATGGTTAGGCTTCTTCCGCTTATGAGTATCATCGATCATAATAATTGAAATGAATTACCGGGCTTGTGATGAGTCTGTGCTGATTGATTCATCAGGGGAATATAGCAGAAAAGGATACCCCTTCCAAATAATACTTAGCCTTCATGGGATTTGAAGTCAATGGGCAGCAAAGCCCCCAACTGGAGGCGGAGTGTCCTGAAACAGTGTCGCTTTGGCCGATATTCTTGCATTTGCTGCAAGACGGATAGGCAAAGCTGGTAATAACACATATTTCCTGACACAAGTCTTTCAATACCAGCTGAGAATTCGCAGAGTATGTAATTGGATAAGAAAGTGGAGATGCGGTATCTGATCCATAATTATTTCAGCCTTGGTTTGGCTCATCCAGAAACGACAAGTTGCACCTAAATATGGAGATGTTGCAATCTGATACATAATTTGGTCAACTTTTGAGCCATCTGTTGTCATCCGAAAGACAAGATTGCATCTTAAATAAGGGAGATGCTGCAATCTGACTCCATTATTACCAGCAACTTTGATGAGAATTGTGGATATATTGCAACATCGCCATTCACTTATGTGCCAAATCTTCAATTACAAATATTTTGACGTTTTCATACTAACTTCAAATATAGAAATTAATTATTATTTGCAGGCTATCATTAGGTTTGTGTCAAAACTGGGAGTTGAAAGGGGGGGACGAAGAAGATGGAAAGATTTCACTGGCTACAACATAATAATGGAGGAATTTACCCTCCTCTGTGCGATGTTAGCGAAATAACACAATTATTGTTGCAAAGGACTGTCCAAGAAGGACATGTCTTTTGTCAGGGATTTAGAACCGAAATTCGTGTGTGCAATGGTTTGTTATATAGATTCCGTCTCCATATTCCCATATTCATTTATATTAATGTGATGCAGGTGGCGTTTCATACAATCGGATTTCCCACTGCCAATTTCTTTCTACTTACGAGGCTCTACAACTTCAACAGCACACAATCCCCACAGGACCCGTCTTTGATCCCAATTATGCTGCCCAGCTCAAGGCAACACCAACGTGTGCCATCTGACACTTCAACAACCAGCACTACATGCACATGGAAACCCAAAAACCCCTGATATTCTGATAATAACACTACAACGATGTTCAAACTAAGCGTTTGTTATCATCTAGGACGAAACATTGGTAAACAGATCCCAAACACCGCCAATACTGTCGCAGTGCGCCTCCTCAAAACTGCTTGTCTTTTGGCCAAATTCTTGCTGCAATGGCCAGCACCTGGCCAAAGGGTTGGTATCCTCACAGGGCAGGATGGGAAATCCGTCCTCAATATGCAAGTAAGATAACTAGTGATTTAAAAGTTCAATACCAAATTAACGTGGGGTAAAGCTATATGCTTTTCATTACAAGGCAAACGGTATTACAAATCCCAAAAGATATGTAACTTTAATTTTATGAATTCTATGACCTCATTAGTATGGGGCTTTGAAAACACAAGATTCTTTTATAAGCGTTCATGTTATTTTGCGGTGGGAGTTTCTTTGTCAGAATACCCATGGCGAATTTAGTATACCACTAAATTGTTTTTTTTTTATATTGAGCTTCCAACTTTATTAACATTTTTTTCGAATTTTTAGTTCTCTATGTATGTTCTTACCTGAACATGTTGTTGGATGAGAATAGGAACTGATGATGTGTAGTGACCATTTTATTTCTGCACAAATTTGAGGACACTCTATAAAAATAGAGTGGATGTATTTCATTTTATGAATCCAAACATGTATGTTGAAACACATTTTATGACCCTTGTCAATTCTACATTAAACAAACTATGAAAATTTTGGGTCCCATAGTCATAATGAATAAAGCAGTAAGCCTTTTAAGTATTTCCATGCAATTTCAATCATTCCCATAATAATCATAGCTTTGTATGTGCATCGTAGGTAGTCCAAAGGTCCTAATGGCCCACTCTTCTAATAAGAGGGTAAAGTACTAAAGGTTGTCTTTCAAAAAATCATCATAGAACTTTATGTGGACTCTTAATTAAATGCATAAAGTTTTTGCATTTGTTGTTGTGGTAATACTAGATGTTGTTTGTTGGTTATTTCGACTCTGTTGCCACACTTTTTTGCCTCAATATTTGGTGGAAAGATATTATTCACTAGTTTTATCCTGAAGGATAGCCGTTGTTTATATACTTGATTAAAACAATGTGATGTAATGGAGTAAAATAAAACGCATAATTGAATATGTGAACCTATAAAATCTTGACCTCTAAATTCTTAGTTGTGAGAATAAAATTTCATTCAACATTGATTATTATGTTGTTGATATTTACTTTTTCCTGGTATAGTGAAATAAGATATATCTAGTTCTATTTATAGGAAACTTGTGGGGTAATATTGGTGAACATATTCCTTGATCTTAATACATTATCCTACTGATAGGGCATCAAATAGCTTTGTTTTTAAAGTTTAGAAATTCACTTTAAGGGTACCTTCATGCAAGTTTTGGAATTTTTTTTTTTAAGAATAATTGACTCACCGAGATAAAGGTATAATGGAATACTTCTGATAGCATGTACACCACATTTTACAAACAACCAATACAACATTAAAAATACATAGAATAATAGTTTTTTTTACTTACATGCCGGCACTACACACACCACAAGGCTCCAAGTAAAGAGACTCAACAATGCATAAGACACTTATATAAACATGAACCCACTCATACAATAGGATAACATAGGTACCCATCAATGTCAATACTCAAACGATATAAACCAAGACCGCAAACCAATTATTAGGAAGAACAATCGTGTAAGCCATACTCCAGACATGGCCTTTTATGTTTAACATTCGTCATTAAATTTAGAGGTTTACCATTGTATGAATTTATAGGTTTCAGGAATTTAAACTCTAAAGTTTTAAAATTTCCTACTTAAACAATCGTTCAATTACTGTTCTTCTGACAGGGAGATAAGTTTTTAAAAAGAGAATGTATGATTGAATTCCTTTATTGAATCCAATTAAATATCCATAGATCATTATTAATTACAAGTTCAATTTAAGGACAACTATGAGTTCCCAATAAACTTGTTCTTATGTAAAGGTTTGTTTCTTCAATGCTATGTTGTTTTAGTTCCAAATTGTAATTGAGTCATTTAACTTTACACGTTCCATAAATTTTTTTTTAAATTTATTTGTGGCAGGTCTATATTGGTCAAGTGCCTAGTCCCACCAGACAATTTAATATCCATTCTTTAAAAAAGTCAATGCTTAAATCAACCATAAGGAACTTCAGTGAACTTTTGTTCCTAAGACCATTATCAACATATGCTTCTTGTTTCCATCTTGTTAAACATTGTTTCTTAGGTCTCTATTGCGTCACTTATATAACAAAAAAGGGTTACGAAGTACTTGTCTAAAAATCTTGACGAAGCTTACATGATTGGAAGCATTATAATTACACATAACCACAAGTGATTGTTTTCAAGGTAAGAATCCCAGTTTCACATTTCACAATTTCACATGTGAATTGAATTTTATTTCTTAATGTCATAAAGGCATAACAAAGGGATTTATGGCGACCAAGTTTTCAAGTTTCCTTGAGTTTCTTTTAAGTCAACATCTTTCAAATCAAATTTCATTTGCAAATATTTATTATAATTTTTTACCCACAGGGTTAACCTCCTAGATCAAATTAGAGTTTAGGTTTAATCCCATATGCAATCAGAGCTCTAGGCCCATTATAGATCAGATTAAAAGGTGTGGAAACATTATTTTACCTTAAAACAAGCTCTAAAAAAACACCAAGGCATATATTGTCACTAGCCAACGGGTGACACGATTTAGTTCATGAGGAACTTAAAGAGATCAATTAAGAAATTTTTAATCATAGATACAACTATTCACTAGCTCCATTATTCATCTTATCAGAGACACAGAAAGGGCCATTATTCTACCAACAACAAACCCTATCCTAATCGTCAACTTATCTACATAATATAAGGGAAGACTAAACCCAAAAATTTTTAATAATTTTTATATAATTCAGACAATGTCAATAAACATTAAAATAAAAAATTGATTTCCCTAACAAGGCCACAAAATGGGACCTTTTAGTAACCAAGTTTGAAGTATAAGGTATTCGAGTTCGAAAACAAAGGGATTCGATACACAGAGGGAAAAACACCAATGATGCCCCAGACTCAAAAGACCTTACCACGAGTACAAGCACAAACCAAGAACCAACGCACATAGCTAACAGGAAGGTTACGCAGTGCGGTCAGGGCTAGAAGTTCTATGAACTCCTTGCCAAAGGTATAGAAGATGGAAAATTTTACCCGATCCATGTGGGCTTATCGAGAAAAAGTCTTAGCAAATATCAAACAGATAAATATAACAACCCACCTATGATATTATCACTGAAATCAGCTGTCATCTAACAGGAAACGAGTTCACGAGTCCAGTACCATGGATTCACCTACAACTTTTGTTTCAGTCTAGCTAGTAATAGGTTGCTTGCGACCCTTAATAAAATTGTAGAAATTTCATTCAGTTAAACTTACAATTTTTCCCCTTGCTTTAATCAAACAAGAGTTTACATCAAGAAATAGGTATAGTAATACTCTCAACACGTGGAGGCCAAAATAGAAGCCAGGTTATCCCTCATCTAGACTAGGTACAACAGTCACCATGTACAGTTCTAAAACAAACCCCAAATGCCATTTTCTAATCAAACATAAACTAAGGAATGCCCATAGACTTAAACAAGTCTCAGACACAACGTCACTATTAATGTACCTTTAGCAACACAAGAGAGCCCTAAACAGGAAATGCGTATTTATTCAACCAAAAGAGGTATGTAGGCTTAACCTTCTATTTAGTAACCTTCAATTATAATTACCATCACAGAATTCTTTTTAAAAGAAAGTCATATAAGCAAAAAAAAAACTCAATAATGTTTCCTTCCCTACGAACTAGACTGCATCACTCAAAATTGCAGTAACCCATTTAGACAAATATGAAATAGAGTAAGCTATAAGAGAGGAAGGAACATTCCAAGCAAAATCAGCGAAATAGGAATAAGATTTAAAGGAACAACACCACAATCAGGAAGTGATATAAACAACCACGAAAACATCTAGTCTAGGCGCCATTCAAGAGGAAAGAAAATTCATTTCGAGATACTGAAAGAAGGTAGAAAACTATTACAGGGAGTAGATTTAACATGCCTGGTTTAAAACGCCATCTCCATATGCATCTGATTGTTTCAATGCCGTTGCTTGCCTTTAAACCCAAGTGCTTTGCGAGCTCGAGCTAGTGCCACAAACCACGCAAAGAAAAACAGCTACAACCAACCCCCATGATTTGAAGCTCGGACACGAGACATATTGATTACACCACGCTCTTGGATCTACATTTTTCCACATCAGCTATTATCAGGAAAAAATCAAAACTATTGAACCGCTTGTCTTCCTACCCTCAAGGCCGGCATGAGCCTTTGCAGCTTCTGCCAGTGGGTATGTCTTTGTCACACGGACTTTTAGAACACCAGATGCAACATTTGCAAATAATTCTCCTACAGTTTCCAGGATCTCTTCTCGAGTTGCAGTGTATTGCATCATGAAGGCTGGTGTCAAAAACAATGATCTTGGGGCAAGGGCTGACAAAGGAACACGATCAATTGCACCTGATGACTGACCAAAGCTCACCATGTAACCTCTAAAATCCAAGCACTCCAAAGATCCCTGGAATGTGTCCTTGTCCTTAGAACCAAAAAAAACGACCTGCACACCTTGTCCTTTTGTAATTCTTAACACAATCTACAAAATCTTCCTGGGTATAGATAATGGGATGATGGCACTGGTACAAACAAAACTTGCAGGAAGAATTTGCTCCTCAGATTATGAACCCATAGGATTCCCTGCATATCCAACTAAATCTCCAACCTTTTTCCTTCATCAAATCTGGGGACAACATCAAACTCTCGGTGCAAACAACACAGCTGTAGCTTGTAAGGTGTGATAATTCCAACAACACCCTTTAAGCCTGCCAACATATTGACTCGTTGAAGATGATCATATCATTGCAAAGCAAAAATTGCTTCATATAAAATTCTGATCTGAAACAGATCTGCCTCTATGGGATACTCTTCCATGAGTTACATCAAAAGACAGCAAGAAAACAATAGAGAAACTTATCAATAAATTTCATCAGGTCTCCTGGTAACAACCACACTATCACTTAATCGATTTTGATAAAAAAAAATACCTTGAAGGAGAATCTCGAATTTAAGGATGCATTCTGTACTGAACAGACAACAATGAAGTTGGACAACCCGTTGGTTGGAGGCTTTCATGAAGGCTTCTACAACTGCAAGAAGCCCGTTGCCTGACTATTTACTACTGCTGCATCAGTTGCTGTGGATCTCGAACAAGAACACACCATACAGCACCCAAAGGACGAGGAGGTAACACGCCTACCTCCCTATCAGATTTCTTCATCTGTAAACGCCATAACAAACCCATGGCCAGAACAGCAACGAACAGTGGTGAACACGATCTCAGCCTCATTGCAAAACTTGCCTCAAGGTTTGTCTGAGCTTCTCCCACGCAAGATCTGTCACCTGGACAGAAGCGACTTTCCCAAAATGAAAGGAATGACAACTCACAAAACTTTATCTCGTTCTTCAACTACAGCTGCAAGATTTTGCACAACTGGTCACGATTGGTCGCGTGTAACCAGAACACCAGGATCAACACCAGCGGTGTCTTGGGATCGCCCTACAGCGGTCGCACTTCACTCTCTCTGGAGGCCACTTACTTTCTGAGATAAGTCTTTACTTCTCTAACCTGTAGCTGCTGCAAATAGCTAGACACCTTCACACGGCACTCTCTAAGGAGAATTTTAGTTTTGCGCTCCACTGCAGCTGCCTGTACAGCACGATTCTCAGGATCCACCCACGCAACAACCAAGGCAAGAAAAACATGCCAGGCAAGAAGAAAAAATGCATAGGAAGAACAGACGCACCTAACCCCCACCTGCACGCATTGAAAGAGGATCAAAAGGAGATCACGGCGAAGAAGAAAAAGAAAAACGCGACTCAACACGTCAAACAATAAGAGCTCCACCTTCCACGCCAAGGGGATGACGCCGACTGAGTCCGGGTAGGTTGGGGGGGGCATTACATTATCCTCCCCTTAAGAAAGCATCGTCCTCGATGCGACATAACACAGAGGGAAAAGAAAAAGCACGTTACCAACAACATGCAAAGGAGGAGTACACTTTATGGTTTAAAAATTTAACTGATTTTTCTCAAGTGTATTGATGTGTTTATGTAGAAATTTTAGCTTTCAATGTTCTGTGAAGATTGGCAGTTCTTTCTTGTTCATCATTTCAGTAGTTCCTTTCCATTAGCATTATTCTTAGTTTAATTGCTTTTAAAATTTCATCATTGAAGAGTTTTGGTTTATTCCTTATTGTGGATGCCCAACAAGAACTGCAAACACAACCCCCTATCAGGTTCAAAAGACATAACAGATTCACAAGCACACAAGTATATACTTCATGATTGTATTACACCACAAAGGGTTACTCAAATACGGAAGGGAATAGGCACATTCCACATAACATAGGTACTCGATCACACATCAATGACTGATATACCAAAATACTTAACCAAAACAGTACTACAATCCACTAGACATTTCCTCAATTTGCATCAATGAAAAACTCATATAACACCAAAACAATGCTACAGGTACATAGTGTCCACAAGGGGATCAATGACATCTCCACAACATCACAACACATATCCATCTAACATGAGTAACACATACATCAAAAGACCACTACCAAACATCACAATAACTCAACATATATCCCGAAACATCAACCATACAAACAAATATTATAAGCCTCCCTCAAACTCTTATGCCTCCCTCAAGTCTCTTATGCCTCCCTCAAACTCTTATGCCTCCCTCAAGTCTCTTATGCCTCCCTCAAGTCTCTTATGCCTCCCTCAAACTCTTATGCCTCCCTCAAGTCTCTTATGCCTCCCTCAAGTCTCTTATGCCTCCCTCAAGTCTCTTATGCCTCCCTCAAACTCTTATGCCTCCCTCAAACTCTTTTGCCTCCCTCAAGGAGGCCGGTTGACCCTATGGTCCAAAGACACATAGAGTTCGAACACTCGTAACCCAAGTGACATAATGACGTGTGGTTCAACATAACCCGCTAGTTATATGTACTCCTTAGGGCATACCCCCATACAACGAAGCGGGGTCCATAGGTCCAACCAATCCATGGTGCATCCCATGACCCTATTCCACACATCACGACATTAGAAGCAGCACAACAATCCAGTCAAAGTGCCAAGTGGCAAAGTACAAGGCCTAGGGCAAGGCAGTAAAAATTCCCAATTTAAAAGAAGACCCCCAAAATCAAGCTAAAATAAATGACCAAATGGCCAAAGTTAGTATCAAATCCCCATGTTAGTGCCACAAACCAAGGAAATGCCCAAAATTGTAAAGCATTGCAATCAAGAAAAGATGCTGGTCCTTGCAAAAATAAAGTAAAAGCTCAATTTACGAATAAAATCAACTTATAATAATGTCACATTACGATAACTATGTGGCCTTATCTGGCCACCAAAGGGGTACTCAACGAGTTGCTGGCACTCGGAACATCGAGCCTCAGCTCGTAAAATATATATATCAATCCCGCCACCCTTCGACAAGGCTAAACATAGTCATAGATACACTAAGGTTGCATACATACAACCACATAGGGAGAGAGGAAAGAGTCACTTGTAATCTACTAAACCGAGTTTTGACTCGAGTTATTGACTCATGGTACACCATTCCTCACTCTCAACATACACTTCTACCGATCTCCCTCAGGGTCGGTTAGTGTAAGGCTCACAACATAACATCGTAAACTACATCACTAACACCATGGTGGTACACACATAGCTATCATAACGTCTCACGTATGGTAGGTATACGGGGTAGATCACAATTATACATTCATAGGGCACAATACATCACTTTACTACATTGTGCACCCCAAAGTGCAATCACAATACGATAGGGTTCATACACTCACCGTATGACCCTAATTCACGACATGAGGCATTACCTATTACACAACTCATATATACGATGAACATAATAACATCACAACATAACAAATAATTACTTCATAACAAGGTAGTACACACATTTCTTTAGAACATGGTAAAAACATCATGATACAACTCATTTCTTTTAACATCAACTAGTCATACAACACATTGATACACCCACATATCACAATATGCCACAATGCTCCAACACTACGTCATCCACGTTAGAATTCTTTTCACACATCACAAACAATAATTTACACGTGAATTCTTCCTAGAATCCACAAGAAGGAGAGAGAATACTCTCATCCCCAACACATCAACATGATGACAAATACGCACTGAGTGACATACACATCACGTGTGTTCACAATATCACAATTACGACAATAATCACATCACGCTTAAAGCACAATACTCTTCCAATAATAAATCATCATCATGCAACATCATCATCATCATGCAGTATCATCATGTAACACCACCACCACCAATGCAACATCACCATACAACACCAATCCGGCCCTTAGGTTCGAGAGCATGAACCTACGCTCTGATACCAAAATGTAACGCACCAAAATTACATTTACAAGAACAACACAGTGAAATACAGGATAACTTTTTTTTTTTGACTTGCTTTGACTCAACACGACACAACATGTCGTCACAAAGGTTACAATCATCACTTGGAATCATTTGTTACGGGGAAGACTACAAGGTCAGCACGGAAAACGTTCACAACTTATCAAAGACAATTTATTTTTCTTTTGACAAGACAACATGAAAGTCCAATCCACATGACACACTCATGGCTAGGGCAAGCCACAGTAAAGAAATGGTTAGGGTTTATTTATTTTGGTAAGACGCCCTTTAGCTCATGACTTAAGTTTTCAGAAGGAAATCAATATATGGTTTGCACAAATTCATCTCACCAACTGAGTTAATTTCTTATACACTGAAGAGTAGTTCACTTAAAGTCTTCTCCCTACTTACTAAATCTTAATATCTTCCAGAAACTAACCATTGTTTTCCTTTAAGCTTGTTTAAGAGTTCACCCCAAAGGGATAGTGTTCGCTAGTTTAGCTAGGGGTATCAAATTAATAAAAGTTTACACTCACAAAGGATGTTTTCATTTTGATCACTCATAGGAATTATTTGATTTCAAATAGATCACCTTTACATTTATTTGTTGAATATAAAATCATTATTTTTGTTTAGCTTCTTTAAGGGTTAACCGACTCCTTTTTCTTTACTTATAAAATATTGTCGCTTAAGTCTTAGAAAGATTTAACTTAATAATTTATTCTCAAGATCCAAAGTTTTACAATACTCATATCAATGTAAAGATTGAATGCCATTTCTCACAAGGATAATTTCAAGCTTAACTACACAAGAACAAGACACTTTATTTCACCATTACCCAAACAATACAAGGCAAGAGGTCATATCAACTCTTTACAAGCAATGTTACACAATTTACAACACATTGGACATTTTTTTACAAGGAACTTCATAATGGTACAGATGAAACTTTTACACTCTTTTCTTCTAGTCTACTCGCATAATCCATCTGCACATTTGTTAGCACATGTCAGTTCGCAAGAACTGAGCACTGATAAAAGCTATAACATTAAAGACAATATGTTGTTATCTAACTGTTTCAAGGAAGAAAAGCACTGTGAAGAAGAAAACAATTAATCCCAAGAGTCTAACAAGAGCAATTAAAGAGCTGTCCAAAAACATAAAAATGCCTAAATAAAAGGGATGGCACTAACTCTATTCAATTATCATTTTCACATAGGAGCAGTTAATAAACATCATAGTGAATTACACCCATATCACAATAATGACCGTCATTTAAACAAGATAACATTTCGAAACAAAAACAATTACAGGAAGAGAATTAATTTCAAAACGTAATCTATCCCTATTTGTTTAAGTTAGTTCACCAAGCCAAGGATTCACTATGCCACTGGAAGATCCCAAACAATCAATCGACATGAGGATATCTAAACCAACATGACTTATTAATATTAAGATGATGTGCCTATAACAGTTAATTTTATGTCAGTACAGTTTAAAAAAAAAATGGAAAGAAAGGGATGAAAACGCACAAATGACCTCGCATGGGTCACATCCTATCCTAACAATCCTTCTATTATACTTTCTTCTAATCAAGAGAATGTATTAAGAAAAAGGACAAACTTGACAAGACCAAACATATCCATTATAAATCTTACAAGAGGGTTACTCAATCATTCACAAGAACACAACATAGGATACATAGCTTCCAAAGGATCTGTCGTCAACAACAAGTTGACTTAAAACTTTCTGGTCAACACAACCATTCTACTACAATGACAGCAAGGAGGTTGTATCACAACGATCATCACAAAAAACCAGTCAACCAATGAGTTTCCAAACACACCAACCTATGAGTCACAGGAGAATGAAATATAAGCATCTTTACGGAGCAAAACGTAGAGTAAATTTCTTACGCATAAAACCAACATCCCAATTTTAAGATTTGAAATCTTCCTCACTAATGATCCAGTAGATCTCGTATCCTCCAACATGTGTGAAACAAAATCAAGGTACGAAAAAGAGTATTTCCTCTGACATTTTAAACTATCCAAAATAAATGTAAGTATCGTCAAAAGAAGACATTCCATAGGATCAGCTACATTCCTCAAAAACATACAACAGTTACCAAGGGAGAGAAGGTGATTCCAAAGATGACAATCTCCAAACGGTGAACATGAATTGATATCAATTATGACAATCAAACATGATACTCGAAGAATAAAAGTATTTCTTCGAGCGATTCAAAACAATATAACAAAAGCAACTAACCTAGTTGAAAGTAATATCAACTTGGCTTAATTCAAAAGTCAGTCAAGCTAAGCACACACCACAGCCAACCGGGAAGGGTTACTAGAACCTAAAACAACTGAAAGAAAAGGATAGAGACAGGAATAGCATCATTCACCTATACACGATGCACTCGCAGTACTCAATCACCAATTTACAAATACCCAACATAGACCAGAACTACAGATATTCGAACCGAAACAAGAATAAGAACATAACAGGAACTATAAAGGTTGAGTCTAATGACAATGTTTGGTAAAACATTCAAATCACGAGGACCAACACATAGAACTCGAGAGTTTTCATTACAAGACCCCCCGCCTCTTTTGTTTTATTAGTCTTAAGAACAAAGTTCACCCAACTAATAGTTATTAAAACCCAGAAAACAATATAAAGGCTTCAACCAACGCAATCATTTCTAACGCCAAAACAAAAACAAACGAGCCAGGAAAAGTGGAAACCAAACAGCATACCATCACACGAGACATTAATATGAAGAGTAGAGTTATTTAGTGATTCAATTAAATAACAGCATAAGAATTAATGGTATAGAGAATATCGTGCCTGATTAAGCTCCCGCAGTCGATAACAAGATGGACGGGGCCTGCAACAGCAACCGAAGCCTAAATCCAGTTTCTTCAAGCTCGTTGGGCACCCAAACATTGAACATCTTCATGTTGGCACAGGTAGGAGTTCACAGCCAGGGTGGGTGGTCTAAATTACTTGCCATCATTCTCCCACACACCGCTCCAAGATCAGCCCTAGAACTTCTGTAGGCCCCATTTTTGGCAAATGAACTTAATCCTTCGTCATACATCCAAACACCTCCACCATCTCCATATGCATATGATTGTTTCTAATTTGGACCTCCTAACCTTGGTGTTCTCATGTTAGGAGCAGCCTTAGTTTGGGACAAAGCAAAAGAAGATGGCTTTAAAACCAAGAACAATCTCTTGGTATAGACTCCATATCCATAAAACAGTCCCTAGACTTAGCATCCTCAATTAAGGCTGACCAGTCACTAGATTGCTTCAATGCAGCTGCTTTGCGAGCTCGTGCTAGTGCCCACATTCATGTAGCGAATAACATCTACAAGGCCAACCCCATGATTTGAAGCTTGGACACAAAACATAATGATTACCACACGCTCTTGGCTCTGAAAGGCATCCACCGTAGTGATAAATAAACTTTTTTTTTTTTCTTCTTCAAATTTGAGGATAGCATCAAACCCTTGGTGCAAATATTACAGCTGTAGCTTGCAAGGTGTGATAATTCCAACAAGAAACCTTTATGCCTGCAAACTTAGTGACTCGTTGAAGAAGCTCATAATATTGTCTCTCATCTTGCAGTGATTGATAATCATGGCAGACAGAGATGGAGTTAGATTAAACAAGCTACAGTTCACCACAAGAATCCCAATATCCTTGGGCCTCACTCTGCTTTTCTCAAACAGTTCATCCAAGGCACCAAACATCACCATCTCTGCTTCGGCACGAGCTTCTTTCATGGTTAGCCTAGGTGGAGAAGCCAAAATGGCTCCTGGAAAGTATGAGTGCTCACCTATGCCAAGATTTCTCAAGAATCTTCCTCTGGAACTCCAGGCTGTTATCATCAAAAGGCCCTGAATCTCTAGAATGAGACATGAAATAGTCTCTGGTAACCCTGAACTTGTCAGAAGGCTTATAGCAGGAAAAGTCCACCAAATATATGGCTCTTGGACTACATATAAGATAGACGCAGGCCAATGCATCCAACCAGGCTAGATACAGAGAGCAAGCTCACAACACAGTAGTCTTGATGCCGCTGAGTTTGGCAAGCCAACAAGACTAAGAAAAACTGTGACTGAAGTCACTGGAATCAGACACCAAGAAGGAGACAGATCGCATCTATGGGCAGAGTGGAAAAAAATGACACAGCAACGCAATTTATGCTTCATGAATATTCTGATAAAAAATAGATCTGCCTGTATGAGATACTCTTCCATGAGTTATAACGTAAGACAAGTAAGAAATCAATAGAGGATCTCTTGTACTAAATTTCATCGGGTCTCCTGGTAACACTCTCACTGTCTCTTAATGGATTATGAAACAAATATCTTGAAGGAGAATCCCAAATTTGGAGGATGCAGGTCGATGCTGAACAGATAACACAAAGTTGGACAACCTGCTTGTTGGAAGCGCTTAGCAGGGCTTTTAACAGGCTACAACAGGCCAGCTTCCCTTGCTAGCAGCTTCTCCTAACCACCAATTAGACGGAAGCGGCTTTCCAAAAAGAAAAGGAAAGACAGCTCAAATAAAAATTTATCTCGTCGTTCTACTACAGCTGTAAGGTTTTGCAAGCATTGTTCACGACTGTGGTCGCGTGCAACAAGAACAGCAGGTTCAGCACCAACGGTTCCATGAGATCACCCTGCAGCAGCTGCATATAGTCAAACACTTCCTCACGGGCACTCTTCCTAGGAGGAATTTAGTTCTACGCCCATGGATTTTGCCTATACAGCACGATTTTTGAGGACCCACGCCCACCTGTACGCATTTAAGCAGGATCATAGCGAGATTTTGGCGAAGAAAAAATGCGACTTCACCCACTCCCGTCTCCCTCACACAAGTACAGCAAATAAAACGCGGTGGTTGGGAGGAGGCAGGGCGGGCAGTGGAGGACAGTCAGCAAAAGAAGAAGAAGCCGATGCCCAGCGGGCATTACAATCCTGAAGTTGCGACCATCTCAGTATTCAGGAGATATAGGCGGTTTCCAGGCAGAGGCTTGGTTGGTGAGCTTGAGCGGATGCTTCAAGCTCTGTCCTTGTAGTAGCAACACGAAAGCTTGTGTTTCGATCCACCTTCTGAAGGATGGAGCAGGAGTCTGGTGGAGGACCGAGGAGCAGAAGCTCCATGTCGACTCAGAGACGATTACCTGGGAGCTGTTTGAGGAGCGGTTCAAGAGCAGGTATTTACCCAGGAGGTTTATTCAGCAGCGGATAGATGAGTTTCATGACCTCCGTCAGGGATAGATGACAGTAGCTGAGTATGAGAGTCGATTTCTGGATCTACTTCAGTACGTCGACTATATGCAGGATGAGCAGGTATGGATCCACAGGTTCATCCGGGGCCTGAACTTGGATTTAGCTGGCGCAGTGCGCATTCACTGCCCACAGACGTTAGCAGAGGGCCGTGGAGAAGGCCTATATTGCAGAGGAGACACGGGGGAAGACACAGCAGGCTAGAGATAGAGTTCGGAGCCGTATCCAGCAGATGCAGGATAGTAGGTCGAAGGGGTCAGTTCCTCCTCCACGGGGTGGACAGAGTTCAGGGCAGGCTTCATTTAGGCCACCACAGCAGCAGCAGCAAGCAGCAGACCCGCCCACCTTACCGACCTCCTCAGAGATTCGATGCACAGAGAGGACGTTATGGGGGCCTCCTCCTAGGGGTCCCATCAGGAACACAGAGGGTGCACCCGAGAGCTCATTCAGTCCGGAGCTCGTACCATCAGAGACCTCAGCAGGCCATAACTGATCATAGGGATCTATATCTCAGTCATCTAGAGTACCAGCTTGGAGCCGCTTCCCACTGGAGAGGATCAGGCGGCGGTTATGGTTGTGGAGTCGTTGGGCATATTTGGAGAGATTGCCCACATTAACCTACCAAGGGTAAGACCAGAGCTCAGAGTCCTACTGTTGGAGATATGGCAACGGAGTCATCGATCTACGCACGGGCGAGAACCGCCGAGGCTGGAGCATCAGAGTACTGTGATTGAGGACGACAAGTAGGTTGGAGGTATTTCCACCTCTATATTATTTGATTTGTAGTAGCCCACGAAGCTTGGTTTTCGATCCACCTTCTGCAGGATGGAGCAGGAGTCTGGTGAGGACGAGAGCAGACTCCATGTCGACTCAGAGATGATTACCTGGGAGCTGTTTGAGGAGCGGTTCAGGAGCAGGTATTTACCCAGGAGGTTTATTCAGCAGCGGATAGATGAGTTTCATGACCTCCGTCAGGGATCGATGACAGTAGCTGAGTATGAGAGTCAATTTCTGGATCTACTTCAGTACGTCGACTATATGCAGGATGAGCAGGTACGGATCCACAGATTCATCCGGGGCCTGAACTTGGATTTAGCTGGTGCAGTGCGCATTCACTACCCACAGACGTTAGCAGAGGCCGTGGAGAAGGCCTATATTGCAGAGGAGACACGGGGGAAGACACAGCAGGCTAGAGATAGAGTTCGGAGCCGTATCCAGCAGATGCAGGATAGTAGGTCGAAGGGGTCAGTTCCTCCTCCACAGGGTGGACAGAGTTCAGGGTAGGCTTCATTTAGGCCACCACAGCAGTAGCAGCAGCAGTAGCCCCGCCCACCTTACCGACCTCCTCAGAGATTCAATACACAGAGAGGACATAGTATGGGGCCTCCTCCTAAGGGTCCCATCAGGACACAGGGGTGCACCGAGAGCTCAGTCAGTCGGAGCTCGTCAGCAGAGACCTCAGCAGTCCATAGCCGGATCATCAGGATCTATATCTCAGTCATCTAGAGTACCGGCTGGAGCCGCTTCCCACTGGAGAGGATCAGGCGGCTGTTATGGTTGCGGAGTTCGTTGGGCATATTTGGAGAGATTGCCCACTTAACCCTACCAAGGGTAAGACACAGAGCTCAGAGCCTACTGTTGGAGATATGGCACGGAGTCATCGGATCTACGCAGCGGTCGAGAACCGCCAGGCTGAGCATCAGAGTACTGTGATTGAGACGACAGGTAGTGTTGGAGGTATTTCCACCTCTATATTATTTGATTCTGGTTCTTCTGATTCTTTCATTGCACCATCTTTGGTAGAGCGTTGTAGGCTGGTGGCAGTTAGGCAGGGCCCGTAGTTGGGACGTAGAGATGGCTTCTGGAGCCAAGATTTCTGTAGACTCCTTAGTCAAGGAGTGTGTAGTGGATTTGGGACCCTTCACCACTACTTCTGATCTTCGGATCCTTCCATTAGGATCTTATGGCATCATTTTAGGCATGGATTGGTTGTCCGCTCACAGAGCTAGAGTAGACTGTTACCACAAGACTATTGCTTGCATAGATGATCTTGGAGTAGAGTCAGTGATATCAGGAGTTAGGAGACCCGTTTCTATTCGCACCATCTCCGCTATGCAGCTTAAGCGGTGTATGCGACGGGGTTGCCAGTTGTATGCTGTTACAGTTAGTGACAGATCAGAGGATGAGTCAGGGGGGACCTTCCCTCGATGATCATCCCATCTTATCAGAGTTTGCCGATGTGTTTCCAGGGGAGCTACCGGGATTACCTCCCCCACGTGAGATCGACTTCCATATAGATCTAGTTCCAGGCGCAGAGCCTATCTCACGAGCACCCTATCGGATGACTACACCTGAGTTATGTGAGCTCAAGTTGCAGCTTGAGGGCCTTCTGGAGAAAGGCCTAATTCGTCCTAGTGTATCCCCTTGGGGTGCACCAGTTATCTTCGTAAAGAAGAAGGATGGATCTCTTCGGTTGTGCATTGATTACCGTCAGCTGAATAAAGTAACGATCAAGAATCGTTACCCCCCCTTCCACGCATTGACGATTTGTTTGATCAGATGAAGGGGGCTACCATTTTCTCCAAGATAGATCTTAAGTCAGGATACCATCAGCTCAGGATTGCGGAGACAGATATTCACAAGATAGCTTTCCGCACGAGATATGGCCACTACGAGTTCACAGTGGTACCTTTCGGTTTGACGAATGCCCCCGCAGTGTTTATGAGCTTGATGAATGGGGTATTCAGGACCTTCCTTGATCGCTTCGTGCTTATCTTCCTTGATGACATTCTGATTTACTCACGCACACATGAGGAGCACGAGGAGCACCTTCGCCAGGTTCTTCAGTGTCTTCGCGAGCAGCGCCTTTATGGGAACTTGGAGAAGTGTGCGTTCTTTCAGACTGAGGTGCAGTATTTGGGCCACGTTATTTCTGGGGAAGGTATCGCAGTCGATCCTTCCAAGATTCGAGCCATCATGGATTGGCCAACACCCACTAGTGTGACTGAGGTGCGTAGTTTCATGGGACTAGCAGGATACTACAGGAGGTTTGTTCAGGACTTCTCTCGGATTGCGCACCCCATCACTTCCCTTCAGCGGAAGGGGAAGAAGTTTGTATGGACAGATAAATGTGAGCAGGCCTTCAGTACACTGAAGGAGTGCCTTACGAGAGCACCTATCCTTGCAGTGCCGGATCCTCATGGAGAGTTTTTCGTATGCACAGATGCTTCCTTGGCAGGGATTGGAGGAGTGCTCATGCAGGAGGGTAGAGTAGTTGCCTTTGAGTCTCGCAAACTCAAAGATTATGAGCTCAATTATCCGACCCATGACCTTGAGCTTGCAGCAGTAGTACATGCCTTAGTGCGATGGAGACATTTTCTTCTTGGCCGGAGATTTACACTCAGGACTGATCACTTGAGTCTTCGCCACCTCTTCACATAGCCCAATCTCAATGCTCGTCAGCGGTGTTAGATGGAGCTACTTTGTGAGTATGACATGGAGATAGAGCATGTGAAGGGAAAGGAGAATGTGGTGGCAGATGCCTTGAGTAGACGGAGACATGTGGCTATGGCCACCTCAGTGGGCACAGATTTGCGGAGTAGGATCTTGCAGCAGCTTCCTCAGGATAGTTTTTACCTTGCAGCCAGAGAAGAGTTTGAGTCTCAGAGACCCCTTTAGGGGAGATTTGATGGACTTTCTTTAGAGGCAGATGGTCTTCTCAGACACAGAGGGTGGATTTATGTTCCTAGAGATGGAGGCTTGAGGCATGATATTTTGACAGAGGCTCATCGTGCACCGTATTCAGCCCATCCCGGGGTGAAGAAGATGCACGCCACCTTGAGACAGCTGTACTTTTGGAGAGGACTTCGGAGAGACATAGCTTCTTTTGTATCCCGTTGTTTAGAGTGCCAGAGGGTGAAGGCCGAGCATCAGCATCCAGCTGGCCTTCTCTATCCTCATGCCATACCAGAGTGGAAGTGGGACACCATCTCTATGGATTTTATTGTTGGGTTGCCGACATCAAGATACCACCACGACGCCATCATGGTCACGGTGGATAAATTGACGAAGGTAGCTCACTTTTCTCCAGTGAAGACTACCTACACGGCTAGTGCAGTGGCACGAGTTTACCTTGATGAGATTGTCAGACTACATGGGATTCCGCGGAAGATCATTTGCGACCGCGACCCTTTGTACACCTCCCATTTTTGGACCACCATGCAGTATGCCCTCGGGACGAGGATTAATTTTAGTACAGCTTATCACCCTGAGACAGATGGACAGACAGAGAGGGTGAATCAGATTCTGGAGGACATGCTCAGGATGTACGTGATGGATCATCAGTCGAGATGGGAGGAGTATCTGTATTTGGTGGAGTTTGCCTACAACAACAGTTTTCAGAGTTCTATAGGCATGGCTCCTTTTCAGGCATTATATGGTAGAGAGTGCAGGACACCTCTCAGTTGGGACAGGATTGAGGACAGGGTTTCTCTTGGGCCAGCATTATTACAGGATATGGAGCAGCAGGTTACCTTGATTAGACAGAGATTGCAGGAGGCTCAGGATAGACAGAAGAAGTATGCAGACCAACATAGGACAGATCGCAGTTTTGAGGTAGGCACGAAGGTGTTTCTTCGTGTCAGGCCACATAAGAGCCCTATCCGTTATGGAAAAGGTTCTAAGCTTGCTCCTAGGTTTGTGGGACCCTTTGAGATCTTGGAGCGCCTCGGCCCCTTAGCCTATCGTCTAGCACTGCCACCTAGCTTATCGCGCGTCCATGATGTATTTCACGTTTCTGTGCTTAGGAGATATGTTTCTGATCCTTCTCATGTATTAGATTGGACTGCATTGCAGGTGCAGGACCAGGGGCAGGTGATGGTGGAGCCCGTGCGCATTTTAGATCGCAGGACCCTGGGCCTTCGCGGCAGAGAGATTGATCAGGTCCGAGTCCAATGGGACAGATACGATGAGACTGCTGCTACTTGGGAGGATGCTACATCATTGCGAGCTCAGTTTCCACACTTATTTCAGTGACTTCCAGGAGGAAGTCTAGTCTAAGGGGAGGGGGATGTAATGCCCACTTCCCTACGACGCTTAGTGATTATCATTTTGAGTTATGCAGACTTTAGATATGGACATGGCTTATACTTATGTTGATTAGCATGATGTTTTGTGACTAGACGCATTTGGATTATGGTTGGATTTTGTTTTCAGTATGATCTGCACTGACTCATGGACAGACTATTGGATATTGATATTATTTTTATAGATATATTGCATGTGTTCTAACATTGGATTTCTTCACCCTGATGAGTAGAATGTAGTTGTTGAATTTACATTACTATGATTTTGGAAAATGATGAAATGCATGATTAAATTGTGAATTAGACCTAGAAATAATGATTGCTTGAATTACGTAGAGATGTTAATAAATTTCATGCATATGATTATTTTGGATATTTTGACATGGCCGCAAGGCCGAAGAGGGTATTTTGCATCTTTGCAGGAAACACAGCATGACCACAACCATGAGGGGGATTGGGGACCAAACACAACAGAATGTCGGGTGGTTACAACATTGGTCGTCAAGGCAACTTGTAAACTGTATTGTGTTAGCTTGTTCTTGTATGTGTTGAGAAAATTTTCTTGAGGGGGTAATGTTCTAATGTGACCATGGGGTTGAGAATTTTATTTAATTGTTTTATTTACTTTAGTAGGTGATTTCATTGGGATGCCCTTCTTTTATTACTTTTGCTAAGTAAGTTTAGATTAATTTAATATCTTGTTTTAGTCATGTGGGTTTAATAAATTTTGTTGGTTGGCTCCTTGAGCCATGTGTTGTCTCTTGTATTGAATGCTTATCTTGAGTGTTGACCACTCCAAATCTCTTGAAAACTCGAATTTGAGTTTGAGGGCAATTTTGGGGGACTTGTGGGACAAGTTAAACTTGTCCCACACTTCCCAAAACCCCTTACCAACCATATCTATGGGTTGGGAAGCCCAAAAAGGGATTAGTTATTGTTTTGGGAAGTGATATTGACTTGGAGTGCACTTTTTCTTCATTTTGCATTTATTTGTGCCTTAAGGCACATGGGAAAGGGATGGTTGTGGAAGAGAGTTGTCATTCAACCCAACCACCCATTTATGGTGTTTTGGGATTTGAGTTGACCTTGGGAGATGGTTTGAGGATGTGTGATGTGGCATCCTACATGGAGCCACATCACCCTCACCCTTACCTTTGATCTATTTATTGAAACTTCCTCTCTTGTTGAGGGGGTTAGAGCTTTGTTTTTGTGTTGTTGAAGAGTTATCTTTTGTGATTTTGAGAGAGAAGAATTGGGAGAAAGAGATAAGAGAGTTTTTGGACTTGCATGCTTGGATTGATTTGGGAAGGAGCTTGGACAAGTTCTTGGTTTAGGCTACTCCAATGGAGAGGTAGGGAACCCTCTCCTTTGTTTTTGCTTTCATATTATTATTGCTTCTATGCTAAAATTGTGAAAAAAATGCATGTTTACTTTGGTGTATTGTGAAAGATGGATTGAATGCTTTTTGTGTAGTATAGGAGAGGTCTATGGGAATACATCATGAGGGAGGCAAAAGAGTAGATTAGGATATTGTGGAGGGAGTTTGAGAGGGATGCCCATCTTGGGTAGGAATGTTTACATTCTACCTTGTCTTTGAGGGAGCCATAAGAGGAGGGAGGCATAAGAGTATGGGAGGAAAAAGGGGTACTTGAGGGAGGCATAAGAGTCATAGGGGCTTGTGTATATTGTGGAGGGTTTTGGATGGGCATCTCATCTCATTTGGGAGGCATAAGGAAAATATTCCCATAGTTCCTTCTCTTGTTGGCTTGGATGCAAGCCTTGTTGTGTAATGTTTAATGTTATTGTGTGTCTCTTGTTCTTCTATTTTAGCTTGAATGTTGTGAAGAACTTGTATTGTGGAAGCATGTATAGTTGCCTTGAGTTGGAGACCACCCTCCATTGTGTTGTGTTTGGGGCTCGGGGGTCAATGGAGGAGATTGCTTCTCTTCTCCATTGAGATTTGGTTGGGAGGAGAGTGTTGCCTCTCCCCCTATCTTGGTTGTGATTGATCTTCATGGAACTTGGAGCATGGAAGAAGAACTCTTGGGAGCACAAGAACCTTGTTGTTGACATTGTTAAAAATATCATGTAATTACCCACCTTGAGTGGAGAAAGAAATGTAATATTGCCTTGTTTTCTCTAGTTTTCCATTATTGTAAATTGTTTCACATGAAGTAGGATGTGTTGTCAAAGATTTTGAAGGAAAGTTGCATTGGAATGATTAATTTCCTTACTTTTAAAATTTATTGGAAATGTTGTGGAAATTCTTGTGTGGATGTTGGGTAGAAATTTACAAGGAATATGCATGCTAGATCTTATTGTTGCTGGAAATATGTTATAAAAATTTTATAATGGGCTTGAGAGGTAGAATGTTCCATTTTTCTTTATAACAATTGAAGAAAATTATGTATCTTTTCAAAAGGAAGGAAGCATTGCACTCCAATAGTCAAAATATGGTTTTAATCTATATTCCAAATGTTCTCATTTAGAAATCCTTGTCAATATTTGCAAAATTTGCAAAAGCATTTCAACTCTAGTTGAATTTATGATATTCAAAATACCCATGAATATTGTTCCATTGTAAACAAACAAAACAAATGAAATACGACTCAGTTAGTTCTAATACCCATCTCTCTTGTAATAGGAATGGAAATAGTTAAGTAATACATTGATATTTAATTAACAAGTCCAAAACTAATAATACTTTAATGTAATATCCCTTGAAGACGCTTATTGAACGCGCATTAATTTGCACCATTAATTATTATTGCGAGTTGGTTATCTAAATATCCACATGGCATCCTCGCCACTGCCCAAACATCTCAAATAGCTACCATCTAACATGTATGTTCCAGATGCAAACAGACTACTCAAGTCAATAATGTCAACAATTATATATCTAATGCTACGTGCGCCTTGTTTGAGTGGTCCAACTATACAAGCTTATGGTCTGTCCTCTTGTCTATTCTGGCTATGAACAAAAAAATCAAGACCTTCCAATCACATTGATCAGCATCGTTCACCTACAGTGACTCCATATGATCTGGTTCAAAGAAAATGATCAATGATCCGCTATAATATGCTAGAAGCTGATACACTTCAAGAATGACTGCCACAGGATTATTTAATCAACACTGAAATAGCAATCTTGATGGACAGTACTGTAGTGTTGCCTGGACAAGATTATCATCTGTCCCTACGTAAGGATCCCAAGTTGTGATGGCCCTTTCAAGTTAATAGTTTGAAGGAGAACCTCAAATTTGAAGATGCATTCGATACTGCACATACAGGTGCATTACAAAATACAAATTTGTCCTTCCGAGTTTGCACTTCCCTTTTTGTGTTCAATCGATCTAAGGGTGAAATCATATTTGCAGAGTGCATTTTCTATAGGGAGTAAATCATATTGACAACCTGCCAGTGGCCGTGGGTTTCTCCTCACCCGCTGGTCTTCGCCGTGGCAAGAAAAAAAAGAAGAAACAGTTGTCAAAAACTCCACCTGGCGTTGCTCCGGAGCTTCCTGTGCGACCTGCCCCGCTCTTGAATTCTTTAAACAGAAAAAATCACATTTCTTTTGCCAAGAAGGCTTCTTTGCGATGACCCACGATGTTGCTCACTGTACCGGCACTGTCACCTTGAATCCTAAGGGCCAAACCTTTGAGAGTGCATTCGATTCTGAACAGATAACTGCCAAGTTACGCCTTGACCTGCACCCAATGAAAAGGGATTAGTTACCCTTTCCACGCGCCCAGGGACAAAGAAAACAGGAAAAAAACAGTCCAATGCCTACCTTCGTGCCTGTAACAACTGTTTCTTTTAATGCCATACGTGATCCCACTCACGCGGATACAGGGTCGTCTGGGAGTTAATGCGCCTACTTTTGGAAAGAAGGATCTACTGCTCCCTTATCCTTCGCCCTTACTCCATGGAATCCTTCCACGCGGCTCAGAACAGTCTTATCATACAGGCCGGACAGCGGTACAAACAAAAGTCTTGCAAATCTAAGGGAATCGCTGAAAAGAAAACAAGGAAAGAATGCGGCCTGCTTGCTTTCTTGCACGCAAGAGGTATAATAATTTTGGTTAGGTAGCTCGTTTCCCCGTCCAACCACATACTTAATGCCAAGTTTGAAAAGTGATCCTTAAGTCGACTCTTGCTGTTTGCATAAAAGGAATTTCAAATTTAGGTTTAGCGCCTTATAAAATCAACAGCAGGTAAGTAAAACTTCCTTGTACGCATTATTTAGGTAAGTATGGGAGTATGTTATCTACGTATATTAACAATTACTATAAAAAAAAAAGATCGGTATCAAGTCATACCGAAATATAAAGATATATATATATATATTATAGATATATGTAAATATAAATATAAATATATATATATATATATATAACACTTAAGCCATATATATATATATATAAATCTACAATTACATATAATGTAACGTATTAGTTTCGAAAGATCGTAATATAACAAAATGATAAAGTAAGTATTTATATATGTATATATATACATAAATATACATATGTATATTAAAATGTATTAAATATTTGTATTCAAATTTTGAAACAACGTAACTTGACCAAATAACAAAGTAAGAATAAAGAAATCGAAGTGGCTATTGAATTCGACGCAAAGTAAATTGTGCCTTACTCTCGAATTATCTTTCCGTTTCATTGCTATCACGACAGCACCAGACATCAGACAAATAACTCAAAAGACGACCCTCCTTCATTCTTGGTGAAACGTCGAATGAGACTTAACTTCTTCTTATCATCGTTCCCGAAGCATTAACGGGACTAATTTAGTTCGAGCCTGTATGCGAGCACACCATCATCAAAAAAAAAAAAAATTGTCGCCTTTTCGGGACGTTTGTTTGGTCGCTTGTTTGTTGAGGCGCTGTCGATGTCGTCGTCGAGCGACATTCAACAACTATAGTTGGATTACACAAGCAAGGATCAAGAAGAAGTCTTTTCACCAAAGGTTGTTATTATCTTACATCACATAAACGGTAATAAACCCGTAATCCACCACTCGTATGATCATTGTAAGAGTTAAGGACTTAGCTCACTAAAATATGTAACTGAGTCGATTCCTATCTTTTCCATTTTCATACAAATCTAACCCAATTCGAAGAAAGGTAACCATTCTATTTTCATACATGCCTCAGTCAACACTTACTCAGAAAGTCCTTACCTGAATTATTGAAGGTTTGCTAAGCTACAAAATGGATTTAATAGGAACCCATTTCATTCGATACATGGATTTAAACAAGCAAGGGATAGTCTGTTGAAAATATAAGTGGATCGACACAAGATCCTCTACCGTGACCCAACTCAAGTCACCAATCACAAGGTTAACAATCAGCGAAGGAGGAATACAAAGCAAAATACTCTTCCTACGAACTATGCTTTCTCTTCTGTCTCTAAAACAGCATATGAATAGCTTGGGCATACCCATCTATTTCACGACAGTCTACTCGACCTATCCTCATAGTCGCTCTAAAGAAAACATCTGCTACTACAAATTTCGATTGAACTCTTTTATCTTATGATACAGTGACTCATGTCACAGGATCTGTATTGAGCAGTCAAAGTTCCACTCACGTAGGCCTCTAAGAAAACATCATGCTCACTATGCGAGGTCTACACACAGATTCAGCCCAAGAAAAGCTGTTACCAAGACAAAAACAAACATTTAGCCTAAAACTGGCCATGAGTCGACAAATCTACAAATATCCACTAACGTTATTCATGCTCAAGTTTATATCTGCTACTGCTGGATTAGAAATCAAACTCAACGGCCATTGTTCACTATCGTCTATAAATGTCACCCGAATTTTAAGAATTAAGTAGGAAACACCCAGGTTAAAGATCCAACACTCACAGTATAAAACTTCAACCATTATTTTTCTATCACATGACAGTTACTCTTTTATTTTGAAAAGAAAAACGAGGCAGAAAGGAGTGTATACATGCTATCACAGTTGCTACCAGGGTATGAAAAAACAAACAACTCCCAACAGTCCTTCCTTTCCTTCTATTTGGGTCGATTCACAAGGAAAAAGTAGAAGCCCATTCTAAATGCTATAACAGATAAAAAAAATAGAAGGACATTCAATTCATAACATAATAAAAGGGTAGTAGAAGATTGCAAGGGCAGGTTTAACATGCCTAGTTTAAAACGCCATCTCCATATGCATATGATTGTTTCAATGCCACTGCTTGCCCTTAACCCAAAGTGCTCTGCGAGCTCGTGCTAGCGCCACATTCACACGGTGAAAGACAGCTGCAACCCAACCCCATGATTTGAAGCTCAGACACAAGACATAATGATTACATCACGCTCCTGGCTCTGGAAGGCATCTACCGTAATAATAAATAACCTTTTCCTCCATCAGGTTTGAGGACAGCATCAAACTCTTGGTGCAAACATTTCAGCTAAAGCTTGTAAGGTGATAATTCCAACAGAAAACTTTATGCCTGCCAACTTAGTGACTCGTTGAAGCAGCTCATAAAATTGCAAAGCAAAACATGCTTCATGAATATTCTGATATGAAACAGATTCGGCCTCTATGAGGTTCTCTTCCATGGGTTACATCGAAAAACAAGTAGGATCTTTGTAAATAAATTTCATCAGGTTTGCTAGTAACACCCTCATTGTCACACAACCGATTTTGAAGAAACAAACTCTGTACGTGTTCTGGATCTAAAAAATATCCTGCTACCTTCATCTTCCAAGACATTTTCTCCAACATTGCATATATCTCCTGTGCCCGTGGGTGTGATCTGTCACCTTGAAGGAGAATCCCGAATTGAGGATGCAGTCAATACAGAATAGATAACATCATAGTTGGGTGACCTGCTTGTTGGAGGTGCCCACGAAGGCTTCTACTATACTGTAACGTGCCTGCAGCCTGGCTGGAAACTGTGGCAGGTCACTGCTGTGGAGCCCCGACAAGAACACGCCTCATTGTATCAGTTCACCTTTCCTAGCAAGTTCAAGAGACAGGAATGTCCAAAGACAAGAATTGTCTTTTGCACTTCTTCATCGAGCTAGAAGCATGTTTGAGGAATTAGAGCTCAATAGAGACTCATCAGCTTCTCTGACACTGACCCAAGTTTGAATTTAGAAGCGTGAACAACATTTACTTCCCATTATTGAGATATACCTATCTTTAGTGTCTACCCGACTGTGATTCTAACTTCATGAAGATAATGTTGCCATTATGCAAGATTCCAGAGCTTTAGCATCTTCTTTAAGCTGTTATAGACTCAAATTTTACCTGGTTTCTTGAATAACTGATACAGACCTCTGTTCATCCGCCTTTATCACCACCTCTACGCTCACCTGCCTCTCTCACCAAGATATAACATCCACTTTATACATCACCTGGATGGAAGTGACTTTCCAAAATGAAAAGGCAAGATAGCTCAACTCACGACTGTGGTCGTGTGCAACACGAACATCAGGATCAACACCAACGGTTCCTTGGGCTCGCCCTACAATAGCTGTCGCACTTTACTCTCTCTGGAGGCCACTAATTTTCTAGGATAAGTTTACTTGTCTACCCAGTAGCTGCTGCATATATCCAATCACTTCCTCATGGCACTCTCCTGGGAGAATTTTTGTTCTACGCTCCACGAAAATTGCCTGTACAGCATGATTTAAGACCCACACCCACCCACGCAACATCAGGGTGATAGACCTTCATTTCACCATCAATGAATCCACTGTCCAGAACACGCTGTAGCCATTCATCTCAAATCCCAACAAGACACTCCTCTCTACTCACGCGGCCAGAAAAAGTCAGAGAGAGCAGGTAGCAGAAGACATGTTAGATTTGCAAATCAAAGGAATTAAAGAAAGTGGGGCGGCTAGTAGAGGTAAGGCCAGTGGGAGATGGCCACGTACCAGTCTAGATGGCAGGAAGGGGGGGTGAGGGACAGTAGAGCCTAGGCAAAAGTAGATAAAATTTGATTATAAAATAGTCTCCTCCAAGCATGCGCCACACGCCTACCCCCCCCCCATCTTTCTACGCAACCCCCTCCATTCCCTTAGTTGTTTATTTTTTTACTTGAATTTTGTTTTATTTCATCTTATTTTATAGTTATACATGTATAAAGATTAGGAGCCAACCCAAGGTCCTACATTGTGTTAAATAATTCATTTGCTTCTTGCATCTTGTCTCCCTTACATAGACACATATAAGAATGGTGTAAGTGACAACAGTGGAAATCATTTTATTATTCTTCATTTTGTCAAATAATTCAAAGGCTTTCTGTAGCTTACCTTCCTTGCAGTAGAAATTGACAAGAGTATTGTAAATATAAAAATTGGGACGAAGAAGACCGCTAGAAGTCAATTCATTATACACAATCCACACAGTGTCTATTCACTCCATTTTCACCAGTTTTCTCAGAAGGATGTTGCAGGCACGAACCATGGGCATGGACATGTGCCTGAAACTTTTTCTCTGTTACATCCTATAGATTATGTGTAAGGCCTCCCGTACATTACCCATTTGAGCATACGCAGTTACCAATACATCAAATACTTGGCAAGCAGATTCATGTCCAAGGCTCTTTATAGCGCCATTAAGGGCATTAAACACTTGGACATGAGGACTGGCTTCATGTTTTTCAGCCATTGCAATGAACTTCGTCATCAAGGTTTCAGCTTTACTTATCAATTTACCCCTGGTAGGAACATGAATGATTGTGGAATATGTTAGCGCTATGTGACAAAAATCCTTCTGTTTTCCTGCCCAAATGAAAAAAAAAACCCAAAGCTTAATAATGCGACAACAAGATCCCTTGTAAAAAGGATAACGCCTAGGACATTACATATTCCACAAAAAAGGAGGTGTCGATAACGACTTGAGGATGCCAGAAGGAGAGGGAAGGTGCTAAAACATCACTGAAATAGGGTCTAAGACAACAGAATTACGCATAGTTGTTCGACCGCCCCAACAAGGGAAAGGTCACTACGCCAAGAAACTGGGTATCCGCCAAACAGTGCATTACATTTTATTATGGACCCTACACTAACCGACCCTAAGGGACATCGGTAAAATGTGTATGTTTGGAGTGAGGAAATGTGCACCATTGACCAGTCACTTGATCCGAGTATGAGATAGGAAGTGGAGCCTCACATAGGCTGAAAACCCACTTTTGTTTGTTTGGTATGTGTGGCACTTTCTCAACGGGTGTCATGCATATTGTGTTTAGCGAACACCTTAGGCTCAGTAGATGGCAACTTGTACTCCTTTCTCTCTCCCAATATGGTTATTTTATTGATTGAACCTAAGTGTAGTTACAACTATGTTGAGCCTTGTGGAAGTGGTGGAGGGTTGATTTAGACAGAGACGATGATAGTTGTATTACTTGATATGTTATTTTGCGAGCTGAGGCTCAATGTCTGAGTGCTAACAGCTCATTGAGTACCCCTTTGGTGGTTATATAATCCCACATATTTATTATGATGTGCTATTTTTCTACATGCATTTTATTCATAAATTGAACACTTTCCCTTTTCTTTCTAGAACTAGTAGTTTTCTTGATTGATATGTTCTTATATTTTTGGCATTTTATTTGGTTGTTGCACTAACATGCAGTTTTTTGTTTTTGCACTAACTATGACTATTTGGCCATTTATTTTTCTTAGATTTAAATATTCTTTTTAAGTTTCAAATTTTTTTTATCCTATCCCAAGGCTTGGGATTTTTTCCACTTGGCATTTGAAATGGATTGTTATGGTGGTTCTAATGTAGTAATGTGTTGGAATAGGGTCATGGGATTCACAATGGAGTGGTGGAACCTATGGACCCCGCTTTTTTGTATAGGGGTACGCATCCCAAGGAGTTACAGATAACTAGTGGGTTGTTGAACCATGAGTTATTATGTCAGTTGGGTCAAGATGTATCTGGACTCTATGCGCTTATGGCCATAGGGTGACCGATCTCATTTGGGGAGCAAAAAGGAAAATTTATCTTTATTTTATTTTTTCTTGAGGGAGACATAAGAGCTTTGTGTTGGTGTGATTAATGTTTTTGGGGGGTACATGGAGTTGTCATGTGATTCTTGGGAGGTATATGAATTTTTTTTTTGATGTTTGGGAGGTATATGGAGTTGTTTTGTGATGTTTTAGGAGATATAGGGATATTCTTTCGTGATTTCTTGTGATGTGTGGAGTTGTATAGCGAGTTATGTGTACTCTTGTGAGTCTTTTTAGACATTGTTATGTTTGAGGCTTGACACCCCCCTTTTGTTGGTTTGGACTATTGTCTATTTTCTTGGTACTAAGTGGGTACATTCATGGTATTTGGGTCATGTTATACTAGTTGTATTTGTATCAACATCATGGTTCACAGTTTGTTACTAACACTTGTGTGTGTTGGATCTATGTTTGTGACATAATTGCTGGAAATTACTGGTTATGTGGACTATGTGTTTGTCTTTCCATAGTGGAATTAGAGCTCTTGTGATGTGTCATGAAAGTATGTGAAATTATGTCTTGTTAACCATTAGTGTTATGTTTATCCCTGGTGTGGTACTGAGATGTCAGTTCTGTTGGGAACCTGCAAAACATAAAACAATTGAAATTTTAAACAAAGAATATTAAGAGATTGATATTAAGAACTATAAAGGAAAATATTAACCAAGTAATAAGGTAAACTAGAACTACCAATATTCATAGAACATTAAGAGTTTATGAAATTGTTACACTTTCTTGACTCCCCTATGGTCGTGTTCAATCAAAAGAGATCTTATCCATAGATGGAACTAGTCATCATTAGCTTCTTTCATTGCCTATCACTTTTTCTACCCTTGGTGTTATGTCGCATTGAGGACGATACTCTTATAAGGGGAGGGAAATGTAGTTCCTAGCACATTGAATAATTTAAATTAAATTCCAAGGAGGTAGGTGAGTTTGGAGAGGCATGTGGTAGGTGGCTCTCTGACATAGCACATGAGTGCCCTCTACAGCCATTCAAACAAGTCTTTATCCTTGTGCAATAATACAAGCACTTTATCTCTGATCCAAGTGCCTCTACCACGCAAAAACCCAAGTTAGCATTAGATTTAGCAGTATTGAATAGTTTCAGCGATGGCTGATTTTCCTGCAAATGTGGAAGCATGAACTTTTCCTGTAAACATTTTTGCCCAAAACGCCTGAAAGAAACATGGCTTGTGGACTGCAATGATAACAAGTTATGCATAAATCAGGTTTAGCTGAAAATTGGTTTTGAAACTTTCAAGTAAATGCATTCGCAGGTGTAGAGCCTCTTGCCCTTGCCGCATTCTCCCATCATGTGTCAAATGCTACCTCTAGAACAGGGTATAAACATCCAGAAAACATTTGATGGAGGAATATTAACATATTTTGGTTGCTAATGTTGTGTGCCATCACTTTTGTTGCCTCAAAGCTCATTTTTTCTGATACAGTCAGCCATGACTCTATTTTTAGTACTCATATCTAAATTAATTTCTGCTAGTTTTTTGAAAAAATCAACCGCTTTGGCTTTGTCTTTTCTCCAAGACTAACTTCTCATCCTAGCTCATTCGGTAATGAAATGGGTTTTGTGCTAGCTTACCATGGGGTGTTTTGTGCATAGAAAACATGGGTTTTTCCTCTTAAAACAGCCACACAGAATCACATATGATACATATAGGCCTCTAACCTGATCAATTCACTCTTTTCCACATACTCCTAGCCTATGCCAAATTGGGATTTTTGTCAGATTTTGTAGTTGTAAGTGCCCTGGCAAATCTTCCTACAACATGTGGAAGCATACGAAAGGTGTGTAAACTATTAGCCAAAAATTCCTGAGAGAAATGTGGGCTTGTGGGCTGCAACTACTGTAGGTTATGCACAAAATCAGTTTGTTTAAAAGGCTTTAGAAACTTCTAAGAAACTGTAACTGGCAGATGTAAAGCAAGATTCAATAACCCTTGCTATCATCTCTCGTCCTGTGCTAGATGTGAGCTATGGAACAGAGTATGGACATCCTTCAAAGTATAAAGAGTAGAGGAATCATTTCAGATTTGTAGTTGTAAATGTTATAATAGACGTGTATGCAAAATAGTGGAGTTGTGGATGCTCGTGAACTGTTTGAAGAAATGCCCAAGTGAGATGCTAAACTGAATCCCATGGGTTTGACTAGCTTTGTTCCTCCAGGCATGGTTCATCTCTCCTTATCTTTCATAATTCTCGTACTTCAGTTTTTCTTTTGCAATAAAATATAATTTTAAGAGCTTAGGATTATCATATATTTAATTGTTCTATAATTACTTGTTGTAAAAAAATAAAATGTTATATCGTAATTCACACAATCAAAATAACCATTTTGTAGTCAACCAGGAACTTTAACCCTCATTTTTAGGTGATTCAAAAAAATACCTGACCAAACTAGATCATTACAATATTCTTTTATCAACAAGTTGAGGTTGACTTCCAGGTAAATATGTCGACCATCTCTTGGTTTAATTAGATAAATTACAATTTCTAGGGACTTGTAAAGTAACCTACGTAACTCTAGAAAATGGAGGTTAAGCTTCCTTCGCGTACCTTGTTATTTGAGGTGTCATTTCAATCCTTGGATCAACCCCAAATGAACATTTGTGACCTTTTTTATGCCCTTATAGGAGCCATGTTACACTATTTTTTAGTGGTATGAAGCTGCTAAATCTAAAAAGTCTGCTTTCGTTTTGAACCACCATTTGAAACCTAGCTAGAGAAATTATTATCCACCTTCACAAACCTTTACTACTTTTACTAGATAATTACCTAAAACCTTTGGTTCGGAAAAATCACATTTCAAGTTAGTTTGGCAAAGGCATTTTTCAGATCTTCAGTGATAGTTTGATGAGATCAAACTGGACCAATTACGACTTGTCGCTCTAGAAAACATGTCGCCATTGGAAAACTATTTTCTAGTTCTCTGATGAGTTCTCAATATATAGGGGAACTTGTAGGAAGTTTTTCGTTGCTCGTTCATCCATCGAACATCAATTTTAGATGTGGTTTTATGAGCCCTCGAGCTCATTTTTTATCATTATAAACTAGCTCATTTATGACCGATGGCCCCAGAAAATTAGCTGCTAATCGTAAAGCATTCGCTTGTTTTAAATTCTGTCAGTTTCTATGAACTCTTGGTATATAAGTGGACACGTAGAAATTTAACTATGGTGTGTTTTCTTATCGGAAGATAACTTTTGTATCCTGATTTTTAAAAAAAGAGCTAGTAGGAAAATGTAAAAAAAGGGTGGTAGGACCCCTGTCAGGATGCGAAACCATCATGGAAACTTTTGAAACATGTAAATAAATATTTGAAACTCTATAGTATAACTTGTTGTGTGAAACAAAACTTTTGACAAAATGGTGTTTCTCTCTCTTCCTTTCTCTTTCTCTCTCCTTGGTTACGAAATGACATGAAATGAAATGAAATGAATACATGTTTTCTAAACCTTTTCTTTTGAATACAAATTATAACTATTATTATATGTAATTGGGAAACTAAAGACATTAATTATTTTAGATTAGCGTGGATTCCATGCCAACAATTTATCATTGACTTCACGCTCATATGGTTTTACAGGATGCAATAATGATGGCGAAAAGGTGATGTGTAATTCAATCATGCCCAAAAAACTCTTATGCCTCCCTACAAGGAAAAAAAAAATCTTATGCCTCCCTCAATGAACAAAATAACAAAATAAGCACAAGGTGGGACACCCCAATGAAACTCCCTCTTAAATACCCAATAGAAACTCTCATGCCTCCTAAACAAATTATCCCCATTTCACTTTCTCATACACAACCTAAGGCCACTTTACTACCCAACAATACACATGCAATGCAACATTCATTCAAAACCATAAGCAAATCAACATAGTAAAGAAACCAAGGGTAAAGACCCTACTTTGCCATTGTGAGAAATCCACTCTAGAAGCAAGTTCTGAAACCCTCAAAGCCCAAGTAATCCCAAGCTATCTCCAACTCCCACAAGCACTCCAAATTCAAGCACCTCCCAAAGTGAGAGACCAAAACCAAAAACAAGTAACCCCCAAATCCTCACACAAATTGGAATAAAGAGAAAAGAGGAAAAGAGAGGTGATGTGGCTCCATGTAGGATGCCACATCATTTTTTCTCCATTCCACATCACCAATGTCAAAACCAAACCCCAAAGCATAATAAATTGGTGGTTGAGGGAATGACCTACCTCTTACACACTCCACCAAAACCCATACCCCTAAAGGACACAAATAAATACCCTTGTAAGAAAAGTGGAATTGATTTCACTTTTTCTCCATTAAAACTCAAAATATGGCCTAAAATAAGCCCCTCACATCATAGGCCTAATGGGTGGGTGACTTTAAGAGGTGTGGGACAAGCTTAACTTGTCCAGCAAGTCTCCAAAAATGCCTAGAAAGTCAAAATCCGAAATTCACTTGAAATATTGAGTACACAATACCTCAAAACAAATTAAATTCTTTCCAATCCAACATACACCAAGGCTACCAACTCACATTTATTTCCCCCATTTTGTCACATCCTAATTAGCACTAGATAAACAACTTGAATTAACTTAAGAGGGGTGCTAAACAAAATAATAAAAATGACTCCAAATATTAATAAAAAATACAATAACTCGCAATTAAATAAAATCAACAAGACAAAGTCACAACATTACTCAAGGTCACATTTGAGGTCACCTCCCAATGGGGACATCCTAACATATAACTAAAAAACATTAACATACACACAAGTTTCCAAGGTGACTCGTTGCCAATTCTCTAAATTCCTTCATTGTTGGTCTCATATCCCCCTTTGGTTTATTGTGTTGCAAGCACCTATAAAAGTCAAGACAATGCCTTTCTAGCCTCATGGCCATATTAACGACATAGAAATAGTAAAACACATGCATATACATATCATCAATTATCAGAACTAAACCATCCCTAAATAAGTAATTCATCAATTGTTCACAATTTCAATTATATCAATTATATCAATTTATCAACTAGCAATAAGATCATGAAATCAACTAAACCATCTAGCAACATATAATATATATATATATATATATATATATATATCAAATCTAATGTGTCAGTATAGTAGAAACTAAAAATCATCAAATTTTGATATGTCAAAACATGCATATAATCCATCCTATAAATCATGTCATAAGTCTAAACATCCATATTGTCTATCAAATACTAATCAATATAACAATTTCCATTTGTCAATGTCTAAAATGTGATAGCAATGTCTATAACTCTAATCCCTAATAAGAAAAATCATAATGATATAACTATCGAAGAGGAGTGGGCACTACATATATATCTTGATTAGTCATTGCAAGATATCTATATCTTCCTTGCAGTACAGGTACTCCACGTTAATTTTTATATGTTTCCATGTTGTACGCTGGTCATTGAGAAGCCTTATTATCTCCTCTCCATTCTCTCGCACCAAGCAATGTCTTCACACATGGCCAGGGCATGTTAATTTAAAAAGTCAGCTCCATGAAGGTCCGACGCTGTAATGTTTGTGAATAAATTTGATTCTTTATCATATGTTGTGTTCCTTGTCGCACTCGCAGGGAGCTTTAAAGGCCATGAAGTGACTTTCCGAATCCACAAACAACATGTAGTCTCCACGTAGATTTCTTGGCCACTGGCTGAAATTCCTGCACATGTTCCTATTTCCAACATTTTCTCCATGCAGGTCATAGGTATGCATACAAATTTCAGGTTAGACACAGAGGAGAGCATGTCACTAGGTGAGCAAGTCACTACAATCATAGGTTTCTAAAATAATGCCACATAGATTTTTTAATCGTCTACATGATTATTAGCGAAAACCGTATCATGATACCTTTCTACCCGTTTAACAAAGTGAATGAAGACACCAACAATGATAAATATATAATTTTTAAAAAATAGAGGAGTGAATTTTTAAAAGAAGAGGTTGAATTCAAACAGTTGTTTCTCCTCAAAATCACTGAGGTATGCAACAACTATTATTTCCAAGTTTCTTTCAAATAGTCCTTCATGCACATCAAGAAGAAATTAAGTTGTTTTCTCTCCACGTTTCCCAAGATTCTCACACATCTAGCAACAAGATACTTCTCTGATACTAATGTCATAAAATGAAGAATCTTAAATTACATTGGATGTTTTTAATTAAAGCTTACAACTATATCGCCATGGTTTGGGAAGTTTTTGGGAAGTGTATCACATATTTTAGATCGTGAAGTTGAATGTGTGCAATAAGGATTTGTAGTGTATTTCTATAGAGTCCCTCATACAAATGAAAAACTACATATTCTAATAAATTTTTCTGTAGCTACGATTTGTTTTAAAAAAAAATTATAAGGAATAAGTAGCTAGGCATAATCAAAATGAATATGAAATATCTGGTCAACGATGAATCACAAAGGAATTTATGTAAAGAAGTTATAAATTCAAATTTTTTGTGAGAAAAACTCACTACTTTAATATTAAAGCATTGCATTCTCTACTCACTATGAATGAAATACGTTTTGATTATGTCTCTTTTTTTTCTAATTAAGAGTTTGAACTTTGAAGATCATGTGGATTTTTTACGTAATAGGATTGCAACAGTTAACTTGTGCTCAAATACATTAAAAAATACAGAAAACATAAATGTAAGAAGTTTTAATTGTTTGTAGGTCATTAGTCAATTGGGTTTTGCAAAATCTCTATCATCTTCTCTATTTTGGATTTTTTGCATTTGTTGTTTTAATTCTACAAGAGTTTTAGAAATTGTATATATTCTTTGCGTGCATAAATTTTGATGCGGGTTTCCATCCTAATTTGGAATGGATTTTTAACAATTGTAGGCCTACAATGGCTTCTAAATGGTTGTAGACCAAATTATGTTTTTCCCTTGTTAAGTTTATTTTATCATTCGGTGTTGGTTTCAAAAGCTTTCAGATAAGATGTTTACGTTGATAGTAGATAATCGTGATAACAAGTCTAAACATTTTATTTATGAAGAGGGGTCGTGCTTGCATATTTTATTTATGTTCAATGGGGAAAGTGTGGCACTGACATGTATATGGTGTTGTCATGTGTCAATGTGAGTTGATGACTTATGTAAGTTTCGTTTGCGATGTCGAGTTTCTGTACTGGGAGCCCTTGTGGCGTTATGTAGTGATCAATATAAGTCAAAAAAAAAAATCCTAGTATTTTACTGTTATTGTTCTGTGTGTAAAATGTGGGCATTACACATTGCAGATTTTCATACTACTACATAATGATGAAGTAGTGGTATTACACATCGTAGGATGAAGAATAGATCCATATTCAACCCATACATGATACTTTTATTATCAATATTACAATTGGGCAAAGATTTTCATATTTGCCTCCATGTCAATATTAATTTTAATTTAGGATGTGGTTTATCTCTATTACATATATGTGACTTTAATGATCTTCAACCAACAAAAGAGATGTTTTATCAAGTACCAAAGTGAAAAATTTCTCAAAAATCTCTACAGAAAGATTTTGTTAATAATGTTTTAGGATGTTGTCCTTTTGTCAACAAAAAAAATCCAATGGACTAGAGTGCCCCTACCCAATCTGGACTGACTCTCCAACAACAACATAGCAATAATTGTACCATGTTTTAATAAAGAATTTTATCATCTCTAATCAATTGTATTTCCTATAAGTTATCTACTAGTTTTAGATCTAAGGAGATGCAAATTAGTATACTTAAATCTAGTATAGTACTTTCATTATCTATTAAATATCTTTTGTGTAAATGTGTCCATAGTTTTTTTCCTAGTTTTAAAAAATAATAATGAATTTAGTGAGAATCATTTCCACTTACCATTTGAATATTTAGTAGGTGAATGTTTATGTATAATTGAAGTCTACAATACTTCTAAAAATTTTATTGAATTATCAACCTATTACATCAATTATATTATTGGTTAAATAAAAAAGAAATTTTAAAAATAAAATACAGTCCAGTACACTAAGAATATGTGATATTCGATCATATAGAATAGAGTTACAAACAACGTAAATCAAATATCAATTGCTTATGTTGGATTTTAAACTAAAATCTTAGAGATTGGGTCCAACCCCCTATCTCTTAGATAACACAAATGTTATTGTACAAAATATTTAAACGAGAGAATGTTGAAAAGAGGTTATGCGGAAGACATTTAGAAAATTCCTTCACATGTAAACATTTATTTCCCTTTGTTTGCCTTCAAAGTAAAGCTAAAGCCTTACTATGTGGTTGGTTTTTTTTTATAATATATTAAAGTAATTAATTTTACATGTCAATGGACATTTAACAAAGAGTGGTTTTGTATTATTGTTATTTATAATTATTCTATTTAATTTTCTTTATATTCTTATGAAGTGCTATATAATAGGTATACCATTGCAATAATCAAGTTTATACAGAGAGCCTTATCCAGCACGCAAAAATGGATACCCACACTGCTCGGATAGAAGTGACAAAATTTTATGGGCAGCAATCGAATCAGTACAAAATAAATAAAATTGTACTCACGTTATGGGGATGTAACACGCACATGGGGAGTGGTGGGGACGCAATCATTGAAACTGGAAGGTTCAGGGCTCGATTCTCAGCCACGATAGAGGAAACCTTTTTGGTTCGAATATTTCGACCTTGGACAACCGACCAACACTTTTTGCGTGATGGTTATGCCTTTCTAGTTTATACTACATTTTTATTGAGTACTATCCACAAAATTCAAAAGGATTTACATGTGGTGGGACTATTGCAATACCTGGGTAATGTCAAAACCACTCACCCTGTCGAATGACCCACATTTTTTTTTATTAGTGGCAAATAGTTTTTATGAAAGGGACTATACCCTTGTACAGTAAAGGCTCAGAAGTCGGATGTGCCCAAGCGAGCAAAAGATCAAAAGATCAAAATCAACAAGGACGCAAGTAGGAATATATCCTACCAAAACCAGCACAAAAACCCGCAAAACTCAGCGAGTAAACAGCAACAAAGTAAAGAACAATGCCAATGAGAACAGTTGCATCCAACCTAAGTGCATCGGCGCGCACCCCCCCCCACGGAAACCATGATATGATTTTCTACTAACCGTGCTCCACTCCGCATTGTTTTCGTCTTCCACATCCATAACCACTTCTAAATTGCCTTTTAACTTAGGTGAATCAAAATTTGGATCCCTCGCCTCCAAAGTCAACAATGCTATCTTTTCACCTGAACTATCCTTCGTCCTTTCTCCACAGTTCATATTAGCATTTAAAAGTCTTTGTTTTGAATCTTTATTAGAGATACTCTGTCGGTTCATTTCGAGCATTTCAGACGCACATTTCATTCTATTGTGATATTATTATTTTTTTCATTTGGTTCTTATTGATGGTGTCCAATTTTTGGTGATGTGTAGTTTGAATATAGTTTGATTCCCTTCATCTATAATTTGGTGTTAGCCATGTTATGGCAGCACACAGAAAATTTGGAGATGGATAATGTAAAATTCGTCCACTATTGTGCAGTTGTAAGCATTTTAGGCCATGTCTAGGTTTATTCCTGATTGACAAGAATCACATCTATTTTTTTATGTTGATGCAGGGTTCGAAGCTGTGGAGGTATAGAGGGAAGGAGGATAACATAGACATAAAGGACACAAAGGACATAAATATGTTTTTGAAGGGGTTCTTTGATATCTAAAATAACCAACGATATCCATTGGAGCATAGCATAAGTATATTCAAATTCAAATAATCAACGCGTGTCAAAACATAATTTGTTGATAGCTTAGTTCTTTCTTGTGATTGTAAATTCAAATCTTTTTTATATAATTTTTCATGGTTTTTTCATAAAATATAAATAAGTTTTGCATTTTCACAAATTACTTACATATTTATTAAGACATATTTACAAAAATATACGGTTATTTAATTTTTTAGTCTGTAGTTGTCTAGGGCTGCCTAAATTGTTCACAGATCATTTATTACCAAAATCATAAAATAATGTTTTATAAGCTCATTTTCCAAACCTAAAATAAATTTAGGTCATTCATGCATCTACTTGGGCAGTATTTTTCACAACCTAGTCTTTTTGTCAAATATTTGTAAATTTGAAATTATAATTCCTTATAGTTAATTTATTTAAATATAATTATTATTTTTATATAAATGCATATAAGAGACTAATAGGAACATCAAAAATAATATCAATAAAATTGTATAAATACAGTTCTAATTGATATATAATGCTAATAGGAATTTACACAACCAGATGCACCGACCTGCAGTACACGGATCAATGGTTTTAGTTTGTTCTATAGACATAGGTGACCATGCAGAAAATCATGCCCATCCACGTAGAATAGGGAGAGCCACACAAACTAGGATTTAGATTTTGTTGCTTGTCCTAACATCGACGACTGTCTTTTTTTGTTGTAATTTTGTTCATGTTTTCCCTGTGTTCTAGATTTTGCTTCTTCTCCTCCTATATATTCCATACAGACCACCATCTCTCGCGTATCTCTTCTTTTAACCGTATATGTAAATCCTTGTAGATTTATTTTTGGTGGTAACCCTACTCACCAGGGTTGTCTACTCTATTCTAATGATGTGAAATATTACCTATGGTAATAGTTTGTATAGTAGATGTGGAGCTATTTCATAGGGGCGTAACGTGCACAATGGCTCCATGTAATTTGAGGGGTGAAAATTAGGCCATCCTTTTTTTTTACCGCATTTAATTCTGGTATTCTTAAAGGATGGTTGGGAGATGGCTTCTCGAATATAAGGATTAAAGACCATGTGAGATCAACATTTGGGTGTTCGTATGTATGGTGGTCACCTGCAAAGTAGAGTAAGCCCTGATGGGAAATTTCACGTATCCCTCTTACCCTTCATTTTTTGTGGAGTTTTGTAAAAGCCTCTCTGTGTGCTTTATGCAATGATTTCTTGTATATTTTTTTTAGAATCTTTAAATTATTGTATTGAAACTTGAAAGGGCCCCACAAACTCTCATTTTCTATCTCATTTTTGCATTTGTATCATCATTCAAATTGGTTAGACCATCTATTTTTCTCATTTTTTCAAACATTTCACATTCCTTTTCTATGCTTCCACAAGATGTGGTATCATGGAGTGTAGATCACAAGATATAGTTGTTGCTCAAGGACATTATTACACTAAGCATTTCCCTACCCACAAAAGGACCAGGAGGTTATGTTTTATGTTCTCTCAATGTTTTTTCTTCTCACATTAAAGGAAGCAATAATGGGTGCAACAAAAGAGGAAGTATGAGAAGAAGTCCCAGTGTTCCTCACAAACTATCTGTTGAGTGTAGCTATTTTGAGTGTTATATAAGATTTTATGGTAGGTGGAATGGGTTCCCAAATAGAGACCTTATCCACAAGGACATTGAGATATTTGAGGATCA
Source organism: Taxus chinensis (assembly GCA_019776745.2). Taxonomy (NCBI): domain Eukaryota; kingdom Viridiplantae; phylum Streptophyta; class Pinopsida; order Cupressales; family Taxaceae; genus Taxus; species Taxus chinensis. The sequence continues at coordinate 581,221,723 of CM034155.1, read as the reverse complement.
TATAGAATTTAAAATGGGAAAAATATGAAGGCCATGGAGGAGGAGTTACATGAAAAGTATTTGATAACATGGTTAGAATCAAATTGTGATACTTTTGGAAAACATACAGGGCTTCTTCTTCATAAGGAAGATTTTGATGAAGGGAAAACCAATATGGCTTATGACGACAAAGAGCAAGAGAATCGTGGGTTACCCATTAAGATGTAAGAGAGTATGCATACAACAGGTCAAAGAGGACTTTCACGGGAAGAGTGTCACCTGAATTTTTGGGATTCCTAAGAGGGAATCTCTGGGATGTGTGAAGCCTTCTAAATCCTTGCAAAGCATAGAATCATCAATTCCATTATATTATTTTTCTCTTTCTTTTACTTGTGTGTTTGATTATGTTCGAGACTTTCATAACACTAGAAATTTATATGAAAGTTACAAAATTAACAATCTAAAAACATAATCCAAGGGTATCATAATTTGTATCACTCCAAAAACCAAAGATTATAGTTTTTCTGACTCAAAATTTTGAGAATTGTATTTATAAGATGAAAAAAAACTATCGAATTCAAAATTATTTCAATTGATGTCATTTGAAATTTTCCTGAGAAGTCTATGTTTGTAAGAAATAATGTCGACAGGGTTTCAAAATTTGAATTCTTCATGTAAGAAGACTCCAATGAGGGTGGAAATTAATCAATTAGTTTTTGCTGGGATGCATGAGGAGTTAGCTAAGTAGATGAAAGAACTCAAAATGAAGCTTATACATCTTGCAGATAGTTTTGAACACTTAACAAAACTGGAAAATCAGTAACTTCATGGGGGATTTAAGAATGATGTTTAAGATTATTGAGACTTTTTATCATGTTTTATTGTAGTTTGTCTAGTTTTTGTTGTGTTGATGTTTTACTTAGCAACTCGTTTTCACCCTTTGGGGGTCTGTTATGTTGGTTTTGGATAGGTTATCACCTTTTGAGACTCTAAACAGTTGATACTTATATTGTCTTAATTTAATTTTGAAAATATTATACAACACAAATATTTTTCCATTGTCATAAATTTTCCTTAAAATATATGAACTGTTCCTGCAAGATTCCATCCCTCAGCAGTTAATTAATTCTCCTTCCTATTTTTGAATTTTCAGTTAAAGATTCAAAATTTTGGAGTTGACAAATTTTCATCTTTAAATCTTGGACAAAAGATGCGGAGCTCAATGAATCAATGATTTTTCTATTTCCCATCCTTTAGGGTGTAGTTTTGTGTTGAGGATATTAAAAATTTGTAGTGTTTCTTAAAATATATCATTTCATTGTGTCATTTTACTGGATTTTAGTGTAAGTTTTGATATGGTTAGATTTATATTTGACCTTTTATTTTTATTATTCTGAATTTGGAAAATTGTTCTACCTTCATTGAATTTAATCATTTACATTGTCTATGTAACACCCTCATTTTTCCTGCACAAAATCCAAGACAAAACCCAAGGATTAGTTAGGAAAAATTATAGAATATTTTTTTTGTTAAACAGGTTGTAACGGAATAACCTCCAATTAGAGTAAAATAATTTTTTGTTAATAAATTATTCATTTTAATTAACTATTAATAATTATTATTTAAATCCATTCATTTCGGACTTAATTCCCTTCCTAGGGTTCCCAATAAAACTCATTAATTAAATCTTATAAGACATTAACTGATATCCCCTTGTTACATTGTTTATTTAATTTAGTATTAAAATTCTAATCTCATTCATTGATTTAATATTCTATGGATAAGGTCAAACTTACCCTAACCTTATGATTTAGTTCAAATATATTTTAATCCCTATTGTAAACATGTCTAGTTATGATTGTGTAAATTTAATTTAATTAATTCCTAAACTCGAGGCTTTTATAAAAAGCCACTAAGCTAACACAATAATATCACATTTTAATCTTACCCCTAACACCCCTTTAGTGGCTCCATTCACAAGTTTCACATACATTTTATGTAAAAACATATTCCCAAAAAAGTTTTCAACTAACTTTTGTAGAGTTGAATCACAGCCATTAGATGGATTCAATTAGGGCATTTGGATCTTAGGGATTCAAACTAACTCTATTCATCCTTACGAAGTGCTCTTATACATTTCTTTTGGCTTAATTTCTCAATTTTATTTTGCAGGTTTGGGAGAAGAAAGAGAGTGGAGGCCATGGTAGGATACTCAAGCTCAAGGATGGATACACATTTTTATTGCTTATTCCATTTGTAACCTTCTTTCAAGGTTTGTTTATAATCTTATTTGTTATTGTGCAATTTATCTACATTTTCCCTATTTGGCTATGGGCATATTTTTTGCCCCATTTTTTAATTTGGTTTGAATAGTGTATATACACCAATTATTTGACACACACACACACACACACCACACACACACACACACACACACACACACACACACACACATGTATGTATGTATGTATCTAATATATGTATACACCAATTATTTGGGTGCACACACACACACACACACACACACACACACACACACACACACACACACACACACACATATACACATATATATACACATATACACACACACACACACACACACACACACACACACACACACACACACACATATATAGATATAGAGAGCATGATAGAGTAGGAAGAGGAGAGGGATGGAGAGGTAGGGATGTATGTATGTAGGGAGTACAGACATACATACATGTACAGAACAGACAGACATACAGGAGAAGACAGAGAGGAGTCGGGAGAGAGACTGTAGGAGAGAGAGAGAGAGGAGAGAGAGAGAGAGGAGAGAGAGAGAGAGAGAGAGAGAGAAGAGAGAGAGAAGAGGATAGAGAGAGAGAGCGGAGCGAAGATATATGTTACACATATCATACTAGATAGATATATGTACAACATAGATACTATAGATATATGTACACATATATACATACATATATATATGGACAACATATATACATACAATATATATATATATAGAGAATAGTATATATATAGATATATATATGTGTGTGTGTACACATATATACATATATATATGTATATATGTATATGTGTATCTAGTGTACATGTGTGTGTGTGTGTAGACACATATATATAATATATATTGTTATTTAATATTAATGAATCCACGGTTTAAAAACTACACAGACCGCATTTAAAATAGGCTCGACCGCATATAATATAGTGTTGGCCACAATTAAAAAGAGTGGGCAGAGTTAATATAAATAATGGTTTATATATTAGTGCGAGGGTCGCCGACCCCAACCCCATCCCATATAATATGGGGGGGGTGGGGTCACCGACCTCCCTCACCCTGCCTCCCCCCACCCCAAAACTAAAACATATTCCAAACAATGCACAGCCGTCGTTGGAAGTTTAACACTGTGATTATTTTTTAAAAAATTATTATTATATAAATATTAATATATTAATATTAAACAATCCAAACATTTTTTTATTTAATTCCTATAAATATATAGAATTATATTATGTTTAATATATATAAATTTATAAAACAAATATATATAATTAAACATAATTATAATTACAAATATACATTTTTTTATTATCTTAAATGATCAAGTTGAGTTGAATAGTATTGTGATATACATGTCAAAGTAACTATAGATTTTCTACCTATTGATATAAGAGTAAAATTGAGAAAAATAATAAAATTCCTTATTCAACCTTAAAAAGAATGATAACCAGATCGTACCAAGCCAAGAACTCATATGCTAATCAATCACCACGATCAATAAGATGAAAGAAATTTTCCAAAATATCTTTACCAAAATCTTTGTAAACAAATGAGAAGCAATATCATATATTATTATAGAACTCAATGAAATACAATGAGAATGGGACTTGCTTATATAGGCAAGGAATAACAATCTAAGAACCAGTCAATGTTGTAGATCAAGCCATAAATCAACGAAATAACTAGTCAATACCATATATCAAGGAAATAAGTATACCTAACAGCTAGATAATATCCCTCTAATATATAAATAAATAAAAATATATATCTACACACATAAGTGGGTGAGGATAAATACAATAAAGGTAAATAAAGTACTTAGGTGAACATGAGCTAAGGTAAACACCTACTCTAAGACCCCCCTCAAGTGAATCTAAGGGCCAAAATAGAAGTGGCATATCCACAATATGAGTCCCACAACCTAGGCCTGATGAGGTACTCATGTACAATATATCCATGAAGAAATATCGAACCAAAATAAGGAAATAATCCTACTAGAAGGAAAGAGAAAGAAGAAGAAGAAGGAAAATGTTCTCACGAACACCCCCAAGAACAACTTCCAAAACCCCAAGCATGCCATGCAACTCAAGTTAGCGAGGTGATACAAAAGGATTCGTAAAGATGTTTGCAACCTGCTACTAAGATGGAATGTACTCAAAGCAAATAACTTCATCTTGAATGTGCTGATGAATGAATTGGATGTGTATCTCAATATGCTTGGTCCGCTGGTGCTTAAATGGGTTACGAGAAATGTGAATTGCACTTTGGTTGTCACACTAAAGTACAGTCGGTGAATCCTATGGGAATCCAAACTCTATCAATAACTTTTGAAGCCAAAGAATCTGCTGAATCATTGTAACTGTTGCCGTGTACTCTTCCTCTGAAGATGAAAGTGCAATAGTATGTTGTTTTTTGCATGCCCAAGAAATTGGAGAATAACCAAGATGAAAAATATAACTTGAAGTGGAATGGTTGTTATCAATATAACTTTCCCAATTTGAATCTGTATATCTAACCAACTAAGTAGAACCCCTAGTGTAGTATAGGCCAAAGTGGGAACTGTCGTTTGAATAGCATAAAATCCTTATAGCATCCTACAAATGACTACTGTGAGGAGAATGTGCAAAATTATATACAAGCCCTACTGCAAATGAAATATCAAGGTGAGTATGGGTCAAGTACATGAGACTTCTAACCAACTACCTATATAAAGTAGGATCACAAAGTGGAGTGGTACATGTGGAAGTAAGAGTAACCCCAGACTGAAAAGGAGATGGACTTGCCTTACAATTAGCCATATCAAAGCACTGAAGAAGATCATGGGTGTACTTTTGTTAACTCAAATGAATCCCTAAATCTTCCTAAGAAATCTAAAAACCAAGGAAATAATGCAATAACCCAAGATCTGTCATTTCAAACTGTGTAGAAATAGCCCTCCGAATAGTTTAAATGTAGGAATAAAGATTTTCTAGTAACAAATCATCAACACACAAGACAAGTATCAAAATATCCTCACCAACATGCTAGAGATACACTATAGATTGGAGTGGTAAAAATAAACCAATAGTTAGAAGAAAAATAATCCATCTTCTCATACCAAGTTTGAGGGGCTTTCTTGAGACCATAGAGATACCTTCGAAGCCTACAAATAAGAGAAGATTCTAAAAAAATCCAACAGGTTACTCCATGTATATTTCCTCTTGTAAATCTCCATGTTAAAAGGCACTCTTCACGTCCATATGGTATGTGGGGCCACCCCTAATGATGCAGCAATAAAAAGTACAAGGCGTACAAAATCCATCTTGGAAATGAGTGAAAAAATTCTCAGAGTAATCAATACCTTCAACTGTGAAAACCCCTTTGCAACAAGATGATTCTTATACTTGTCAATGGACCCATCAACTATGTATTTGGTTTAGTATACCCACTATACCTAACCATCTTTCTTCCTTTAGGAAGAGATACCAAATCCCAAGTATGATTCTTCATCAAAGAAGAATACTCATCTACCATCACATCAATCCCACTCCTGTATCCCATGATCATTTGAAAAATATTGAGGATCCTCATAAGACTACCTGACACAAAAGTACAGAACTTGTAGAATGTACAACAGATGATGTCTTGGTGGGGGGACGATCCTGTATGGAATCCGTTTCCTCAAACTTGTAGTAAGATCCCACTTAGAATAGTGAAAAAATTACTTAGGAATAAGATCCTCAACAAAATTTATAACCTCCTCATCAACCTCCTCAAATAAAGGCATCCTCAAGTGAGGTGATACAAACGGATCGAAAGATGTTGCAACCTGCTACGAAGAGAATGTACTCAAAGCAAATAACTTCATCTTGAATGTGTTGATGAATGAATTGGATGTGTATCTCAATATGCTTGGTCCACTGGTGCTTAAATGGGTTACGAGAAATGTGAATTACACTTTGGTTGTCACACTAAAGTACAGACAGTGAATCCTGTGGGAATCCAAACTCTATCAATAACTGGAAAAGCCAAAGAATCTACTGACTCACTATAACTACTGCCCTGTACTCTACCTCTGAAGATGAAATTGCAATAGCCTATTGCTTTTTTCACACCCAAGAAACTAGAGAAGAACAAAGATAGAAAAGATAGCCTAAAGTAGAACATCTGTCATCAATAGAACCTGCCCAATCTAAATATGTATACCCAACCAACTGAGACGAACCCCTAGTGTAGTGTAGGCCAAAGTGGGAAGTGCCTTGTAAATAGTGCAAAATCATTTTAGCATCCTGCCAATGACTACTATGAGGAGAATTTTCAAACCAAGATACAAACCCTACTACAAATGATATATTAGGGTGAGTATGGGTCAAGTACATGAGACTCCCATCCAACTGTCTATATAACATAAGATCACAAAGTGGTGTGGTACATGTGAATGTAAGAGTAACCCCAGACTGAAAAGGAGATGGACTTGGCTTGTAATCAGCCATATCAAAGTGTTGAAGAAGATCATGGGTGTATTTTTGTTCACTCAAATGAATCCCTGAATTTGTTTGAGAAATCCACAAACCAAGGAAATAAGGCAATAACCCAAGATCTGTCATGTCAAACTGTGTAGAAAGATCCCTTTAAATACTCTGAATGTGGGAAGAAGAGTTTCCAGTAAGTAATAGATCATCAACATACAAGACAAGTATCACAATATCCTCACCAACATGTTGGAGATACACTGTATGATCAAAGTGGCAACAAACAAAACTAGTAGATAGAATAAAAGAATCCATCTTCTCATACCAATAATGAGGGGCTTGTTTGAGACCATAGAGAGACCTTCGGTGCCTACAAACAAGAGAAGAATCCTGAACAAATCTAGCTAGCTGCTCCATGTATATTTCCTCTTGTAGATCTCCATGTAAGAAGGCACTCTTCACGTCCATCTGGTATACGGGCCACCCCTGTGATGTAGCAAGAGCAAGTACAAGGTGTATAGAATCCATCTGGGCAACGGGTGCAAAATTCTTAGAGTAATCAATACCTTTAACTTGTGAAAAACCCTTTGCAACAAGATGAGCCTTATACTTGTCAATGGACCCATCTGCTGTGTATTTGGTTTCAGTATACCCACTTACACCTAACCATCTTTCTTCCTTTAGGAATATATACCAAATCCCAAGTATGATTGTTCATCAAAGAAGAATACTCAGCTGTCATCACATCATCCCACTTCTGTATCCCATGAGCCTTTGAAAAATGATTGTGGATCCTCATAAACTACCTGACACAAAAGTATCGAACCAGTAGAATGTGCATGATGATGCCTAATGGGTGGAAGATCCTCTATGAAAGGTGTTTCCTCAGAAAATATAGTACAAGCCCACTTAGGCATAGTGACTACATCAATGGGAATAAGATCCTCAACAACATCTATATCCTCCTCATCAATCTCCTCAAAGAAATAATCCTCGAGATGAGATGAAGAAGGAGGAAGCATGGAAGAAGAAGAAGATTCATGAGGAGTGAACCGCTCATCAAACTAAACATGTGTTTGGAAAAGCACATCATGTGTATCAAGATCTAAAATACAATAAGCTCTCATGTCCTCACAATACCCTACAAAGATAAAAGGTTTACTCTTCTTATCAGAAGTTTTCCTTTTCTTCTTTGGCACAAAGGCCCAAGCATGGCTCCCAAAGACTCAAATAAATGAGACATCTGGCTTAGTGTTGGACCAAGCTTCCTCTTGAGTCAAATGCTTAACTTCTCTGTGTGCTGTGTGATTCTGAACGTAGTTAGCACAATTAACTGCTTCTGTCCAATAGATAGGAGGTATATCTATAGAATGTATCATATAGTTAGCCATTTCCTTCAAATTTCTATTCTTCCTTTCTGTTAATCCATTATGTTGTGGAGTATGAGGAACAGAATGTTGGTGAATAATGCCTTGATTTGACAAAAATTTAGAAAACTCATTGTTGAAGAACTCCCCCCCCCCATTATCAGTATGAAGGTTCTTTATGCAACTAGAATATTGTTTCTTGACCAAATCCTTGAAGACATTGAAGTGTGAAAAAACATCACTTTTGTACTTAAGAAAATAAACTCAAGTACACCTTGAGAAATTATCAATAAACATAAGTGCATAGTTAGCTATATTGAAAGATGGGGTAGGGAAAACAATCAACTCGCTATTCACAAACTCAAGTGGTGAAGAAGCTCTCTTAGACAAATTCTTAGGAAAAGGATCTTATGTTGTTTCCCTAATGCAAAACCATGAAAAAATCCCTCAAGAAAAGAAACTCTAGGAAGACCATCTATGATACCATGAGTGCTCAAATCCTTCAAATATCTATAATTGAGATGTCCAAATATTTCAACTCTCTAAATCTACATGAGAAACCAGTCCTAACCCTATAGAAGAAGTGTCATCAAAAATATTAAAGTGATATAGTCTAGAACTATGATCAACAATACCCTAAGCAACCAATGAATGAAGCTCCAATAAAGTTCGTACTTCTGCTCCATGTGGTGTAAAATTCACTATGTTTCCTTTACCAAAATGACAAATTTGATATACATAAAGCAAATTTGTAGTGATGTTAGGAACATATAGTGCATCTTGGATATTTCCACCATCAAGTTGTATATCACCTTTTCCCTCAACAAAAAGAAAGGAAGAATCTCCAACCTCAATTTTGGAAGTAGAACTCAAACCTAGAGAAACAAAAGACTCTTTAGAAGAAGTCATGTGATGAGAGGCACCAAAATCTATAACCCAATTGTCTGCAAGTTGTGACTGAGATATTCCAACAACATTAAGTTCTTTTCCATGTTGATTAGAAGGATCTGGAGTGGAGATAGAAATTTTTTGTTTCTTGACTGCATCCTCTAAGGCTTGCATTCACTTATAACACCTATGTTCTTCGTGATTACTATCCCCACAAAAATAGCATGAATGGATAGGCTTATTCTTGGATTTAGAAGACTCCTTGGGTTTTGAGTTGTTTTCTTTGGGTTTAGGAGCATTTTGAGATCGAGAAAGTGTGGATATGGTTTTACTATTTGGTTTTCCCTTGCCCTTAGGATTAGATGCAACTAATGCCTTTTGAGAGGTGGAAGACTCAAGGTGAGACAATTTGGATTCTTCCCTAGTAATTCTTTCACAAAATGTTTCTAAGTTAGGCATTTTGAATGTGTCACCTAAGGCATCCATGCTAGAGAAAAAGGTAGAAGAAAATATTTGGAATGGTCCTCTCAACTTGGATAGAATCAAGTAAACACACTCTTCATCTTTCTTATCTCTTCCACTCCCCTTCAACTGTGTCAAAAAATGCTTGAACTTGGTAAGATAGTCTATAATTATTTGAAAATCTTCAAGATTAAGAGAGGTGATCTCAATTTCAAGTTGCATGGCTCTCATATGATCCACATTACCAAATAAATCCTCCAATTTCTCCCATGTTTTGAAAGGAGAGTTACACATTTACAAATGAAACAAAATATTGTCACTTACATAAGTTCCTATCAAACCCATACACTCATCAAATTTGCATTGGTACTAAATTTTTTTCATATCCTCTAGTGAACACTGGTTGTTCTCAAGAAGTTAAAGCGCATAATCCTTTCCACTTAATTATTGTTTCCATTCTTGGTTTCCATGTGTGGTAATTATGTGTTGTTAATGTCTCAACATGATCTAACGCAGAAGTAGATAAAGATGTCATCCTCAAAAAATCACCGGAAGAAATGCAAGAACCAAGCAATGTAACAAGACCCCCAAACAATGTAACAAGAGCCCACCTAGATGTTGGCACTTTATAATGACTGCGTGTTATAGTATGGCACTTTATAATTATAGTATGATTCTGAAAATAAATATTTACAATGGAAAGAGCATTAAAACATGTACTTTTGTAAAAAATGGCACTCAAAATGGAGTTACTGATCAAAAGATACAAGTTTTTCAATAAGATGCTCTACTATTTATTTTAGTTTCCACTAAAATAGAATAAAATTCTCTTTCCTACCTCTCCATCAAGTTCCAAGAAAATTCTACAATCCTCTTAAAATCTAAGCCAAACAATTTCAAAGCACTCCAAAAATCTCCAATTCCAAAAGTGCACAAGAAGAGAAAAGAACAAGTAACCCCCATTCCAACCAAAAATCACCAATAAATAAAAATAGAATGTGAGGATGCTGAGGTGGCTCCATGTAGGATGCCACTTCATCAATTCCCCATTCCCACACTCAATTCAACACACCAAAACAAATAAAATCAATGCACACACAAGGACTATGACAACCCACATGGCTCAAAACTTGCACACCATGCTTTCAAGGGACATAATAAATTGGGGTACAAAGAAAGTCTAATAATTATCCCTCTTTAACCCTCAGAAATGGACAAAAACATCATAAATAAGCATCCCAGCCCATAGGTAGGGTTGTTGGGTAAATTTAAGAGGCATGGCAAAAGCCTTGCCTTTCCCACAAGCCACCAAAAATACCCCCAAAGTCAAAAGACGAACTTTGAAGTTGGGGTGGAGTAAAATACTCACAAACCAACATAAAGTTTACTTACATAAGGACTACCAAATATTATCATAGCTATTTGTCACATCTCTAATTTAGTTACATAAATCAAGAAGGGTTAAGCTTAATTAACACACATTTACACATGTTAATAAAGTGACAAAATTTCCAAATTTTAAATACACAAATAATAAAATTAAGCACATATTAAAATTAAATAAAGGGAAAACAATTCACCCCATGGCCACATATGTGAAGTCACCCCCATGGGAGACCTCCAAACTAGACATGCAAAACACTACACTATGCAACTTTACACAAGTTCTAAAATTTGTCCTCATTGCTCAACACCCAACATCCTTATGTGGTTGGTCCCATATCCCCTTTCATGTATGTGATAAAAGTCCTGCACATAACAAAATACCTCTTTCTCCTTTCAGTCGTATTAACAACATAGAGAATATATATATATATATATATATATATATATAACATCCGACTAGCAATTCTACTATCCATCAATTATCAAAATCTAACCCTAACATTCATGAGATTACAATTATACTCCAAACATCCCAAAACATAACATGTCAGTATAACATTCACATCATGAAAATCAACATATATCAAGTTGTTTAAAATCACTATCTAATGCATCATAATAGAACATAATGTCAATAGTCCAAATATGAGTGAAATTTACCATCTACTAATCAATGTATCATAATAAAAAATGTTTGAATATCAATCCAATAATATCAATATCAAGATGAAATAGTGTCAAAGAGGAGTGGACACTACATCCCCCTCCCTTTAGACTCAACTTCCTCCTAGAAGTCACTAGAATAGATGAGGAAATTGAGCTCACAAAATAGCGGAATCCTTCTAAGTGGCTATAGTCTCTATGTACCTATCCAACTAAACCCACACCTAGTCAATCTCACGGCCTCAAAGGTCCAAGGTCCTATGCTCTATGATGCACATGGGCCCCATTGAAACCTTCCCCTACTCCTACCCCTGTAATGCAGTCCAATCCAAAATATGAGAGGGACCGGGAATATATCTCCTAAGCACAGATACATGAAATACAACATACATGTGAGACAATTTGGGTGTAAATTATAGATGATAGGACAAGCAACCGATACACTCCAAGATCTCGAAGGGACCCACAAATATAGGATCTAACTTAGAGCCTTACCCATAATGAATAGAAATCTTATGAGGCCTGACACAAGAAACACCTTCATGCCCACCTCAAAACTACGATCTTTCCTCCTCAAATTTGCATACTTCTTCTACCTATCCTGAGCCTCTTGAAGCTTCTAATGAATCAAGACAACCATCTACTCCATATCTTATACCAAAGCTAGCCCGATAGAAACCTTTTCCTCTAGTCTATCCCATCTCAAAGGTTCCCTACAGTCTCTACCATACATCGAACTATGAAAAAATGTTGTTCTAGGAAAAATCCACCAAATATAGGTACTCCGCCCACCTAGACAGAGTGGTCCATGACATACATCTACAATATATCCTCTAAGATTTGATTTACCTACTTTGTCTATCCATCTATCTCTAGATGATAATTTGTACTAAAGTTGATGCTCATCCCAAGAACCTGATGCATGGTGGTCTAGAAGTGAGAAGTGTATAAGGGATCGTGGTCACAAATGATCTTCCATAGAATACCATGTAGTCAAAAAATATCATCAAGGTATACTGGTGCTACTGCACTAGCTGTATAGGTGGTCTTCACTGAAGATAAATGAGCCACTTTCGTCAATTTATCCACCATGACCATGATGGCATTGTGGCAGTATCTCCACATCGGTATCCCTATAATGAAATCCATGGAAATGGTGTCCAATTTCTACTCTAGTATGGCATGGGGGTGGAGAACGCCAGATGGATGTTGATGCTCGGCCTTCACCCTCTGACACTCTGAACAGCATGATACAAACTGAGCCACATCCCACAAAATACATCTCTAATGATAAATATGTCTCAAAGTGGTGCACATATTCGTCACCCCTGGATGGGCTAAATAAGGTGCACGATGAGCCTTTGCCAAGATATCCTGTCTTAATCCTCCATCTCTAAGAACATATATCTAACCTCTGTGTCTGAAAAAGAAAATCTTCCTCTAATGAGAAACCATAAAAATTCCCCTCAAGGGGTCTCTTAGACCCAATCTCAGATCTAGATGCAAGGTAGAAGCTGTCGTAAGGAAGCTGCTGTAAAATCATTCTCCATAAATTTGTACTCACTAAGGTAGCCATAGCCACATGTCTCATTTTACCCAGGGTACATCTGTAACCACATTCTCCTTCCCCTTCACATGCTCTATCTCCATATCGTACTCACAAAGAAACTCCATCCAACACCACTCATGAGCATTGAGATTGGGCTACGTGAAGAGGTGGCGAAGACTCAAGTGATCAGTCCTGAGTATGAATCTTTGGCCAAGAAGAAAGTGTCTCCATCAAAGTAACGAATGAACAACTATTGTAAGATCAAATTCATGAGTCAGATAATTGAGCTCATAATCCTTGAGTTTGCTAGAATCAAAAGCTACAACATGACCCTCCTACATCAACACACCTCGTAATCCTGCCAAAGAAACATTTGTGAAAATGAATAACTTACCCTAAGGGTTTGACACTGCAAAAATATGTGTTTTTTTAAGTCATTCCTTCAGTGTCCTGAAGGTCTGCTCATATCTATCTGACCAAATGAACTTCTTCCCTTTCTGCTGAAGGGAACTGATGGGATGCTCAATTCGAGAGAAATCCTGAACAAACCTCCTATAGTAACCTGTCAATCCCATGAAATTGTGCACCTTGGTCACACTAATAGGTGTTGGCCAATCCATAATAGCTCTAATCTTGTAAGGATCGATCGTGATACCTTCCCCAGAAGTAATGTGGCCCAAATATTTAACCTCTGTCTGGAAGAATGCACACTTATCCAGGTTCCTGTATAGTTGCTACTCACTGAAAGACACTGCAGAACCTAACGAAGGTGTTCCTCATGCTCCTCACGTGTCAAACCGAATGGCACAACTATGAACTCGTAGTGGCCATATCTCGTATGAAGAGTTGTATTGTGGAAACCTACCTCTTATTTTTAATGAGGATAGATATATTTAATTGCAATCCTCAGAGGATGGTAACTAGACTTAATATGTATCTTGGAAAACATTGTAGACCCCTTCATCTAATCAAACAAATCATCGATGCAAGGAAAGGGGTAATGATTTGGGCTCATTGTAAGGAGGGAGTTGATTGTTACTTTGTTTAGATGCATGTAGTCCACACACAACTTTAAGGATCTATCCTTCGTTTTCACAAAAATACTGGTGCACCCAAAGAAGATATACTAGGATAGATTAGGCCTTTCTCAAAAATTGGCTCAAAAAGGCCCTCAAGTTGTAACTTTATCTCTCATAGCTCAAGGGTGGTCATCTTATATGGAGCGTGTCAGATAGGCTCCACCCTCGGAACCAAATCAATATGATAGTATATCTCATGTATATCTCATACTGGTGCACCCAAAGGAGATATACTAGGATAGTGGGGGAGGTAACCCTAGTAACTCACATGGAATAACATCAGCAAACTCCCCCAAAATATGATGATCATCAAGTGAAGGTCCACTAGCCCTATCCTCTGACCTATCACTAACTGTAGTAATATATAACTAACACCTACACTATGCACACCGCTTAAGTTGCATAGCGGAAATAGTGTAAATAGAGATGGGTCTTCGAACTCCAACTAATCACCGACTCAACCCCCAAATAGTCTGCACAAGATATAACCTTACTATAAAAGTAAAATCTAGCTCTATGTGTAGATAGCCAATCCATGCCCAAGATAACCCCATAAGAACCCAAAGGAAGGATACAAAGATCCAAGGTAGTGGTGAAGGGTCCTAGGTCCCATTACACACTCCTTGACAAAGGTTTCTACTGAGATCTTGGCTCCAGAAGCCATATCTACATCCCAAATAAGTCCCTACCTAACTACCACTAGCCTGTATCGCTCTACTAAAGATGGTGTAATAAAAGAATCAGGCGAGCCATAATCAAACAAAATAGAGGTAGGGGATACCACCAATGCTACATGTAGACTCTATCATTGTGCCCTAATGATTTTCCTAGTGGTTATTGACCGCTACGTATATCCAATGGCTACATCCCATGTCGCCAACTATAGGATTTGAAATCAGTGCCTTACACTTATTATTAGTGATCTATGGGAACTCTCTCCAATGGTGTCAAAGTACACCGTATCCACAACAACTACCTAATCACTTCCAATGAGATGTGGCTCCATCAGGTACTCTAGTGGTCTGTGTTGTGGATCCTAATGATCCTATCATGGACAGTTGTGGTCACTCCAAATGAGCTCCTATTGATTGAGCTCTAGGTGCTCCCTATGTCCTGATAGGACCCCTAGGAGGATGCCTTCTACTCTTTCCTCTCTGATTATAAAATCTCTGTGGAGGTATAAACAGTGGATGATTCTTCTACTACTGCTATTGGGGTGGTTTGTGTGGTGGCCTAAAATAAGACTATGCAGAACCATGTCTGCCACAAGGAGGAGGAGGTGACCCCCTTGACCTATTATCCTGCATCTGTTGAATATGACTCCTCACTCTATCTCTAACATGTTGTGTCTTCCCCTAGTCTTCTCTGTAATGTAGGCCTTCTCAAAGGCCTCGGCTAAGGTCTATGGACAATGAATGCATACTTCACCTCCCAAATCCAATTTCAGGCCATAGATGAACCTATGAATCCTAACCTGGTCATCCTACATATAATCGACATACTGAAGCAACTCCATAAACTGAATCTCATACTCGGCTACTGTCAAGGATGCCTGATGCAGGTCATGAAACTCATTTATCCTCTACTAAATAAACCTCTTGAATATGTATCTACTCCTAAACCACTCCTCAAAGAGTTCCAAAGTAAATTTCACTAATTCTATGTGGATCTTCTATTCCTCAGTCCTCCACCAAACCCCTACTTCATCCCTTAGGAGATGAATCGCAACACAAGACTTTGTGTTGCTAGTACATGGGCAAAGCTTTGAAACATCTACTCAAGCTCACTAACCCAACCTCTACCTGAAAACCTCCTTTGTCACTAGCATAATGAGATGGACGTAGCTTCAGGATCTCTCTGATATGATCTGCATCTAATGACCGTCGACCCTAATTCTCTCTACATGCTCATCCCTCGGCCTAAGGCTCCTAGGTTTTTCTTTGTATCATGTAACCCTATCTCCATGCTCCCTCTGAGGTGAATCTCCCCTGGCTAAATCCACATGGGATTTATCTTCCCTATGCTCATCGTTTTATCTCGAAGGGTTTTTGAGCCTCATGTGATGGCTCCCTATCATGTTGGCTAGGTCGTGCCCCTAATGTCCCACCTTGTATAGCTGCATTGACATCCTGTAATTTTTGTATTATTTGACGCAGTATAGCAGAAAACTACCTGCTTTGGAGGTGGTATGTCCAACTCCACACAAAAAATCCCCTTGTCTGATTCTCCCCTCCTGAACAAACTAAGACTAGAATTAGTTTACCACTATAGGTTTTGTTTCAGTTTTCTACGTTTTCTACATTTTAAAATATCATGCAAAGTTTTGTGATCTAGATGTAGGTTGTATTAGGTTAACTGTTTGTGTTTTCAAGTGTGCCCAAGGGTCCAAGTCTTAAACCCATGACTCTGATACCAAGTGTAAAGCCCTAATTTTCCCGTACAAAACCCAAGACAAAACCCAAGGATTAGTTAGGAAAATTACGAAATAATTTTTTTGTGTTAAACGGGTTGCAACAGAATAACCTCCAACTAGATTTAAATAATTTGTGGTTAATAAATTCTTCATTTTGATTAAATATTAATAATTATTATTTAAATCCAATCATGAGGCTTAATTCCCTTCCTAGGGTTCTCAATAAAACTCATTAATTAAATCTTATAAGCCATTAGCTGAAATCCCCTTGTTACAATGTTTATTTAATTTAGTATTATAATTCTAATCTCATTCATTGATTTAATATTCTATGGCTAAGGTAAAACTTACCCTAACCTTATGATTTAGTTCAAATATATTTTAATCTCTATTGTAAACATTGTCTAGTTATCATTGTGTAAGTTTAATTTAATTAATTCCTAAACTCAAGGCCTTTATAAAAAGTCACTAAAATAACAAAATAAGCTCACATTTTAATCTTACCCCCTAACACCCCTTTAGTGGACCAATTCACAAGTTACACATACATTTTATTTAAAAACATATTCCCACCAAATTCTTCACCTAAATTTTGTAGGGTTAAATCACAACCCTTAGATAGATTCAGTTAGGGCCTTTGGATCTTAGGGATTCAAACTAACCCTAATCATCCTTATGAAGTGCTCTTATACATTTCTTTTGGCTTCATTTTTCATTTTCGTTTTGCATGTTTGGGAGAAGAAGGGGAGTGGAGGCCATGGAATGATTCTCAAGCTCAAGGATGGATACACATTTTTATTACTTATTCCATTTGTAACCCTCCTCCAGGGTTTGTTTATAATGTTATTTATTATTGTACAATTTATTTGCATTTTCCCTATTGTGGGTTTGGGCCTTTTTTTGGCCCCTATTTAAATTTTTTTGAACATGTAATACCACAATGTTTGGGTGTATATATGTATATATACATATATATTATATATGTTATATATGTGTATATATATACATATAGGTGTATATAATTATAATGTTAACTATACATATATGTTATGGAGATATATATGTATATATACATATTTATATATATATATATATCAGTTATGTATAATACATATTCTGTAAATATACATTCTATGTATATAACATAAAATAATAATGTATATACCTCTATATGTAATATACTATCTATGATATATCATATATATGTATATCTATATATTTTATATATACATACTATATTATATGTATAATCATATATACATGCTCCTATGTAACAATACATATGTCTATATACTATATATATCTGATATCTATTTATATATACCTATATATAATATATTATACATATATACATCTCTACATATCTAGCCTATACATATATTACAGGTGTTTGTTATAATATGTCTGTGTGTGCTGCTGTGTGTGTGTGTGGTGTGTGTGTGTGTGTGTGTGTCGTGTCCCTCTCCTTCATCTCTATCTATCCTATCATCTCCTCGAGCTCTCCTCTCTCTGTCTGTCCTTTCTCGTCTGTCTGACGACCATCTCTCCTCGCTCTGTCTCCTCTCTCCCGCTCTGTCTCGTCTCCTCTCTTGTCTTCTCTGCTATTGTCTCTGTCTACTGCGCCCCTTGTTTCCCTCCCCCCCTCCCCCCCCCCCCTCCCCCATTTAAAATATGTTTGGGCCGTCATATAACCATTTTGGTCACAATATTAGTGGGGGGGCGGGGGGTTGCCGACACCACCCCCATCCCATATAATATGGGGTGGGGATGCTGTTGGCAACCTCCCGCCCCCCCTTACCCCAAAATTAAAACATATTCCAAATAATGCACAGCCATTGTTGGAAGTTTAGCTTTATGATTATTTTTTAAAAATTTGTCATTATATCAATATTAACATATTAGTATTAAACAATGCAAACATTTTTTTCAATATAATTCCTATAAATATATAGAATTATATTATGTTTAATATAAATAAATTTATAAAACTAATTTATATAATTAAACATTATTATAATCTCTCTCTCTCTCTCTCTCTCCTCTCTCTCTCTCTCTCTCCTCTCTCTCTCTCATCCTCTCTCCTCTCTCTCTCTCTCTCACACACACACACACACACACACACACACACACACACACACACACACACACACACACACACATTATCTTAAATGATCAAGTTGAGTTGAATAGTATAGTGATATACATGTCAAAGTAACTATAAATTTTCTACCTATTCATATAAGAGTAAAATTGAGAAAATTAATAAAATTCCTTATTCAACCTTATATAAATTTGCAAGGAGATGATCTTTTTTTTTTTTTAAATCTAAAAACTCTAAACAACTACCTTCTTTCTTACAGCAAAATATTAGATGTAACTAAAGTTTCAACATTTTCAAGATGCCTACTTTTTAAATAAAAACAAGAATTATTTCCTTTCTTTCGCAATGGAGTAAATGACATTCATTTCAAGCAACCAAGTGTATTTTGAAGACAAGAATATCAATCTTTTAAAATGACACAAATCACACTTTGGAGTCAATTATTTAAGTTGAGTATAAGCTTAGATTTAAAGATATTAAATTTCATTTTCAAAACCATTTCAAGGTTCTTATTCCATATAATAAATACAAGACTTGGTAATTTCATTTTTACAAGAACTAAACCATTTACAATGTAATTTTTCATTCCATAACCTCTTGGTAAAATATACAAGATGGAGGGATTTCATAGTAGCAATAACATTTTATTTTGCTTACTTTCTTAACATACATACATTTTGAATGTTTAATACAAATAAAACTTTCAAAACACATTTACAAGAAGTTAATAATCTTTAAAAGATAATTTAGAATCCCTCCAATTATGTGGCGATAAGATGGAAAACATTTTACAAAAATAGGGTCCCTCTTCATTTTCTTCAAGTGCAACTATGACAAAATATTAACTTGAGCTCCACCATCTTCTCCAAAATCCAACACAACAACAAAATAGGTTAATAGGCAACACTCTCCCACCCAACCAATTATCCAATGATGAAGAGCAACCTTATTCCTCATTGGCACCAGAGCCCCAACAATGAAGCAATGAGGGGTATAAGACAAGCATTGACAACTTTACATGGCTTCCACAACAACATTCAAATAAAACATTCAACACAATACCAAAATCACAACAAACATGCAAGTTCCCAAGCACAAAATCTCAATACTCAAGCCAAGAAAGAGAAAGTAACATGGGGGATCTACTTATGCCTCCAAGAAACTCAATCACATACCCACAAGAATCTTATGCCTCCCTCCAAGAAAAATAACTCTTATGCCTCCCTAAAATCTTATACCTCCCTCAATAAAACAAACAAGATAAGCACAAATTTCACTTATCAACAAGGTGGGACACCCCAACCCAACTCCCTCCTAAAATACCCAATAATACTATTATGTCTCCCTCCAAAATATCCTCATTTCTCTTTTCTCCTACACAACCTAAAGGCCATTCTATTTCCCAAAATCACAAACATGCAACAATCATCCATTCACATTCATTTTCACAACAAAATAAAAATAAGAAAACATGGGGTCTAGTCCCTATCTTGCCATGGCAAGAGACTCCAATCCACAAGCACAAGCTCCGAGCCTTTCAAAGTCCAAAGAAAACACAATCCAACTCAAAGCTCCAAACAAACACTCCAAAAGTAAACTCCTCCAAAAATGCAAGAGACTAAATAAAACAAGTAACCCCCAAATCATCAAACAAACTTGAATAAATATAAAAGAGATGAGATAGAGGTGATGTGGCTCCATGTATGATGCCACATCATTTATCCTCTACTCCACATCACAAGGTCAAATCCAATCCCCAAAGCACAATAAATTGGGTGTTGAGGGAATGTCAACCCTCTTACACACTCAAACTCAAACCCACACCTCTAACAGACACAATTAAAAACATGTGTAAGAAAATGCAATAAACAACACCTTTCAATCTTGCAATCACATAATGGGGTCTATTTTTGACCCCTTAACTCATAGGGGGTAGTTGGTAGGTGAAATCAAGAGGTGTGGGACAAGCTTAACTTGTCACACAAACCTCCAAAAATGGCCATTAAGGATAAATCCAAATTTTACATGCTAGGTTGAGAACACAAACACTCAAAAGCAATCAAATCCTTCCAAATCCAACACAAACCAAGAACCACCTAATCAAATTAATTACCCCCACTTTGGTCACATCCTAAATTACACTAATAAATCAAATTTAATCAACTTAAATGGAGCAATTTAACAAACAATAAAAAATAACGACTTACAATACTAAAATAATGCAATACTCACAAAATAAATAAAACAAAAAAGGAAACAACATATTTACCCAAGGTCACATTAGAGGTCACCCTCCCAACAGGGACCTCCTAACAATCTAACAACATTAACAAGCAACATACAATTACAAAAGTACAGTACCTAGTTTGTCAGTACAGTAGTAGCTCTAGATCATTAAATACTTATGTCAATCCATACATATAATCCATCATATAAGTCGCATCATGTTAAAATTCTAACACATCTATATTGTCTATCAAATAAGCTAATCAAATATAGTAATGTCCATCTATCAATGTCTAGATATCAAATATGATAACAATCTCGATGGCTCCAAACCAAAGTAAGAAAAATCATAGCAATATCAATGTTGAAGAGGAGGTGGGCACTACAGTCTGATATTATTGTAAACTAGGTTTTGTTTATATGATCTGGGAAATTTTTATTTGGCTTGTCTGACTTGTTAAATTTGTTGCTTCACTCTCTATAAAGCAATTGGATGAGTTTCAGGTGATCGTAGGATTTGTTCAAGATGCAAAATGACTTAAGACGGTGTGTATTTAGATCCATATCTACAAGGAGATTTGAGATTTGGAGAATAATTTTTTGGTAATGATCACAACTTCTAAGAAGAATTTTTCTGTACCATATATAATTCAACTGACTAACTTTGGAATAACCTAATATTAGATCTCACTTCTTGAGCGATGACAGTAGGTGTAGGTGTGATTTACTGAAGTAGTGTTTATATATATATATATCACTTCCTTCCATGCTTCTATAGCTCTGGAGGCATGGAAATGTTTCAAATATTCCATTTAACAGTATTGGAGACCTTGTAGATGGTGTATTTCAATATGATTAAATAGATTTTTTGATACCAATGTTTTTTATTCTAGAATGCTTTCCATTTTGTCATTTTTAGAATTTCAATAGAATGTCTAATGTATTATAAACTTCTATTCATTAGGCATGTTTGGATTTTATATTTTCATATACATGGGATTGTCAGTTTCAAGAATGGATACATTTGAAAACATTGGGAATTCTTCATAGTATTTTCATACATCTGGTTGTGTGCATTTTCCAGGACACATATCCCCATGTTATGGGGGGATTTTTTCTATATTTTATAGTTCAAAATCAGAAAGGGACTTCTCAGTCTTCAGTTCTATGTTTACATTATTTTCTTTCTAAGCACCTTTTCCTTGTTATAGTATGGATAAGACTGATAAGAGTTTGATTTTTATGTCAAATTTTTTCGTTTTGCAAATGAGTGAATATGGTGTTTTAATTTGATGTTGATTTGAGTTATCTTCCAAGACTATACACATTCTATTTCAATTTTTTAAACTCATGCAACAACTTCACTTATAGAATCAGCTAAATGCCAAAGCCGCAAATACTACAGTTCAAATATCGCAAGTGTTGTTTTTGTACATGTAAACAATAGAAGAGTAAGTATGAAGATTAAATTGTTTATGTTTACATCTCCTCTCTTACATTTGCAGAACCATTTCACTTTCTCATATAGTCCCAATTCTATTTTTTCATTAGTTTTGATTTTTTGCAAGTGGCATCTATTACCCATGGCAAACAATCTGAACATCGAGTTTCTCGCCACTTTGATTTTTTCTCTCGCTCTCTCTCTAGCAGCGCCCTCAAATTATTCCATCATGAACTATGATTTCTTCAAAGATCCCAAAATTTTGCTTTCCTTTCCCATTTGCTTTCCTATGTCGTGTAAAATTCTGATCGCAAATTGTACATCTTCAAAGAATAATTTCCAAAAAATGTAATTACATTATAATGGTGTCATTTCTTCTTTCCTTGTTTTTTTTTTCCATTTCGTATATGATATTCTACACTTCTCAACATACGCTTCATGATCTTCGCCTCGTCTTTCAAACTCCCGTACGTGCCTGCCTATTGACGTTCCCATTGCGCACTCATGGTGCAATTGCTAGGTATAACAATGTTACAAGTTTGTGCTTTTACTTTTTTCTTCTTATTTTCAAATGTTCATAAAGGTAACTTTAAGTGTTTATTCATAAATTACCTCTTTTTGAAATATTTTTTCTCATTTAATTAATTATTAGACATTTTTCTTTTGACAAGTTTGCTTGGTCATTAGCTTGAATTACGAGGAGCATCTGACAATTTATATTTAGAAATAGATGATTGATGATATGTCATTTCATGATTATGTTAGGATTTGACCTGAAATTTGACAATTTGCACTGCTTGTCAAAAGGACTATCTATGATAATTTAATTGTTTATTTACCTGCTAAATTATGTTTTAAGTACTATTCCAGTTTGTCAAAAAAAAATATATTTTAAGAAATATTAATTTTGAAAGTTTTTAAAAATGATAAATATTTATTTTTCTAAATAAATACATTATATATAAATATATTAAATCATCTAAATGAAGAAACCATTGATAAATTATAAGATGATTTCTTTTTTATGATTTCTTGATCTAAAAAAGATAGTTGTTTGGATGGGTGAGTGAATAAATGTAGTTTTTTTTGTTTTAATGACCTACAGTCCATTAATAAAACTTTCTAGAGACATACTAATCTAAAGGCAATTTGGGAGAGGAAAATCAAATCCCAAGAGAATTGAAAAGTCTTAATATTTTTTAATGGACTTAACCAATTATTATATTATATAAATCAATATTGGTAATCATATAGACCAACACTTATGTCTAATACAATTTGTAACTGTGGTGGCTCATTTACTTTATAAACATCCTAAAAATAAGATAATCATGTTCACAGAAATATTAACGCCAAAAGATAGTACAAAAATAATTTAATGAAAAACAGGGATGAACCTCATTTTTATCTCCCGAGCCTCCTTACTTCATATATGTTATCTACCTAACATTTTGTTTGCTTTTTAAAATTACAAAAATAATTTATAAAAAACAAGGATGGTCTCATATTTATCTTACCGAACATTTTGTTTCCTTTATAAAATTACAAATTACTCCCTTTTTTCTGCAGAAGAAAATAAGCCATCGAAAATCCTAACAATAGTTGGAGGCCGCATTCACATGAAATTGAATGCAATAGTGTATATCTGTGTATGATGTGACATTATTTTGCAATGAAAATTCCCAAACTGATCAATCCTGGACCGCATGTTATTGTTTATACACTATTTTGCATCATGTTTTTTTACTTACAGTGCCGAAGCAAAAAGATAGGAGACCTTCACAGCGTGAGTGGAGTATGAAGATATTCTTCACAGCAACGATTTTGAAAAGAAAAACAACAACATAATACGAAAACAAATTGTAAAATATCAGAGTACTTTAATACATAGCTCACACTATTGATATATAGTCTCGGCAAAACATCTTAGTATAAATATAAACCCAAGTCAAAATATCATATACCAGCACCACGGTCCTTCAGCTCGGAAACCACATAGGCATATTTAAGCAAGTCTATAGCCCATGCAAGTTCCTCTATGTCCTTATCATTGCAAATAGAGAATAAATCGGTGTCATTCGCCATTATGTAATGAGCAGCGTCCTTAGTTAGCTTCAAATCATATGTATCAGTTCCTTTATTGTCTGTTTGTCAAAGAGATTTTTGGTCTGTTTTACAACGATATTCTCGAAAACAAACGCATCCAGCTTGGACAGCAACAACTTTACCTGGTAAGTATGAGAGAGCTTCAAAAGATCCTTGTAATTGCCTTGCATATCTTTATCGCTCACTTCAGCGGTATAAAGAAACTTCAGGAACAATCTTAGACTCTCCCCTTTTACATCCTCTTTTGATATTTTAGACATCTTTTCCCCCGAATCTGCCCGAAGCCTTGACCGAAAAACATCCGACTTGTTTGCCTTAACAAAAAATGAAGCACAATACATCATAATATATTCCACGAAATTAATCAGATATGATAATTTGAGGTGAAAAATGAGACGGTTAGAGATAAAAACGTAGAATGGCAGATTAAAAAATAATAATAATAATTTACCAAAATGAGACGGTGAGCGTAAAATCGTGAACCATTTGGAGTTCAGAGTAGTACATCTGCGCACTCAGATTGATCCCCTGGAACAAAAGACCATTCCCTCAGAAATTCTAACTCTTCAACTTGATCTTTAGTTAGACTGTTTCCCATTCACATTGTATGACTTTTCCTTTTCTTGTTCGCTACGGAATGATTTGCATATGTAGGGTGGAATTCGTTATAACACTACTATAAGCGGGGGTGTATTGAGACTATTTTTGTCTCTAATTAATAGACTCTTATACTTTTGTCTCTAATACACTATGTGACATGTTTGTATCTAATTAATACACTCTTATACTTTTGTCTCTAATACACTTCCTAAAATGTGACATGTCCCTTTAATATAACATTTTTTAATTAATGTTTTTTTGCATATTTCAGGTATGTGGCGATTTCATGCAAAGGGGGAAAAATGCGGGCAAATGAGCATAGGTAATTTGCGGGAAAACTTCAGTACTGGGCGGGAGATGGCAATATAGATGATTTCATTGTCTGCATGCATTAGGCATGCCAATAGCAAGCAACTGGTGCGGATCTTAGGCCGAGCAGGTATCCGAAGGACGCTGAGCACTAGGTATTCGTCAATCCAATTTGGTTGCCTTGTTTTTCTGTACAGGTCTGCATTTTATATCTTTCATGATGCCTTGGCCGTTTTTGATGATGCCCCCTATTCATGCTTGACCTGGTTTCGGGTTCAATATTTCTGGTAAAGTTTTATTGCATATTTCTGATGATTGTGCTCAGAAATGGCGAGGGTTTGGTTTTGGGGTTGGGCGGTTTGTTTTATGGCATGTTTTACTAACGACAATACAGTGGCTTTTGTTTGTATGAAGATGGTATAACTAGGGTAGGGCCCTGATCTGCAAAAACAATGGATGATATACAGTTTCAGAAAGACCAAAGTCATCCTCAACCATGGAGGAATAACAAGACTGTATTTTAAACACCATGTCAGGGAATACCTCCTAACCAAGCTTAATAGAGATATCGAGATGGCCACCTTCAAAGGTAGAAACTTTTCAAAACTTTTTGCCCAGCTGTAGCACACATATCATCTCAAAGTAGCCAATCCAAGAAAGCCTCAATCAGGATAAGATTGGGGGATCCCATATCAGAAACAACCATCATGCCAATTACCAATGAGCAGTAAAACCGGCATGGCAATCCACCTTTATCATGGATTGAAGCAACCAATCCAAAATAGAATGAGGTTAATGTCAAAAATAAGAGTCTTTGGCATTAGAGATTAGGGCCCATATCAGAATCCCATAAAACCATCATGCCATTTGACCCATCTCAAGTTATACAAGGGAAATTTCATAAACTATTTACGAAGCCTATCACATAGTAAGATTACCAGACCCAATTCAGATACAACAAGAATTTCAATCTGTGTTGTCTTTGAAAAGAATATGCTTGAAGTATCTTACAACTACCCATCTAATTTCCCTTGGATTTTGGACCATAGTTCAATTGTGTATTTCCCATCTCCTAATATAGCTTGTCTGTCTCATCATCCTACAGGATCGATTAAAGAATTTACCATCCCTTCTTTTAACCATCTTATCCTTGGCTTTTACTTCTGGAAGATGTCCTCACTTCTATAGCCACTGTCAAGATTTTGAGCTGTTTCTTCATCTTATTTTTTAAGTTTCTCGTTGAAGGCCTCTTGTTGGATTTTTTTCTCTCTCTTCCATTTGGGCTTTAAAGATCTCCTATTTAAAAGTTTTGTTGAAAACTTCCTTCCAAATTTGCAAGCCTGCCTTGACTTCTTCAGCTTCCCAAAAAAATAATACATTTTAGATCATTTCTTTTGACTCAGAATCAGCAAAGTCTAGGTGGCCTAACCGTATCTATTCAAATTTAAAGGGACTCTTTATAGTTGGAGACCTAACAATGCAATGGTGGCAGGTCATTGTCTGGTCCTCCTTTGTCCATCACTTCTGACATCAGCATGTAATTGGTGCTCAACCATTTAGTTGTTCCTAAGAATTTGTCAAGTCGCTTTGCATTGAAGGCTACCATTCTGCCTATTTGGAAAATAAATCATCCTAATGTCGGTAGCAAACTTCTACAAATATTCTCTATCTTGTGCTGTGTGGAAATTTCCCCTTGTGTTTTTGAGCAATCCAATAAGAAGTTACGGTCATCTCCGATGATCCAATTCTCTATAAGGGTGTTTGCACCACAAAAGCTTGTCCCACTAGGTTTTCCTTGTCTTGTACTGTTTGGGCCATAGAAATTGGCTTGAAAAAAGATAGATTAGACTTAGTACTTGTTATATGGCATGTGTATCAATTAGTATTGGAATCCATACAATGGCATGACACCTCTCCATGGTCCCAAACTATTTCTGATCCTTTGGATAAATCTTCTGCTTCTGCTCCCATTATTTCCATGCATTGCCATAATGATAGGCTCTGCTGCTAAAGCATCTATTTACTACACTTCATTTCATGTAGGATAATAATGGCTTGGTTTTCTTGTACAATTTTCTTATGAGTAGCCTCTTCTTTTGTGGGGTGTAGCCCCCCATAATATTCTGCGAAATAATCTTCATTTGGAAGATTTAATTCTCTTTGAACCCCCTAGTACGAACTCTAACTCTATCTGGTTACCTAAACCCAAATTTGCTATTATCTCCTTTTGTATCTTATCATTGATGCAATTCTACTCTTTTTTTTGGGTAGTTACCTGGAGATTTCATGGCATTTTGAGACTATCTCATTTCCAATCTCTTTAATCTTGGTCTTGGAGATTGTACATGCATCTAGTTATCTCTTGATTGACCTCCTTTGTCCATCACTTTTGACATCGGCATGTAATTGGTGCTCAACCATTTAGTTGATTCTAAGAATTTGTCAAGTCGCTCTGCATTGAAGGCTACCTTTCTTCCTATTTGGCAAATAAACATCCTAATGTCTGTAGCAAACTTCTACAAATCTTCTCTATCCTGTGCTGTGTGGCAATTTCCCCTTGTGTTTTTGAGCAATCCAATAAAAAGTTACAGTAATCTCCGATGATCCAATTCTCTATAAGGGTGTTGTATCACAAAAGCTAATGCTATTCTCAACACAATAAGTATGCTCTAGATGAACGCTAATTTCCCTCCAACCTAAATGTATTAAGATCATTGCACTGCCCAAGATATCTATTAGAATACCGACATTGTCAACGACTTTGTTGGAGTAACTGGAAAGGATTTATAAGAGATCCAGATCAAAAGTACCCAATTGCTTCGTAGATTAACAACCAGCATTGTTATCCTTATATATTTGACTATCTCTCTGTAGACTGGAATCACAAAAAATATGTTTTAGCATAAGACCTCTGTAAGTTTGCGGAGGAATACTCATTGAGACCAATAATATATCATCTAAAATCATCACATCCTCTTCGTTTTATTCATCCACTATAGAGTGTCTATTGTTTTTTTATTACGTGGTAATATTATCTATTCACCAATATAAACATCATTGCAATCATATATCAATAATACAACAGATTTTACCTCAATTAAGAAAGTAATCATACATTATGTAAAGTTCCATCATCAATAACAACATATTCCATTTCCAAGCTGCCACTATCATCATTTGATCATTATAATCTTCAATATTCCCAGTTCTGAGAATCCTTTATAAATTTAAAATATGGAACGTATGTATGCCTGAAACAACCATATAACATGCAACTAGATGGATTACAATTGTCTTGCTGGAAGGTCTGCCAGCTTGACTGATGCAACTTCAGGCAACCTGCGGCTCTCGGAATGCCCCCTGATTTTTGCAGTATGTCTTGTACCATTAGGAAATGCTCAGAACATATGCATATCAGAATGTCCATCTATTCATCCATTCACAATGTGTCAAGTTTGTATGATGGGCCTTTAGTCCCATATAGCCATAAAAACTAATTTAAAATCAATGGACTATTGTCACCTTGCCATAGATCAATGAATTTTTTGCACACTTTGTGGAAAGGAAATAGGACACTGATGTTTATTTTGGTGTCATGGAATTTTTATCAGCCCTGCTTTCAACTCTACTCAAATTAAGTTAGAACCCTTAATTCCTTATCAACTTCCTTTTCATGATAATACTTTCTCAATGAGTAATTGAGTACAAGTTAAAACAGCATTATGCTTCCAACACTTACAATGCCATTTTTATAAGCTTTCAGAAACATTTACGACAGAGGGCATGCAGGAAGAGAAAATCACTCAGTGAAGCTGTTTGAAACATGTATTTCAACTAATCTTCTCAAGCTGGGTTTAGGGGTATAATTAGGAGGAGGAGGATTATTCTTTGCAGCTTCTTGTTTCGAGTAAGGATTGCAGGGGTTGAAGTTTGCCAGCCTTGCAATCTCATCCACCACCTCGACCACATGCTGAAGCCTCGCTACAATTTCCACCAATAGACATGCAAACGTAGCCAATGGAAGTGCCTCTGCAAACTCAACACTGTGTTTTGACATTGGTTTCTCATTAATAATACAATTATCGCACTCTGGAAGAGTATGACTATGAGGCTGTGTTTGTGTCTCACTATTCCTATCATGTTTTTCACCGTGCCATGACATTAATCTTCTCAAAACTTTCTTGTTTGTATCGAAACCAAATTTTACATATTCTCCTTCTATGCTTCCTTTTTCCAAGTATTTTTTAGTGGACCATCTTCTTGAATGAATTAAGAGCTTTGGGTGAGAATGCAAGGCAGCCTGCAGATCCCAGAGTGCAAGTTTCAGTAGCTCCATCATCGACTCTGAATCACATCTTCTCATGTGTTTGATGCTGCACGACACCTCTCGCAATAAAATTAAGTAGAAAACATTAATGAAGAGATAAATGTCCCAATTTTCCTCCGCTGCTTCTCCGGTTAGCGCCATCACTACCAGGGGGCAACATGTGATTAAAAACCATTTCTCCACTAGGAGTGATTGGGTCGGTACTACTTCCAAGTGCTGTTAGCACTACCTCATAAGAACATCCTCCCACTCTTGCTAGTTCCACTAACTGTTCTCTAATCAGTTGTTCTTCATAAACGTCTTGTTGTTGTATGGAATGTGACGCCTCACTCATTCCCATTCCCATGCCCATACCTGTTCCCTGCATGGCCATTCCCATTCCCATTCCCTGCATAGCCATTCCCATGTCCGGAACCGATCCATGTATAGCCATGCCCATTCCTCTTTGCATGTCGAAAGAATTCCCTTGTTGAATCAAGGAGCTAGGATTCAAAATAGTGCCACCACTAGTGTAGCGAGCGAGATTGGCGTGGGCAGCCACCAACTCACATTGCAAATGGTGCACCTGCCTCTGAAGAATACAGATGGTTCCCACCAACCCATACACAGGAGCTTTTAGTCTGGCATCTGCTTCGAACGCTAGGGTATTCACAGTGACTTCCCTCTGATGTTGTGGCAACTCTTTTAGCAGCTTTGTTATGTTGCTTGCGCCGAAAATTCTGTGAACATTGGCAAACTTGAGTGGCTAGTCTGGTGGAAAGTATGGTGCAAACACACACTTTTCCGTGCATTTTCTTCGAAGAAATTTGCACGCCGCACAGGGAGAACCAGAAGATGATGATGCCATTTCTGCACCCAGCATAGTATATAGCACATCAGGTTCGTGCATCAAATCATCTAGCTATTTGCACCAAACAAAATCATATACATGCAACCCAATACAATAAACTCGCTACAAAATGAAACTTAATATAGTATCTAAAGAAGGCACCTCACTAGAAGTCATTGTATGATAGGTATGTCATCTAGGTGAAGGCATAACAAAATTTGAATAATACTAGCACTATCCTGAGAAAATAACCGTCAGAATAAGGAGAAAATGCCTAAGCTTGTGATACAGTGATTAACCCCACTTGTAACCCTAATGAGCACAATATCTCAAAACACAACAATACATGGAATCTAAATAAAATTAGCCTCCAGTTGGGAAGAAGAACATTTGATTGACAAAATCTTCAGTATTGAGACTCAGCTGCCAAAGTGTGCAGTACTGCTTAAATGGTAAATTCGATGAACAGATTAATGAAAATCCTGCATTAAAAAATTTCTCCATCAGAAACCTGTAACAAACATACTTTCTTCAATCTTCCGTCCTGAACTTCAACACATCGTCTATAATCTGCACCTTCCAACTCAGGCATTCAATACTATTTGACCGTGTTGCAAACAGTGTTCTTTATAAGTGGTTACTGATTTTCTTTTCTGTTACCTGAATAACATGATTTTTGAAACTGTAGTTCTCCTTTTCTTTTCTTGTACAGTACTCCACGTATAGAATGCTGATGAGGTACGTTGTCCAGCTGCCCATCAGACCGTAGAATATTTGGAAGAGGATGCCAGACACCATTCCCAGTTGAGAGAATGAATAGGGCAAAGTTAAAAGCACCTGTGCAACCTGCAACAACATGTCCATTCTATAAACTATCAAACCTAAGTAGGTATTCCTTTCTAGATAGATGAGAAAATCCTGATGGTAGGTATGCCCAACCTTTTACCTCTGGCTTGCAAATCTGTCACTGCATTGAAAGTTTTTTTAAAGAAATCTGTGAAAATTTTGACTTTATAGCTCACTGTCAAGCATACAGGATTTCTTTCTGTATCAAAAATATTTGCTGGTGAGACTGACAATGTTGTTCTAAATTGTGTCTTCAATATCAAGAAAAACATTTTTCTACTGGTTTAGAGATCACTCTTTTCTTTTGTGAAGTGGGTCTCAGATCCTATTGGAATCTACTGTGATTAAAACTGTAAACATATTTCTATGTAACGTTTTACAATTCATATAATTATTATTAAACCAACATTGTGAAATACAACAAATACAAGATTACAAAAGATAAACCCATTATAAACAATGTAATTTTAACGATACCCATCACAGTAGTTTTTATTTCCTGACATTATTATTTTGTGCCAGCAAATCTGTGGCAGAATCTTTACTTATTGAGCACTAAAATCTTCTCAGATACTATATAAATAGTACACAACAGGGATTTTTCTTTTGTACATGGATGAAAAGTGAATCAGTGGGGATATTTTCTTAAACAATCAAACTAGAATTTGAAAACCTCCACTCAGATCACATGCCCCAACCCAAAATAGGCAAAATGCCAGCAATCAACAGCATTCCACACCAAACCAACCTACCAAGCCATGCCCTGAACAAACAAACCAAAAGAGAGAAAGATTTCACTACAGGAAAATATTTCAGGCAGTGGAAAAAACCAAACAAAAAAAGCACAATTTTGAGAGGCCACTTCATACACTGTCTACAGTCAAGTGGTGATTTGCAAAGCTGGAAAAATGTGGGCAAATGAATTTGGCATAGGTAATTTGCGGGAAAACTTCACTGGGCAGGAGATGGCATAGGTGATTTCATTCTCTGCATGCATTAGGCACGCCAATAACAAGCAACTGGTGCAGATCTTAGGCCGAGCAGATATCTGAAGGAGGCTGGGCACAAGGTATTTGTCATTAATCCAATTTGTTTGCCCTGTTTTTGTTTACGAAGAGTCACCTTTTCCGAAGATGTAGAAGGCCATGATGTAATTGAAGAGGTAGAAGATCCACTTGAAGACATAGATGACCAAGTGGAGGATGATGATAACATGACTATTGATGATGAATATGAACAAGATGAAGTTCCAGAAGGACAAGAACAACATTTTGGTGATCAAATACATGAACATGATGAGTTTATTGATCATCATTTACCTATGGCTGAAGGGGATGAAGATCATGAGAACCATGGTATTAATTTATTTGTGGATTTGGGGCCCATTAATTATGGTGTAAGATGATTTTATTTAATCATAATGTAAACCTTAAAATCATTGCAAGGACATAACACAATTTGATATATTTCATGAGTGGATTGCTAATGTTTTTTTCTCTATCAATACATACATTGCACATGTTTCCTTGTTTCATTAAATGTTTCCTTATTGAAGATTATATGAAGATGCACACCTTTGGTCCTTTTGAATATATATATTTTTTGATACATGAAATGAAATGGAAATTTAGTATTGCATATGTTATTATTCATTTGTTAGTGAAGCTGTTCAATGTTACATGCAACTTTGAAGTTTTTTTTACTATTAATAATTTTGTTTTATGATATTTTGAAGGATCATGGCAGGCCCTCTACATATGCACTAGAAAATCCTAACATGAGAGTGCTGCCGAGAAGTAAATCCCGTACCATACTTTCTACATCCAACATTGAAACATTTAGTATTCCAATTCCGTCAAGCATGCCAACACATAGTATAGCACCAGAGTTAAGGAGTAACCCTTCATGTGTGGGTTCTCTCTGAATTCACCCTCCAACACCACAACATGCTTCCTTGACAAGTATCATAGAATCACATGCCAAAATTTTAACGCTCCTACCAGATACTCCTGAATTTTATGAAGTTAGACAAGAAGTAATTAAGAAAATTCATGCATTGGAGTCTACATTGCTGGAAAGTAAAGGTCTTGCTGCACCTGAACATGTATGCTTATGATAATTAATTATGTAAAAAATATTCCTAACAGTCCTAATTATCATTCATGTGCTATAAAACAATCATAGCAGCAATTTTTCATATTGCATGGTTTACAATAGTCCTAACAAACATTCATGCTCTATACATATAGGAAGAAAATTGCATGCCCCCTGATGTACCTATAGGGGAAGCTACTATGACCCCTATGACTGCAAAAATCTCCACAGTGAACACAAAAGGAAAGAAAGAGGTTACAATCTTGTTAACCTCAGATGGAAATGTCTTAAAATATGAAATGGGGTTGAAATTTTTCCAATTTCTATTTCATCACGCAAAATGCCTATTTGGAAATACCATACAAGTGGATTGGAGAAAGCAAGCCAATTCTAAGAAAGATGAACTCTTTGAAGATGTCATAAAAGAGTTTGGAAATCTCGGTTTTAACAAAGATTTCATAATGGATTATGCACGGAAATTCATTCATTCTAAAAGAGACAAAATAAGATCAAAGCTAACAAATGACTTGAGATATCCCCAACCAGCTTGGATCACTAACCAAACAACATGGGATGAGCTTATCAAAGATTCCAAATTCAAGAGAAAGTCCTTCAAAAATCCAAACTGCAAGCCATCTGCACAAGAAGGAGGTAAAAGATGCCTTCGAGATACAACAAAGGCTACCCAAGTTAGGTTGTCAAGTATTGGATCCCATAAATTGGGGTCGGGTGGGTATAATAGTATTCGTGGGAGCTTGGTAAGTGAATAATTTCATTTATTTTTTTTTATTTTTTTTCAGTGACTTGAATGTATTGGATGACAAATGATACTTGATAAATTAAAATGTCTTAGTATACTTAGGTTCACTAATTTCGAAAGGAAGCTTCAGATGAAGATCTGAAATATGCTTTAATGCATGGTTCCCAAGGCCTCCGACAACATATGATAGATCGGGGGAGAAATTGGTCATTGAGCATGAATCTAAGGTAAGTTTATTATAGTATTTGATGACATAATAAAACATTTAAGTATCAATGTTGTGGTAATTTAATTAACTAAAGTATGTTGTTTAATACGATGTGCAACAATCAAACTCCTAAAAGGATGCAACTGACAATGAACATGAAGATGCCATAGAAGGATGTGATGATTTTTTTGTTGGACAAAATGAATCGATTGACCATCTTGCAACTCATCTGGAAAACAACCCAGAAATCCAACATACAAGAGTTCAGGATGATTATCATGTTGCACCATCTATTATAGTTCCTCGTCAAAAGAGGACAAAAAAGAATAGATATTTTTCCTATCTGGCTAAATAGATTTAAATTGACTGTTATTTTATGTATTATTGGCTATTTCATTACCAATGAACTTATTGGTTTTTTTTAATGATTTTAATTTTAAGTATACTAGTGAATTTTAAGTATACTAGTTGTGAAAAGGTAAGTGTGAACCATTCAGCCCTCAATTGCCATATCATTTTAGATATCTTTCTATATTTAATTTGCATGTGCACTTATTTTTTAAACCTATGTAAAAAACCAAAACTTAAAATTACCAAGAAAGAATAGATATGTGGGTATATTGGTTGTGTTGGTTGATTTTTAAGTTTTAATTAATGTTAAAGAGTGGGCAGTCAACAAAACTATACATATATATACACTATTTTGTTCTTGGGAATTAGTTACTTATGTTCACTAAGGCGAAGGTGCTACCTTTGTATAATTATTACCTTAGCCTATTTGAAAAAATAGGCCTTAAAATTGCACCAACAGATGCTGCAGCCATTCACTGGTATAGCAATGAAACATACTATTCATATGTTGTTCCAATCTAGCCTTCTTTCCTTGTACAATTTCTGATGAGTTAGATGTCTTGCCTTGAATGTTTTAGGTTCCGAACTTCTTGATGAATACATCATTATTTTTGTTTAGATATGCAATATCATTTTACCTAAGTTAGAAATTGGCCTTGGTAGCTTTCCCTCTCTTGGATTTACTTGTAATCCTAGGATTGATGTATGGACGGATTCTCATGGGATTAGCTAGTAAACTACATAGAAAATACAATAAAGCTGGCATCATTGTAGAGAAAGTTCTCTCCTCCATTAGAACTGTGTATTCCTTTGTGGGAGAGAAGAGAACATTGGAAAATTATTCAGTTGCATTGGATGACTTGGTGAAGCTAGGAGTTAAACAAGGACTAGCCAAAGGTTTGACTATTGGTAGCAATGGAGCTTCTTTCACCATCTGGTCATCCCTGTCTTGGTATGCAAGCAGATTGGTCATGTACCAAGGGGAGAGTGGTGGAAGATTCTTTGCAACTAGTCTTTCATTTATCACTGGAGGCTTGCATGACTCCTAATTATCCTTCTCTACTTCTTGCACTATATTTATATATAGTATTTTGGATGTTTGATTTTAAATTTAACTTATGGTTTGTTTTTTAAATCATTGTAATGTATTAACAAAGCTCTTGGAACTGCTCTTCCCAACTTGAAGTACTTCAGTGAGGCCTTTGTTGCTACACGCCGCATATCTGAGATGATTGAGAGGGTGCCTGACATAGATTGTGATGATAACAGAGGGGAGGTGATGGAGAAGGTCTATGGCGAGAAGGTCTTATGATTTTTATAGTAGTCATGACTAGTGGTTGGATATGTTTCCCCAAGGCATAATGATTGTCAGGTGGGATGAAACGGTAAAAGAATTTTGATCGCATTATTAATGGAAATGCTCTCTTTTGGATGTTTATTAAGAATCATAGTGGCACTGTTGTCTTTGCATTTACAGGGCCCTGGTTTATATTATGTAGACAGTGAAGGAGGATGAGTACTAAAGGGGATGCATTTCTCTATCAGATCTGGTTCTACATATGCCTACGATATCTTGTATAGTGGGTATGTCTGCCCAGCCTTTTATTCAGTTGTTTTCCAGTGTTTATTGTTTGATGTTATACATGCACTAGCTTCTATTGTCTCATGGTTGCATACGTAGTTACCGTTGGGATATTCCCGTGGAAGAAGCTGGTTAACTTGCTCTTCGAGCTATATACCATGCAACATTTCATGATGCATCTAGTGGGGGTGTAGCAAGTGGTATGCAGTATAACATTAATTGATGCAGTTGGTTATAATTATTTGATAGAAACTGCATTAACTTTGTGATCTCATTGACATAAATATTACTTTTTGCATTATGCACACTTGAATGCATTCTCCAGCCCTATTATGCATTGAAAAAGGGTGGTTGTGATCATTAATTTAGATTATGTTGTTATGATGGTTCTGTGTTGGAAATGATTTACAAAAATTGCGATTGTAATTTTTTCACATGCTTGTTAAGACCACTTAAACATTATCAAACAAGGAACATTTACAATTGCAATTACAATTATAGGGAACAGACTCTATTACAATTGCTCATAATAATTTTGCTTACCCTAAATTCTACAAGCTTTTAAAATACTTCATTGTTCTCAATTATGTGACATGGATGTTGTAGTGGGGTAGTTGGGAAAGATTTACAAGTGGACCCTAGGTGTTTCCTTTTCTTGATTATACTATGTGTTTTGTCTCTTCGAGCCTAGTCTATGACATCCACTATATGCATTTGTTGTAGCTCCATAGCTTCAGAGAATTGCTATTTTCTTGCATAGAATATCAACAGACTTTTCTGTGTTGTTTTTGGCCTCTGGATCATCTGGCTTTTGTCTGCTTTAGTTCAGTTTCAACAGAGGAAACAATAGTATCAGTCATCATGCATGTATTATATGGTTTCCTTATGAGTTTATAACTTGTCAATGGTATGCCATGTTTAATTGTTGAATCTTAGAACTTAAAGGCTTGTTCTGCTGGCCAGGTAAAAAAATATTTCGAATACGATGACCTAGATGGATAAGTCAATGATATTTGGCGCCATGTTGCTTCTAAGGTCCCTGTACGTACCTAAAATTATAAGGTACTGTACTGCAGAACAGCGAAATAAGTGCCCCAATGATGATACAGGTCTCTTCGCAAGGTGTTCGGGGTCCAGAAAAGCTCTCCGAATATGCGTTAACATCCCGCATACCCCGCTTAGCCCCCGCGTGCTTTGTTTTCCCCTTTTTCCCTCTTTTCTTGCCCCTTTTCTCTTTAGTAACGAAACTACCGCCCTGACTGGGTGGCGGTCCTGTAACCGCAGCCCTGAACAGGGCGGGTCCTATAACCGCCACCCTGAGCAGGGCGGCGGTCCTTTACGAGTTTTCCAGAATGTTCTTTTGACGTGACTCACGTAAATATCAACGTTTCACCAGCTTTCCTTGCTGACTTAAGCTTGCATTTATGTTTTTGGTCCCCTGGAATAGTGTTTTTCCTTTGTTTATTGTTTAGGAGTTCAGTTTGGTTTTGATCTTTGGGTGATTGAATTCCTATAAATGAATTGCTTGTGCTCAAGCAAATGGCCCCAAGTTTGCCTCTAGATTTCTTGTTGCAATAGGTTTAGTTTTCCTTTTGTTTGGAATGTTTAGTTTCTTTCAATACATGCTTAGTTAGCATTGTCCAACTGTTGGTAAGCCACATATCCAGCTTGTGCAAACAGTGTTGCTATTTTATCTAATCCATTAGAGTAGAATAGCTTAGGAAGCCATTAAAGTTGCAGGTTTTTCTCTTCAAACAGGATAGTTTCAGGTTCTGGATGCATTATGTTGCATGATTCGCAATAGATCCCGCTAGGAATTGCATAAGCCAAGCTCTGTACTCTTGCGCTATCCCTCTCCTATTCGCGTTCTATTCAGTCTGTATTCTAAAGGTTGTCCCTTGTTCCAACACCTACTCCTGTTGATGCAAGCATTACACGCTTTTCTGGATCTACGTGAGCACAAAGAACGAAGAGATCATACTGAGGGGACAAGATCACACACACCATCGGATTTGCCACTGTTCTGCGGAATCCAGGTTCTAGCTTTCAAAGTTCTAGTTAGAATCATATCAAATAGAGTAGTTAATCACTTTATTTCAGTAAATTCTATTCTCGATATTGCCAGGGAAGCTGTGGGGATTGATAGTTTCTGAGAAACTATGATTCACTCCTCACTTCTGAGGTAGGATCGAGAATCTTGCAAATAGATTAGTTATTTCATTATTTAGAATAGATATACAAATTGCACAGACAAATAGCTACACTCGGCTATTTTGTTTGTTTTAAATTATTAGTTTAGTTGTCAATTCTAAATATTTTAAATAGCTGCTTTCTTAAATTCTTATAAATCATCAAAAAATACAAAAAGAAGTCATATATGCTATAAATACATTTCGTATACTTAGAGTTCACTTTATTACAGTTTGTTTATATTATTGCGTTTGTATGACAATTACGGGACCTAGGGAGCCCAGAGAATACGTTTTCGAGCCAATCGTGCCTCAGCCCAATCTCATAACAGCAATAACTGATATTGACCAGAATCTTAGAATCCAAGTCTTCCAAACAACAGCAGACTTCCAGCAGATCAGATCTCAGTTAAGAGGATTAAACATAGAAGACGACCAAGCACATACGTTTTGGTCAAATCAGCCAAACTACAGATTACCCTAGAAAAACATCTACATGACTGTAGAAGGGTTTGAAAGAGAACAAACATTCGGGTGTGACCCTTTAGTTCCACAACCAGACGCAGGAGACACCCTCACAGACATAGATACCGGCCTAAGAATCCAGGTTGCAAGAACGCCTGTGAGGTATTCTGAGAAGATCGCACAACTGTTGATTCTAAACATAGAAGCTGAGAAAGCGTATGATTATTGGATACTAGGGATCAGGACTTGATTCCACGCATGACCATAGCTGGTCCACGACAACCACGAACCTATGGTTGTGACCCATAGATCCCGCAGCCCAACGAATCCATAAGAGAATTAGACATAGACACTGGCCTACGCACACTAGTATTTCAGTCTACTCCACTTCCACCTATTATCATCGAACAATTATCCTTGCTGGACACAACAGCTAACAAAGCTAGAGAATTCTGGACTAGGCCAGAGAACCGTCCATAGAGTTGACTATATTTACCATCCACCATATGACCCTATCCGGAGAAATACACGAAACTATACCGGGTCATTTTCCACGTATTCCACAACCCATAGATCGAATCACGCCAGAGCTCGATATTGATTGGAGCCTTCGAGCAGTCATCCTTGCTGACCGATCTATCACACCAGTCCAGGTTAGAAGGGCCTTCTTTGCCTTAGATTTGCATATTCCATTAGTGCGTGTCGAAGACATCAGACTGCCTAACTAGTCTGTCTATATACCACGCATATTCCATCCCCACCGGCTGTCTCGGCACGACCTCGGGAGGTCGGGTACGCGGAAGAGTTACCTGTAGATTCCCACGCTCGCTTGTCACTTTTCCAGCGTACAAAATTGGTGAACCCGACGTGAATCAAACAAAATCAGTAAAGCTGACGTAAACTTCCTACTTTCTAATTCGGAGTCATGGTATTACATTTCCTTTCAAAATTCTAGTTTACTTTTCATCTTCTCTACCTCGCCTCTTTAGCTTTTCACAATCACCTTCATTTCTTCCCATTATTCTGCGGGTATTCATATACCCCCCAAATATGTCGGGATTTGATGCATATGGCAGACCCCTCTTGGGTCTTGAGGCATACTACGCCCAACAGAATAGACAATCATCACCCTCGCTTTCAATGTGGGGTGACAACTATTCAACTAGTCAGTTGTCAACACAAACCCCAAAGACTAGATATAATTCATCTTTCCAAACTGAGGGGTTGGAACAACTCGCTCAAACACAACAAACAGAGCCTTCAGGCTCAAATAATATGACGTTCACTGGAGAATCTGTTTCATCTCCTCAGGTACTACTTAGACCACACATTAGTAGACAATCGGACCCATACTTAGTTCTAGATGACGAATACTCAGTGCGTTATTCCCGGAACAAACAACGCTCTCAGAATATGTATCCACCTGTAGGAGGTTTACAACCACAAACCGAGGTCTCTTTTCAAGAAAATACCTCTATGCCATTACATATAGAAAATACTCTCAGAGAAACTTGGCAAGACAACGATCAGTTCATAGCAGGATATCACATGCCTATACAAAAT
The DNA here is from genome assembly GCA_019776745.2 of Taxus chinensis. Classification (NCBI taxonomy): domain Eukaryota; kingdom Viridiplantae; phylum Streptophyta; class Pinopsida; order Cupressales; family Taxaceae; genus Taxus; species Taxus chinensis. The sequence continues at coordinate 581,181,205 of CM034155.1, read as the reverse complement.
CATGGTATACAACGAACGCCATCAAGGCAGAATATCGTGACTTCACCAAATGAAGTCATCTCAACTCTAATAGAAAAGGTTAGAGGGTTAGAGCTTGCTCAAGCAAGTCGAAACTCGTAATTCATGCAAACAGGGAGTTCCAATCCTCCACACCATTCTAGCCAAGTAGATCTCCTCACAGGAGTAGGCACATTAGGCATGACCCCTCAGTATTCACAACAAATGCCAACTAGACCCACCATCTCTAGCACCATTCCTCCCGGTCTAGCGCAGAACAATCCATTCCTGGATAGTACCCCTTCGTACTTAAACATATACTCCAAATCGCCACAAGGGGATATGTTCTCCTCTCCCGGCATGTTTGCTCAAACACAGGGACTTCCCTATGCCCCTGTCAGTGCATACCAACAACCCATCCCACCACCACTCCCTCAGCAACCACCATCAATGGTCGAAAACTATGCGATAGGGACTTATTCAGAATATCTGAAGGAACCCTTAGACTTCACCATACGAAGCGTCATGCTTCCAAGACCCCTTCCCGATTTACCCAAGTACAAAGGTGAGGGAGATCCGAATGCACATATCAAAGCTTACGCTACAGCCATTCGAGAGCTACTCCCATGGGATGGGGTTGTTGCTAAAATATTCCCCAAAACTTTGGAAGGCATCGCCCTCGATTGGTATTATAGAATACCTGAGGCTTCCATACATTCATTTAAACAACTTGTGTCTGAGTTCATCAAGGCCTTCGACATGAACAAACTGTTAAGGACAGGAATCAGGGAGTTCTTACACATCAAACAAGAACATAACGAATCTGTCGCCCATTTCATCCAAAGGTGGCGCACAGTTCTTTATTCTTCAGCAAGTGCTCCAAACATGGATCAAATGGAACTATGCGATTTATTCCTTCATTCTCTCAGCAGAGAGGTGAAAGAAGAAGTCCAGAAGTTCCCATTAAGAACTTACGATGAAGTACTTGAGAGCGCTCTTCGAATAGACCAAGCAGCGATAGATAGTGGTCGTAAGACATATGGAGCAAACGGGAGGTTAATCATCTCCAGCCATAACACTACAAATTATCCCGCTACCACAAATGTCAACCAAGGACCTAAAATCCTTAACAAAAATCGGGGTGTAACAACGGATGGAGTAACCGACCAGCCCAAGAAGGTAAATGTGGTCAATACTCCATCACAAACAAACAACCAACGAAACAACAACTTTACCCCGACAATCAATACAGTGGATTTTAACCATCCACAACAACAACAACAACAACGGCAAAATCCCATACAAGGGCCAAGCCAAAATTCATTTGGTTATCAAAACCAAAGCCAGAAACAACAAATGCAAAATTTTAATCCTAATAGGCAACAGTTTGATCAGAATTTTAGGCCACGATATGCACCAAACCAACAAACTATGAATTATAATCCTAATTCATATTGTGGCTTCCACAAAATTCGGGGCCATGACACTAGAACGTGCCGTGACTACAATAAATTCATGCAACGCTTTACCAAATGAACAAAAACAACTTTTTATGGATATGTTCTTAGCAGATCCTACGTCACCAACGTCAAATACCTTTTCAGGGGCAGTTTCCCCTCAAAACGCACCCCTAAAGATCTTCAACGATCCTCTCCCAAATCATTCTAACAATAACAGGTTAAATCCAAACGAGACAAACAACGGTGCAATGGCAGGAAAAAATGATCATGAAGCCTTGACTTCACTAAATCCATTAGTTGCGCCGCAACTAGGAAGTCAACCACGACCTAAGGTAGTCAGATTAGTAGAGTTAGACTCAGAATTACCCATCGAAGCTGTAACAAGAACACGAGAGTATTTCTCTCAAACAAGTCCAAATCACCTGCCAGAAACGGATAACATCCAGCAAATCGTAGCAAAACCTGTGGGTGCTTACGATTTAATTAATGATCTAACAAAAACCTTCTCGCATATTTCGTTTCTCGACTTGCTAAAGAACTCTCCTGCCCACAGGGCTGCTCTTTTAGAAGCATTAGGTTTAGGTCATTTAATTAACATCACTCCACCACCTGAAACACAGGTAAATCATATAGACTTTGATGTTCATCCTCCGGGACAGGCAGATAGGGATGTCGAATTCATATTCGAAATAAGTAAAATGCCTACAGATGCTGAGATCGCATGCCGAGGTGATCCAGCCTTACACTTACAAGTATGGGTTTATAATAACTACGTAAAACGGGCAATGGTTGACGATGGGGCCGCGGTTAACATAGTCCCCTTCTCTTTCCTCCAAAAACTAGGATATGGGGAAACAAACTGTTCCACCACTCGAAATACATTAAGAGGCTATGATAGCCTTAAAGCCACTTCGATAGGAACCATAATACTACCGGTCACCTTAGGACCCAAAACAATCCTGACTGAGTTTTATATTATAGATCGGGAAACTAATTATAATATGATCCTCGGCCGACCATGGATACACCGCATGAAGGCAATCCCTTCTACGTTATTTCAAGAAGTAAGATTCTTGCATCTAGGAAAGGTATTTGTAGCCAAAGGTGATCCAAAACCTTTCGATTTACACCTAGCTGATTTAAAGAAAAGACCAGGTGTACACTCGGAATTTGAACTTCCAACAAACCAACTTAACAAACCCACTGACCCAAAACCAGAGGAGAAGTTGGTACCTACAACGGATCTTGAAACTATCAGCATAGCCAAAACAACCCCAACCCCTAACGATAAAGCTAAAGAAACGGTATCATTAGGGACTACTGCAAAAATCGTTGAGTTAATAGAACAAGATTTACCAATGTTCTTACCATTTGATTCAGTAGGCATAGGATATTCCCTAGGGGTTGGTTCTCTTCCAGCAGAGGATCTCTGCATGGTGGAAGTAGAGTGTGCAAACACAGCAAATACCCCAACATCTATATTCCCAGCTAAGTATTGGACTCTCCATTTTGATGGGGCTAGGTGCCGTTATGGAGCGGGGGCAGGTATAATTCTTACTTCACCCGAGGGGAAAGTCATGCCATTTTCCTTCAAACTAAATTTCAAATGCACAAATAACGGCGCAGAGTACGAAGCCCTCCTCCTTGGTCTCACCTTAGCCAAAAGAATTGGTGTTGACAACATCAGAGTCTTAGGAGACTCACAATTAGTGGCAAACCAAGTCTCTGAGGTATATGAAACTAAAGCCGAACATTTGCAACTCTACAAAAATGCTGTATTAGATTTAAGCAAGGCATTTAACTTCATATCTATTGAAGCAATTCCCCGAGAGAAAAATCTTCTCGCCGACTCGATAGCAACTTCAGCATCACGTTTTACTCCAAGCAATGAGTTAGAAGATACTCATTTCACAGTGTCCATTCGTGACGAACCATTGATAAAAATAATGACAAATCCCCTTTCAAGCGGAAGTGAATCTACCACCCCAGACCATGTTGATAATGATATGGCCACTTTGGAATACTTAAACGCCTATGCGGCATTACATCTCTCCTATCATATGCTAGATTTGTCCTTAATTCCACATTCGTCTTCCTATTTCGGAAATCTCATGATGAGTCTTCCCTCACAAATAGAACCTAGCATATACGCAGTAGAAAATGGGGATGATCTGGATTTACCCCCAGCACCGCCTGAGTTCGAAGAGGGTAACGCCTCTTTGATCGAAGAAACGATCGATGTCAACATCGGAACGGAAGATGAACCGAGAATTTTAAAACTAGGATCTTCGTTAACACCAGAGGAAGTAGAAATACACACTCGGATCCTCAAAGAACATCAGAAGGCATTTGCATTTAATTATAAAGAGATGACAGGAGTTGCACCCCACATTGCGGTGCACAACCTCGTCACTAAATCAGATGCAAAGCCAGTTAAGCAAAAATCGAGACCCATGAAGCCCAAGGTGGCCCTCATGGTAAAAGAAGAGGTAATAAAACTCCTCCAAGTAGGATTCATCAAGCCAGTCGATTACTCCCAATGGGTATCTAACATCGTTCCTGTCCTCAAGAAGAATGGAAAGATACGCATTTGCATAGATTTCCGAGACATCAACAAAGCATGTCCTAAGGACGACTTCCCATTGCCATCCATAGATGTCATTGTTGATGCAACAGTTGGGTTTGAACTTTTGTCTCTCATGGATGGATTCTCGGGATACAATCAAATCAGAATATCTGAGCAAGATCAAGCTAAAACTACGTTTATAACTCCTTGGGGAACCTATTGCTATGATGTTATGCCATTCGGTCTCAAAAACGCTGGTGCTACGTACCAGCGGGCTATGACATATATATTTCACGATCTAATTCATAAAATCGTGGAATCCTACGTAGATGACTTGTTGGCTAAGGCCAAGAAGTGTTGTGACCATCCCAAAGTACTCCGCGTCATTCTTTCACGCCTAATAGAATACGGAGTCACAGTAAACCCAGAGAAATGCGTCTTTGGTGTAACAGGAGGGAAGCTCCTAGGTTATATCATATCATCACGAGGGATAGATGTTGACCCAACCAAAATTCAGGCTGTCCTCGAAATGGTTCCACCTTCGGATGAATCTGGAATCAGGTCATTTCTCGGAAAGTTAGGTGCAATCCGAAGATTCATCCCGGACTTGAGCTTTGCTATTCATCCAATTAATAATTTACTCAAGAAATACTATAGCATTGATTGGACCGAAGACTGCAATGAAGCTTTTAACGCAGTTAAGCGTTTCTTGCTGTCACCACCTACACTAATGCCACCTAAGCTAGACCGCCCGTTGATTTTATACTCACGAGCTACCAATGTCTCGTTAGCTTGCATGTTGGCCCAAGAGGATGATGACAAAAGAGAACGCGCGATTTATTTCATTAGCCGAACACTGCTCGACTATGAAACGCGCTATACACAAGCAGAACGAGAATGTCTCGCCATAGTCTTTGCAACCAAATGCCTAAGACACTATATGCTAAATCAAGAAACAAGGGTCGTGGTAAAAACGGACCACTTACGAACTTTCCTCACACAAGGGTCCTTGTCTAAAAAGGCTGGACGTTTTATAACCTTAATGGGAGAATTCGAATTAACGTTTATAAATCAGAAGTCAGTTAAGGGACAAATCATTGCGGATTGGTTAGCTGATAACCCATTAGATGGAGGCGATCTAGTAGATTTGGATTTTCCAGATGAGTGCGTATACTACATCGAAACCCGACCCGTTATCTCTGAGTGTCCTTGGTACGCTGATATCATTAACCATATCATGGACCATACATATCCAGATGGAGCTACACCCCAACAAAGAAGACGGTTGCACATTATCGTAGCTAAATACGTCATTATAGAGCAAGTTCTCTATCGAAAGGCATTCGATGGAATGCTCCTAAGGTGTGTCGACATAGAAGAATCCAAGAAGATTCTCCATGAATCACACAGCGGAATATGTGGAGGTCACTTCGGTGGCCACGCCACTGCTCGAAAAATACATCGAATGGGCTATTTCTGGCCCACTCTAGAACATGATGCAATAGAGTTTGTACGCAGGTGTCGTAAGTGCCAAGAATTCTCCCATGAGATCCACATGCCGGCACAAGTCCTGCAACCAATCGCTACTCCATGGCCCTTTTCTACATGGGGCCTAGACTTAATAGGGAAATTCTCTCCCTCATCCACAGACGGCCATAATTTTATAATCACGGCCACTGAATATTTCACCAAATGGGTAGAGGCTATGCCTCTTACCACTGTACCTGGTTCTGTAATCACCAAGTTCATTTTGAACCAAATCATTTGCAGGTACGGTATCCCGCAAATCATTATCTCCGATAATGGAACTTCTTTTAAGAATGAAGAGGTTCGTGAGCTATGCAATAAATTTAAGATAAGTCATCATACGGCTTCCTTGTATTATCCCCAAGCCAACGGGTAGGCTGAAGCGACAAACAAGACACTGAAAGCCATTCTCCTTAAAACGGTAAAAGAAAACAAACAAGATTGGCATTTGAAGTTATATCCGGCCTTATGGGCCCACCGAACCTCAATAAGAACACCAACGGGAGCAACTCCTTTCTCGCTGGTATTTGGGGCAGAAGCAGTTCTCCCGCTTGAGGTTGAAATACCCAGTCTCCGCATTTCATTACAAGGGATCCTAGATGAAGACGCTTACAGAGAAGCACGTCTTTCCCAACTAGAAAGCCTAGATGAAACTAGGTTAGATGCCGAACAGCGACATAGAGTCTATGCTGACCGGATGTGCCGGCAGTACAACAAGAAGGTCTATGAATGCGACATATACGAAGGTGATCTAGTTCTAAGGCTGGACAGCCGGATCGATAAGAAGACCGGCGAAGGAAGGAAATTCCGGCCCAAATGGTTGGGCCCATACCGAGTCATGAAGGACTATGGAAATGGTGCATACCTCTTATGTACGCTAGAAGGTGAGGAGTTTGGCGAAACAGTCAATTCCCTGCACCTCAAGCGTTTCTACGCGTAAGCAGCTAACACTACTTATATAACTATCTACATTGCATTTTCATATAGATTAAGATCATTTTTGTCCACTTGTTTCTTACATAAATTGTGATCAAGGAATCTATTCTCAAAGCAAGTCATTACAAACTCATGATGTTGTTGGCATAAAACTCTTTAATCATATCTCTCCATTTTCATGATGTCATCAGAATATCTCAGAATCTTTTATCAAATAAAATCAGACATGACGAAGTCTTAACGGTAACCATACCAAGAACTGCAAGTTTATTCTCACTTTGATTTCTTCTTAGGACAGGTGTCTTGCCTATGGTCTCTTCTAGAAGCTTCATGGTGTCACATCTATCCCATATACATATCTCTTTGGGAATAAGCACATACTGACATTTTACTCAAATAAACAAATCAAACGTTGATCAAACAGAAAATTTTAATTTTACACATTTCCTTGCCCCACCAACCTTCGGTGATGAGCTTGCGTCTCTTACTAGTGACGTAGGGTTGGAAAAGGATGGAAATGCCCTTACTCACCTATACTTTGCCCACGGTGATAAACCCACGCTTCTTACTAGTAGCATGGGGCAAAGCGTAGGGGGTCCTCTTGACAAATAAATGCAAATGGTCATACGCAAACAATTCAAACTTTCAAACTTTGAGTCAAAAACAAATGAAACAGATGTTCAAAATCCTGAAAGAGTTAAAAATCCTAAAAAACCAGATTTTGTCTACCATATGGCCATCTACGGATCTAAGTCTGGATAAACCGCAAGGCAAGTTGCATCCAAAACTATGAAGTCACTCGGGTAGAGTCGGCTTGTAGCTTCCAATTTGGTTCCGCCAAAGCTTTGTCTGTCTTTCATCACTGTCATTTCACCACATTTCATAACTTGCACCCTTCTTGGCTCTTGGTGATGAGCCCTCGCATCTTACTGGTTGCGTGGAGTTAGGAATCGGGCAAGTTAATCTGTTCATCATACTGGTTATTTTCATCACTTTGCCAAAACAAACATGAGGTATCCAAATTGCTCACAGAAGCTAAGATTCAAAATCACAATATATCTACATTGTCATGTATCAGCATCACGAAACACAAAAAGAAAAGTAAACATTTACATCACCTGTTCATCATTTGCATACATTCTAGAAAGCATATAAACATACATCGTAGTATACACAAAGAAGCTGGAAATAGAAAGGGAAAACATGAGTGACAAGCTTTTGATCCAAAAACGAATGCATATATATAAATAATCAATGTTTATATACAATGCCATCATGCACTAGGCATGGTCAAAACGCTCAAAGAGCCCGTGATATACAATAGTACAAAATACATAAGAGCCAAGTGGCCTCTCAACCCCTACGCGACCCCTCTAAAGGCACACGCCCTCGCCTAGGACTCCAGCTACGCCGGCGCTCTGAATGTACGGAGGGCTCAGGGTCCCGAGGAGCAGCTATGGTCTCACCACGAGAATGGCTCCTCATAAGACGCTCAGCTGTCCTATAGCCCGCCAACTCTATACGGAGGGTTGACACCATCCTGGCCACGTGCCAAACGGGAGCAAAGACATCGGTATGTCTACCAGCTGCTGAGGGCTCCCCGGCATCTATGGACAGCTCCGCGCGGGTCCTATCCATGGGGATCATCAGGGAATCGGTACATACCCTGCGGATCAGATCCTGCCACTCGTCAACAGTCTCTGCAAACAAAGGAGAAAAAAAAATTAGAAACCAAGCAAGAGGATAAAAGATACAAGATAAAAACACAAGGAGAGATAGCAATTAAAACAAATCCTAAATTAAAAAAACATTGAAAGGAAGAAAGGATAACTTACTCGGATCACCGGGCCTCCAGGATGGGTCGCTGGGGCCAGCACCCGCTGCGGATGCCGCTGCCGACTGAGGGGCTGCTCCTGTGGTGGGAGCAACGTGTCATCCTGCAACGGACTCATCCTCTCCACCATGGCTCTGGGAGAGTGGCTCCTCTGAAACTAGGGTCACCCTCTCTGCGCTCTCCTCAGCTCTCCTCTCCTCAGCCCTCTCTGCCTGCATAATGTCCTGAGTGTCATGCCACTCAGGATCACTGTCATCAGTCTGCTCCTCCGACCCTCCCTCTGTGAGCTCCTCAGATTCGGAGTCAATATCTATGGGGTCATCACTACTATGAGCAGGACCCGCAGCAATCTGAAGTAAAGGTGCCTGAGGCGCACCGGCTCTCCCTCTAGCCCGAACTATCCTCCTGGCTACAATGGGAATGCCATGACTGATCACTGTCCAACCTCGGCCTCTAGGCCCCCCTCTGGCCTCACGAACTGATCTATAAACTGGCGCCACTGGGGGAAGCATGCCCATATACGGTAGGCCAAACTGCTGAGGAACTCTGCCAAAAGGATGCACCTCCACTCGTCCCACTCGGTCGATGAGCTGCCCTGTGGTGGAGCAAGAGATCAAGGTAAGAGTCTCCTCTCCCCATATACCAGCCATAAGCTGGTACAGTGTCGCCTCCATGTCTGCTGTAGTGAGGGAGGAAACTGGCTGGTGAGGTGCTCTAAGCACCGACATATCTATCCATCTGGCTGCCCTCACAGCCCCAGGATCTGCCACCTCCACGCCCCTGCCATAAGGGATGAAGCGCTCATACACCCAACTCATGACTAAAGTCGGGTGGCTCAATGACTATCCCTATAAACGGACCACCCTGTATAAATCATGGTAGGTGGTCCCCAGAATATCTGCACCCCAGGCGTATATCCATCCGTGCCCCTCTATCTGTGCAATGATGGGGGCCCAGCAATATAACAATGTGTCCCCTCCCTTGTCCCCGATCAGTCTCGAGGAAAGGATCCCCATGATGGCCTGTCGAAGTACGGGGATAGGCAAAGAAGGAATGGATCAAACTCTCACTCCCTTCTTCGACCCCGTGGAGATGACTGCATCTCCCATATAAGCTGCCCACTGTGCAATCTGTGCCCGTGAGCCTGCTGTCTCTAATGTGAGTCTCCTCCCGATGATCGGGACCCCCAGAATACGGTAGACATCCTCCAATGTGATGGTCCACTCACCACGGACCCCTGGCAGTCGGAAGGTGTTCCGATCTGCATCCCAGTATGAGAATAAGTCACAAAGGATGTGACTAGATGGTGCAACATGGGGCACGCGCGATATGCGCAGTATACCAGCCCTCTGTAATGTGTCCTCCTCGTCCTGTGAGAGGGCATCCAGTACCCCTGAGATCCAATCACACTCTCTCTCTCGGCTCCATCTAATGTACTCCTCCCTCGCCTGCATACACCCAAAAACACACAAAACAGAGCAAGTTAATATCTGAAAAATACCGAGAGAGTCATAAAAACACGTAGAAGTGCAAAAAATACAAACACAATCTCAAATATAAGTTCTTTTTGCATTCTGTGCAGAACCGTCACCCTGAGCAGGGAGGCGGTTTTGTAACCACCCGCCTTAAAGGTGGCGGTCGTGTAACCGCCTCCCTAAACAGGGCGGCGGTCGTGTAACCGCCGCCCTGGCCAGGGCGGTGGTCGTGGTCCGAAAACCCACGCGGGTTTTAATCTTAAAAACCCTAAAACAAGCAAAAAAATGACCATTTAACCTAAAAATGGAGCCTACCTAGTAGGCGCCCCCCCTAGGTGGACCTTTTGAACCTAATATTTTCAAAAATAACCCCCCCATTACACCAAATTTAGCATTTCAAATTTAAAGGGAGAAAAACACAAAATTGAAGAAAACCAACCTGTGATCTAGCAGGGCGGTGTTCTGCGCGTGGAGGCATGATCACGATCTCGCTGCGGACGTTTCGACTATACTCACGCAAGAAACCGTCACTGTGGGTCCCAGAGCTCAAAAACAATCAAATCAACTCGCGCAAATGAATAGGAAAATGGGCCCACTTTCATATATATAGCACTCTGTTTTATTTTAAAATGACTTTTCACAGGTTTGGAGCACTGATGGAGGTAAGTTCCTATCCCCACACAAATGGTACGTTCTCATTCCCTATTTTCTTAGCATTTATTTTTCAAACTATTGTATCTATCTGCACTTGAGTTCTCTTTTCATTTTGCAGGTAGCGGGAATTTTGGATGGCGTCATTTCAACACACGGACGTGTAAGGTATAACTTCTAAACTTCCCATTTCGGGACTACCATACTCAGACCCACCGTTTTATGCCTCTTTATGGCTAAAACACTTCTCTGAGGGGGCAATATGTACGTACCCAAAATTATAAGGTACTGTACTGCGGAACAGCGTAATAAGTGCCCCAATGATGATACAGGTCTCTTCGCAAGGTGTTTGGGGTCCAGAAAAGCTCTCCAAATATGCGTTAACATCCCACATACCCCGCTTAGCCCCCGCATGCTTTGTTTTCCCCTTTTTCCCTCTTTTCTTGCCCCTTTTCTCTTTAGTAACGAAACCGCCGCCCTGACAGGGCGGCGCTCCTGTAACCGCCGCCCTGAGCAGGGCGGTGGTCCTTTACGCATTTTCCAGAACGTTCTTTTGACATGACTCACATAAAATATCAACGTTTCACCAGCTTTCCTTGCCGACTTAAGCTTGCATTTATGTTTTTGGTCCCCTAGAATAGTGTTTTTCCTTTGTTTATTGTTTAGGAGTTCAGTTTGGTTTTGATCTTTGGGTGATTTAATTCCTATAAAAGAATTGCTTGTGCTCAAGCAAAAGGCTGCCCAAGTTTGCCTCTGGATTTCTTGTTGCAATAGGTTTATTCTTTCCTATTCTGTTTAGAATGCCATAGTTTCTAATCAATGCATGCTTAGTTAGCATTGTCCAGCTGTTGGTAAGCCACGTATCCAGCTTGTGCAAACAGTGTTGCTATTTTATCTAATCCATTGGAGTAGAATATCTTAGGAAGCCATTAAAGTTGCAGGTTTTCCTCTTCAAACAGGATAGTTTCAAGTTCTGGATGCATTATGTTACATGATTCGCAATAGATCCCGCTAGGAATTGCATAAGCCAAGCTCTATACTCTTGCGCTATCCCTCTCCTATTCGCGTTCTATTCAGTCTGTATTCTAAAGGTTGTCCCTTGTTCCAACACCTACTCCTGTTGATGCAAGCATTACATGCTTTTCTAGATCTACGTGAGCACAAATAATGAAGAGATCATACTAAGGGGACAAGATCACACACACCATTAGATTCGCCACTGTTCTGCAGAATTCAGGTTCTAGCTTTCAAAGTTCTAGTTAGAATCATATCAAATAGAGTAGTTAATCACTTTATTTCAGTAAATTCTATTCTCGATACTGCTAGGGAGGCTGTGGGGATTGATAGTTTCTGAGAAACTATGATTCACTCCTCACTTCTGAGGTAGGATTGAGAATCTTGCAAATAGATTAGTTATTTCATTATTTAGAATAGATATACAAATTGCACAGACAAATAGCTACACTCGGATATTTTGTTTGTTTTAAATTATTAGTTTAGTTGTCAATTCTAAATATTTTAAATAGTTGCTTTCTTAAATTCTTTTAAAATCATCAGAAAATACAAAAAGAAGTCATATATGCTATAAATACATTTCGTATACTTAGAGTTCACTTTATTACAGTTTGTTTATATTATTACATTTGTATGACAATTACAGGACCTAGGGAGCCCAGAGAATACGTTTTCGAGCCAATCGTACCTTAGCCCAATCTCATAACAGCAATAACTTATATTGACCAGAATCTTAGAATCCAAGTCTTCCAAACAACAGCAGACTTCCAGCAAATCAGATCTCAGTTAAGAGGATTAAACATAGAAGACGACCAAGCACATACATTTTGGTCAAATCAGCCAAACTACAGATTACCCTAGAAAAACATCTACATGACTGTAGAAGGGTTTGAAAGAGAACAAACATTCGGGTGTGACCCTTTAGTTCCACAATCAGATGCAGGAGACACCCTCACAGACATAGATACCGGCCTAAGAATCCAGGTTGCAAGAACGCCTGTGAGGTATTCTGAGAAGATCGCACAACTATTGATTCTAAACATAGAAGCTGAGAAAGCGTATGATTATTGGATACTAGGGATCAGGACTTGATTCCATGCATGACCATAACTGGTCCACGACAACCACGAACCTATGGTTGTGACCCACAGATCCTGTAGCCCAATGAATCCATAAGAGAATTAGGCATAGACACTGGCCTACGCACACTAGTATTTTAGTCTACTACACTTCTACCTATTATCATCAAACAATTATCCTTGCTGGACACAACAGCTAACAACTTAGCTAGAGAATTCTAGACTAGGCCAGAGAACCGTCCATAGAGTTGAATATATTTACCATCCACCATATGATCATGTCCGGAGAAATACACGAAACTATACCGGGTCATTTTCCACGTATTCCACAACCCATAGATCGAATCACGCCAGAGCTTGATATTGATTGGAGCCTTCGAGCAGTCATCCTTGCTGACCGATCTATCACACCAGTCTAGGTTAGAAGGGCCTTCTTTGCCTTAGATTCGCAGATTCCATTAGTGCTTGTCGAGGACATCTGACTGCCTAACTAGTCTGTCTACATACCACGCATATTCCATCCCCACCAGCTGTCTCAGCATGACCTCGAGAGGTCGGGTAGGCGGAAGAGTTACCTATAGATTCCCATGCTCGCTTGTCACTTTTCCAGCGTACAGTCCCCTCTATAAAAATGATGATTCATCGAGAGAAACGCATCAGGAGAATATGCTTCATTGTTGTTTCATGATATTTCTTTCCCCTGTTTTGCACTATTGTTAGTAGAAAGAAAAATAATTTTGATTGCTATTGTTTTCTGTGAAATTTTTAGTTCTTTAATCTACAATGTGAACAATATATTTAAAACTTATGCCACTTAATATTTATACAAAATCTTAGATCAAAATTTTCAATCTGCTAGGATTTGTTTGAGACTACTTGTTGATCTCCTCACTCCCATTAATGGGTTTGGTGTATTTTTTAAGGGGTTAGAACCTAAAAACAGTTGTCCAGATCTTCCTGCCTGCAACTTGGATCCAAATCCCCCATTTTGGCAGATAGGTAGGATACTGGAAAAATTTGTGGAATTAGGCTTTAAATATGCCAATTTACCATCACAATGTACCAACAAATAAGGTGGAGCTAAAAATAAGGTATGGATACACAATGTACCAAAAAATAATATTGGAGTCATGTTCAGCCATTGCAGTGGTCCTCTTCATTGCTAGGGGCAAGGACCAACATTTCCTTTGAGACAGAACTTCTTTCTGTAGTACACGGGAATTATCTGATGACATCCATTCCAATCTCCATTCATGGAATTTGTGCGTATCTATTTGAAACTTCAAAATTTGTAGTTTTTTTCTGTTTTGCTTGTATTTGTAGTCAATGCAGTTTTTAGGAATCAAGAAGCTCTCCTGCTACCAAATGCACTTAACTCTTTAAACAAGTAACCATGTTGTGAGCTTGTCTTTTTGCAATCTCCAGTAGCCCAAACTTATAGTATAGTGGTTTTAAATTGTTAGTGTAGTTTCAATCGACCCTATTTGGTGGAGTTAATCGTGATTTGGCTGTAATGATTTCATGTTACTATTTCCTATAGGTGTTTTCTGATGAAGAACCTTTAGAAAATATAGGCTATATTGAATTAAACAAACAAGACTAAATTTTTGATAGAATGATGGATATCCTAATAGGCTCTTGTATAGATAGTGTTCCAATTTTATGTATTTTTTTTATTTTAGCTGCGTTGTTTAATCTCTTTGAATCAATCTATTAAACATTCATTGTGCGTTGCTTACTCCTTTGACTAATCACTTCTTGTTGTATACCATGCTTTTCAGTTTCGTAATTTCATATACTTTACGACTGTAGTGCCCACTTCCCTTCGACACCATTTTGTTTTGTTGCTTTCGAGGCTGATTACTTCACTTATGGATTATTATGGCTTCTTGATTTAGCATGCTAGTAGATATCATAAACATTGGACTGTTATTGATTTGATCTTTATATGATGCATATGGTTTACTGGTGGAAATTTGATGAAGATATTTGTATACTTTTGACAGGGTTATTTATCTTAATTATGACATGTGATATATTTAATCATATTGAGTAGAACTTGATAATTTGACTAATGTGATTATCGTTTTGACATAAATAAAATGTGGAATAGAAATGTGCTAGAAAGTGTAAGTGATATCGTACTTGCATAGATGATAGTAAATCATGTGTCGTTTATTTTATATTATATTGTATATTTGGCATGAATGTTTTAATGTGGCCAACAGGCCGAAGGAGGTATTTTATGTTCTTCAGGAATATTATATTCACAACAATATTGGGGAGTGGAGACCAACCACATCAGAATTTGAGAAGAATCCAGCTAAGGTCACCATGGCAACAAGTAATTGTGTGTGTGTTAAAATTATTTGGTTATGGGAAAATTGTGACCTAGGGGTCATGTGTTGTTTTGTTTTATTTTTCTCTTTTTATTATGTTAGTATGTGTTTCTCTTAGTAAGTGAAATTTTACTTGTGTTATTATTCATACTCTTTGGATTGGAGTTTACCCCTTTGTTAGCCATGGGTTGTAGTGGCTTAATTAAGTTAATTTGAAATTGTCCTAAAATAATTAAAAGATGTGACCAAAGAGAGTTCATTTATTAGGATTTGATTTACTTGGGATTTTGTGTGGATTGATGTGTGTTTGAGTTTTGAGTGTAGCACACTCTACCCCACATGGGAAACTCGAATTTAGCCTTGGAGGCAAAATTTCAAAGCTTGTGGGACAAGTCAAACTTGTTCCACACCTCTTAAAACCCCATGCCAACCCTACCTATGGGTTGGAAGGCCAAATTTAGGGTCTTTTAGGTGTTTTGGGGGGATAAAAGGGTAAAATATTAATTGTACTTTCTTTCAAAATTTAATTTTGTCCTTTGCGGGAGTGGGCTTAGTTGGAGTGTGTAAGGTGCTTTCCTTTCTTTCAACCACTTATTAATGGTGCATTGGAATTTGATGTTGACCAAATGATGTGGAGTGGAGGGAAAAGGAGGTGGCATCCTACTTGGAGCCACATCATCCCTCCCTCTCTTTTATCTATTTATTTGATCCTCTTGTTTGTTTTGGGGTTGGAAGTTTTATTTCTAGTCTTGTGTATTTTGGAGAGGAGAGGAATTGGAAGGAGTTTGTGGATTTTTGGAGCTTGTTGCTACTTGTGGGAATTTTGTGGGAGCTTGTGGATGCTTGCTTGATCTTTGGAGGGATTTGAGACTTCATACTTGGAACAAGCTCTACCATGGAAAGGTAGGAGCTTCACCTTTGTTGTATTATGTTTCTTCTTTTTGTTATATGAATGAGTACATATGTTGTGTTGAATTTTGTTGTTGCAATGCTTGTTGGGAATGGGTAAAATGCCTAAGTTGGGAGTGGGAGGAGACTATGGGGATTTTAATTGAGGGAGGCATAAGAGATCATGTTCTTGAGGAGGGAGTTTGGGTTGGGTGCCCACCTTGTAAGAGAAATGCTTGCATTTTCTTCTTGTTTTACTTTGAGGGAGCCATAAGAGTTGAGGGAGGTATAAGAGTGAATGGAGGGATAAGGGGTACTCGAGGGAGGCATAAGAGTTGTTAGGGGTATTGTGTTTTGCATTGGAGGCTTTTAGGTGGCACCCATTCCTATTGGGAGGCATAAGTGGCCTCCCCATATGTCTTACTCTTGTGGATTTCTTGGTAAGCCTTGTGACTTGTTGTTATGATTGTTTTCCCTCTTGTTGTGTTGTTGATTTTGTTTTGAATGATTATGGAATGAATGCGAAATTTTATGTTGAGTTATGTGGAATCTAGTAGTTGTCATGAGTTGGATTTTTCTCCCATTGTGATGTGGTTGGGGCTCGGGGGCCAATGGAGAGGATGGATTCTCTTCTCCATTGGGTATCTTGGTTGGGAGGAGAGCGTTGCGTCTCCCCTTATTTTGTTGTGAATCAAGCAAACTATGGAGGAGCCACCTTGTTGATATTTGGAGCATTGGAACCTTGTTGATGACAATGTGAAACCACCATGCATTTTTTTTACCCACCTTGAGTGGAGGAAAAATGTAATATTGCTTTGTATTTTAGCTTCCATCATTGTAAATTTTGTTCCCACTTTAAGTAGAAAATGTTGTAACAAGATGTTGAAGGAAAGTTGTCTTGAACATCATTAGTAAGGTTGTAATGTGGATGGACTTAAAAGTTGAAAGAAAGACAATCTATTTATTCTCCTTTAACCTGGCTTGGAACCTCACATGAGTATGATGATCTTGTTGACATGATAAGTAGATCTTTCTTAAAAACTTAATGGAAACATTGTTGGACTCTTTTGTGGAATGTTAGGAAATTTACAAAAAAAATATATATGAATTGAATTTCACTTTGTTACTTAGGAGATGTATTGAAAAATTTGGAATATTAGTGCTATTTCTATTCTTGTATTGTTAATGGAATGACTTAAGTTTTTAGATAGTTTTTATTATGCTAACGAAGTAATTTATGCTCCTAGCTCCATTATGTTTATCTTCATTTAAGAGTTCATTGTAAAATTATTGGCAAATTAGTAAGGGAAAGGAAATCAAATATACTTGAGATCCCATACAAATGTCCCTATTAAAATAGGTAGAAAGAGATTTTAATGTGAAAGTTCTAAGCTTATTTAGTTCATCACCCACATTCTCACTAATAAGGAAACTGATATTTTAAATACTAATTCATATTTAAGTAATATTACAACTAATGTACTTATCTATTATTAAATCCTATATTAATAACAATATATCATTAATATTTTTTTTTATGTCTCTTAACAAAAGTATACTAATAAGTGTATGTATATATGTATATATACATATATTTTTACCCAACCCATGGCATGGCCGTAACAAGTCTTCCAAATAAACTGTGCTAAACTTATATGCTAATAATACCTTCATATCATGTGAGACAATTACAGATAATGATTTTTTTCTTAAACCTATCATGTAATAAGACTGTCAAAAAAAATTTTGCGCTGAACTACCTAACTTGCAAAGGACTGTAATAAAAAAAAGGTCACGTGGAAGTGCTCGTATAATTCAAAACAAATTATGCTTCACGAATGTTCTGATATGAAACAGATCCACCTCTAGGAGTTTCTCTTCCACGGGCTGCACCGTATAGACAAGTAAGATCTCCAGTAGAGATTCATTGTAGATACATTTCACTCTGGTCTCCTCATGACACTCTCACTGTTCTTTAATCAATTTTGATTGAAGTATCTTGAAGGGAATCCCGAGTTTTGAGGATGCATTCGATACTGAACAGATAACAACATAGTTGGATGACCTGCTTGTTGGGAGCACTCCAAAAAGGCTCCTGCCATACCGTGCACGCTGCTACCGTAGACCCTGCCACGTTCATCCTCGCAGCACCCACTGAAAGTGGAGGTAAAACGTTCTTCTCCCTCCCTTCTTGCCAAGCAGATTGGTTGGGCAAGTAATACATCTCAATAGACGCGAATGTGGGGGATTCAAACCCGCGACCTACCACTTATGACTCAAGTTCCTTCACTGCTGCGCCAAATAGCCATTGGCTGGGTAACTCGCCCTTCCACTCACCTGCTACACTAGTCTGTAGCTTTATAACGAACTACCACAATGAATTTTTTCGGCCAGGACAGAACCAGCAGTAGGCCGACTGTGTAAGTATGTGATTTACAAAATCTAAGTGAAATCAATGATGGTATGCGGACAGCTTGGGGTAGCCCACACGTCAAAGGGAAAGGAGTCAATTCGTGATGGCAGGTGGCTATTAAAGCCACCCACCCCCAACCACTTAATTTTTTTTTAAACATAGTTTGAAATGTGCTTCAGTGATAAGACTCTTGTCTTGTGTTTTTTTTTTATACACATTTAACCTACATTAAAGAAAATAAATTTGGATGATTATAATATTGTAAACATTTTCACATCCTTAGTACTTCGAACCTAGTATGAAAGATGGGTTTGAATTTCATAGTTAACAATGAAATATGTATTTTAAAATAAACTTACACTACATACATTCATATGATTAAATATAAATTAAGGTTATTTTCTATTCCTTTTCACTAACGCTTAGTACACTAGGTTTACCATAAAAGAATCGATTTCTAATTATACACCTAGACTTATAAATTTAAAAAAAAAAATTCTAGTCGAAATTTCAAGTTACATATTTATGGAAGCAGGTTCTTGGCTCGTCGTTGTCGTCGTCGTCTTACAGCGTCACAACGACTAGCCATTTTTTTCAAATTTTGAAATTTGTATTTTCGTATGTGATAGAAAAGTTTTGAAATGCTACACTTCTATGTTTGCATACAAACATTTTTATCTTTAGATTGTTGGAATGTGACTCGGGTCTTCAGACAAGGATTAACTTCTAGAATTGTGATTTAAAGATTGGTCCAAGTTATTTCACTAGTTTCTAATTTTTCCACTAGTTATTTTAGTAGTTTCTAATTTTTATTTATCCCATATGTTGTAATTTTCTTGGCAGCTTGGTGCGGGGTATTGAATTTTTGGTCAGGAATGCTCAACATGAAAGCTTTGAGCATCTTATAGGTATGTCTTTTCCCTTTTTTGATCCCTTTGCACTTGGCAAGCATGTAAGCTTGTTCTCAAGATTATGGTGCAAAAATTTGTACATGCAACTATGCATGGTGTAGGGAAGGATGCTCCACGGGATGATTAAGCATAGTTGCAAATCAATATGCATAATAAATTGTGTGTTCATCATTGCATGTGTCTGAGAGCATATGCTTGTTTAAAGTGCAATGCCAATAGAACAAGATGTTTTCTTTTTTTCATTAATGAAAATAAAATCCATGGAATTTAGTGTAAGAATGAAAAATTGAGTTATTGTAGATTAAATGAAAAGATAGGTGTTTAAATAAGTTTACATCCTGGAGGTCTTACAAGAGTGTTTACATTCTAGCATTCACTTAGAACTCTCTTGATAATCTATGATACAATCTATAGTGAAGTTGGTTCTACAACCTACTTGCCCTAGTTGAAGGCAAGGAATCTAAAGTTGAGAAATTTTTGAGTTATGCCTAAAATCACTAATAGGCATAGATGTTTGAAATAAGTTATTTGATCTACTTTGGATGCCCTATTTCTATCCTCTAGGAAATGCCACTTGTGCATGACCCTTAAAATAGATTAAACTATGAACATTTATTCTTAGTGCCTGAGCCAAAGAGTGATTCCCCTCCTTTCTCTCTCCACATGATAAACCATGAATCAAATAGTAATATACCTCGTTCTCCATCCAACATTAACCTTTACCCAAAATAACAGTGTAAGAATTCTAATCTGCCAATGGGGGAATCAAGGATATGCAGACCTTTATGTCAAAGGTATCCAAGAGAATGATGGCACCATCCAAGATATTAAGAAGGAAATCAGAATAAGAAGCTAGACTGGAATCAAGTCACCTAAGAGAAGAAATAACGTTCAAATGTACTTAGGGTACACATTGTCCCAAATAACCTCAAGGCCTTTTCTAGTCAAAAATAGACCTGAAAGATTATGCAATAGTATCTGGGAAGCAAGTAAAACATGTAATAATCTAAGCACAACTATTTCTTATAAAGGAATTGTATTGGAGGGAAATGATAATTGAAGTAAGTCTCATCCACTGACTATGAATGCATTATACAAACAGATAGATGTTGGTGATTGTATCACATGCAGTGAATACAATGCATGATAATTGGAAACTTGCATGAGGCATGCCAAATTTTAAGCAACAATGTACAGAAACTCAGGGATAATGCCCTTTAAGTATTTATACGCATTGAGGTTTGTAATTACATTTATTCTACAATCCATTGATTAATACTTACATTATGACATACTGTTGGTTATATATTCCCAACTTGTCATAGTACATTAAACGTAACCATTATATAATTGTCTAACAAAGGCTGCACTAAACTAGAAATGTCCATGAGCGCTTTTGTCTATTATATCACACATACCAATCACAAATATAAAATATGTGACGGTTGAGAGCCTCCATGAGGCATGCCAAAGGACAAGTTAAAATTTACACAAACTCGGGGCTAATGCCTCTTATGATCCTTAGTATTTATACACATTGAGGATTTGTTATTACAACTATCCTACAAACCCTTATTTAATACTTACATTATGCCACACCACAATTATGTATTACTAATATGTCGGTAATACAATAAATGTAACCACTATTAGAAAGACTGCACTAAACTAACAGTTCCCGTGAGCTTTCATTTTCTCTGAGTACACCAATTACCATCATACTCCTTCCAATGACTAGTTTTAAGAGTTCTTTGTGCAACTTAAGCAAGAATTTCATTCATAGATCCTCTAGGATAGTGTACAGTCCGCCAAAGGACAATCTCCTGAGTTTGTCAACTTTATTAACCTTAAGACGTTCTAAGAACTCCAAGAATGTTATTACAAATCAATTAAACCTTTATACCAAGCTTACCTCTTGACAAGAGTTGCTAATTCACAAAATAATTAGTTTAGTTATCCAAAGAATGGCATGCACAAAAAACATAGTTTTGTATACAAGAACACACCCCACTTATCAACTTTGGACTATTGTATCCGAAGAAATGATCTGCTGTTTTGGGCTATTGTATCCAAATAGCATAGATGTCCCACTTTTCATTGGAAATATTTTTTTCCCTTCTAGGAACAAGTATTTAACTGCACCATTCAGTCAATGTCAACTATGCTAGTACAATATTCAACAGTTTGTATTAAAGTAAACATTTAGTTAAAACTAATGACATAGTTCTTATGCTTTTTATAGTAGTCAATTGATCATTCAAATATATTAGTCAAATATGAAAATCTAATTCCGTCCTTCAGTCCAATTGCTGCCAGAAAATTCATTGCTGCTATTCTTATCAACGCTACAATTTCAAGTCAAAATAGTCAAATTGTTGTAGAGCTAATGTTGATGTCATAACTTGTCAATGCTATAAAAATGTCAAATTGCTGGTCAGAGTAGATTTTACTTCAATTTTTGTGCTGGGAATATGGGATTTAAATTGAATAGGTCATTCATTTTCTTATAAATTTATGTAAGTCAAGCACTATAATGTCATGTAGGTTTTTCGTCGATTCTGTCCTAGGCTAATTTAGTAATTGGAAACTTAAGCAGCTAGGTATGTCAACTTAAGTAGGTAAAACATGCATCTTAATTAGGTTGTATAAGAGTGATAAAATTGGGGTTTGGATCCACTTTGACTTTGACCTGATGGTGTCATCGACATAAAATGTTGTTAAATGGATACAACGATGTTGTCAAAAATGTTTAAATTATCTCATCGTGATATCTTCTTATGTCTCCTTGGTTGAATGCCCTCTTGGATTTTTGGCTTGAGATCATTTCTCATTGCTTGTAAGATGAAACTGATGACTACCTAGTTAAGCAAAAGTCTATTCTAGGTTGCATTAGCACAAATTAGTGCATGAGTTTTAGAGGTCATGACTAGTGGCTAGATATGTTTCCCCAAGGCTGAGAGCCAACTTGCAATGCACAAGGGGTGAAAGCTGAAATCAGAAATTTTTTGTTGTTTCAAATAAAAAGATCTATAATACCAGATCATGTTATGACAGCAACTGTGATTACACCAGAATTGTCTTGGAGGAACAAGTACTATCATTAAGCAAGTAAATGTTGATGAAATCATATTTGTGGGATTTAGAAGAAGGTTTCATTGACTTTATAAGCCAACTTTTGTGGTCAACTATCACGGAGTTATGCAAATAACTAGTTCAGTGTATTCAAAGGATTGATAATTGGTATTATGGTGTTATGCTTCAAGCTACCTGTTGACTTAATGCTGAAAGAAATATCATGCTCATCTATTGGCAAAATTTGATGTTATTCACTACTCTTTGAATTCCCAATTCTAAATTTGTTTATTTCACCATTTGCTATTTATCTATGTCAATCCCGAGCAGTTGATTTCAAATCTGGTGTGTCAAAAATAGACTAGATGTTATTATTCTTTTTGAGGCATTAATGTTGTCTTGTGGCCTTTAATTTTATGCAAATTTGTACTTTCATTTACTAAGAATAGATACTGATGTTTCCTTTGGAAGAAATTTTGATGTAATTTTAACTACTTTGGCATTTTATGCTAGAGTATATGCAAGTTGATGGTAGCACTCTTGGAATTGGTCACTCCTGTATGACTTGAATTATATGAGCATCTGTTTTAATGCCCATGGGAGGAACTTAGTGTGCCAAAAAATGGATCACCCTTTTTACAATTTGTACAGCTGTTATCTTTAATTTATATCAGAATACGATATGATCTTTTATATTAAGCATGATTTTTGTAGGGCAAAGGAAACCTTCTTCCAAGAAGATTACACGAATATTTGTTGTAAGAATTCCACCCTCTGTTACTGAGGAGATGTTTCAAAAGTCAGTTTTGTTCCTTAACTATGAACTAGTTTTCTCAAATTATTTTGTGGTGTTGCAACATTTATGAATTCACTTGCTTCCTATAATTATCTCAAAAATGTGCTTTATTTAAATTTGTATAATGTTCCTGTAGGTATTTTGAAGAATATGGAAAGAACATGAAGATGAAAACTATCGGTGGAGAGGTAGTTCCTCAAAATAAAAGTTAAGAAAAATATCGTCGAAGTAACACTAGGGAAGCAAACGGATCGCTTGAAGCTGGTGGTGGAGAGGTGGTGTGAATATTGTATGTCAAGGATTAATGGCATATAGGCACCCTTTTGTATTTTATCATTATATTTCAAGGGTTAACAGCATTTAGACACCCTTTTGTATTTTATTTTATTTGATATTAATAAAAAATTTGACCCATTTGTTGGGCACAAGATTCAAATCAAATTGTTCTTAATTTATAATATTAATTACTAGTCAAATCTAACATCATAGATGATATGTAGCCATTGTTTGCACTATATAATATTTGGTTATTATTTATTCTTGAAATTCATATTTTTCATTCTTTAAATTCGTATCGTCTCTAAAGAGACAATAAAAATTGAAATTAGTATTGTCTCTAGAGACAAACAAAATTAATATTCATTATTGTCTCTAGGGAGACAATAATGATATTGTCTCTAGAGAGACAAAATATGTATCAATGTATATTGTCTCTAAAGAGACAATATTAGAGACACCCCCTTTGAGACAATAATAGAGACAATACACAATTTTTTTATTGTCTCTATTTGAGACAATTTGGTCAATTATTGTCTCTATTATTGTCTCAAAACACCCCTCCTTGTAGTAGTGTAAGCACATACGATATTGAATGTCTGACAAGCCTGCTTTATCATGACGCAAGGCGGAAGATATCATGATTGCCGCAATCCAGCTGAATATCACGCCATCTTTAATATTGAAGCTCATTACTATTGAATGGACAAGTGGATTGTCATTAATCAATGAGGGCTTTACAATCTTAGTTTTATATAATGTTGTGGATGTTTATATGGACCGAACACTCATTTTTCCAGTTGCAGTTGACTTTAGCAACAATACATTGTGAAATAATTATAAATGTGGATTTTATTTTTAAAATATATCTCAATCTGACTTCATAGGAATGATACAGCAAAAGCAACATAAACTTAATTTAATAAGGATTCAAATATTACAAGTGTTCCAACCAGGCTGAGAATTTCAAATTATTTGTGGCTATCAAATCAAAATTTGTTGAAAATTCAGCTCTTTCAGGTGGCTGTAAATTCCAGAAATTTATATATATATTTCTATAGCCTACTTATATATGTATTATGTTTTTATATAAACTATTTAGGCCAAAAACTTACAGTTTTAAAAAAGTTCAGCTTGTCATGGTCTACTTTCCAAAAAAAAACCCTGTAATATACGGTTAAAATAACGAAAAAAGGCCTACACCCTGTCAATTTCCAGGCTTGGTTCCAACATATATTCTTTCACTGAATGCAATAAGTAATAAATGTTTAACAATTTGAAAAATAAATAACTAGCAATCTTATGTGAAGTGTACTATAGAAACGTCAAAGGGATGGAACAAGAATTGAAAATTGAGGAAGCAAAAAAGGCGGAGAGAATGAGGGGTTTGAGGGAGGGGAAGGGCTGCGTGTCCCACTATATTGTCTATATCTTGAGTAGATAATTCACATGAGTGTGAATTACATTTAATGGGGAAAAACCCAAGATGTTCCATGTTTGAGACCCAACCGCAAAGTGGGAATTATGTTTCACACCTTTTATATGACCTAAATTGTAAGACCCAAATAAAATCTCGTTATCTGTGTTACAGTTTATAGAATCGTGAGTGTAATTTGTGCTTAAAGCTACTATAGTAAAAAATGGAAAAAACCAATAGGTTTCATGCTCGAAGCCCATTCAAAAATTTTGCTTCTTAGAGCACTTTGTACTCCCACTTTATAATTCTAAGTTTGAGTGGATGCAAGGAAATAGGCAACATTCAAACAATCATCAATAATTGTCCTTTATTTGTGTTCTACTTTATCATCATTTTGTATTCCCCATTTACGTATCTAAGCTTGAGTAGTTGCAAGGAAATAGGATAGGTGTAGGGTAATAGGTGATGTACAAAAAATCATCGATAATTATTTGTTGTGTTTTCCACTTTACTGTATCGATCCCTTTCATACTATTAAAATGAGTTCAATTTGTGCTGAAAGGGACTTAAATAAAAAGTGGGGAAATCAAATAGGTTTAAATGTCATGATCGAACCACAAATGATGTCAAGATTTTGAATTTGATAGACCTTGATTTGTAATATAAGAAGAGGACATCAATGGAAATCCTTGGAAATAAAAAGTGAAAATTAAACCTGCATGTAACGCACAATTTACATAGGTCAAAGTATAACACCAAAGTAATATCCACTATGTATGGTCCACTTTAACGAATTGATATCTTGTATTTTGTGAGTGTAATTTTACCTTAAAAGGACATTAAACTATATATAAGAACATTGTTATATACTATATAATATAATCTATATATTAAATCATATTTTACAAAGATCTTAATTCCATTTTTGATTTATTGCGAACATTAATTTCTTTTAGAAGGAGTATAATTAACCACGAGAGGGGCATATAAAGTATAGTCTCACTCTAACATTTTTATAACCAAAATTCTTCTACGATTCTCAATTCCATATCATGGGAACATAACTATCATATAGCTTCCATGATCCACACGTATTAGATGACCCCGATTAATTGGAGGTCATTGATATGGGCTATGAAATAGATGGACGAGATCACTACACGTTCATACGAGTGTTAGAGACAAACAACGTTTGTAGTTGTGTAAACGCCTTCAATGTAAATATATTATAATAAATGTATCTATATCAAATACGTGAATAAATATCAATTTAAAGGATTTTAGGTTAGACTTTTTACATACCTCTTTAATCAATAATTCTTATTAAATTTCATTTGAATTTCACATTAATTCGAGGAAAAATGAATCATTTAACTACGTGGTTGTGTCGGTCTATAAAATATTTATTCAAGAAAAAGTACCTATATATAAACCCATATGGCCAAGATATTACAATTTTTTAGTGACTTCTCCAAGAAAATATAAACAAAACTATTTTAGTGATAGTCCAACATAAGTCAAATTTATGGATGAATTGTCACGTGATGGTCAAATGGACATCAAATTTAATGTCGAGAATAAAACTGGACAATTCACTCCATTACAACCTTTCTTGGGCGTAGTTAAAGGGACACATCATGATAAATCATTTAAATAATAAACCAAAATAAACACATACTTGACATAATATCTTGATAAATTGTGAGGGCGAAAACAAATATATTAGAAATAAAGAGATGGATAAGAAAAAATGGCAGATGTTATGTGTTATCATTAAAGTAGTAAACTGCATAAGAGACATATCACATAAGTTTTTTATAATATACTTGATACCATTCACATCAAATGTAGTTATCAAACATATTTATGGAATTCTTTCCACACTTACAAATACATAAATTATAGCTCTACAATTCACTTGCATGACACAACTTGTTTTGATACTAAAATTTGAATGATGTAGTATAGATTATCGAATCCAATGAAGAACATGGTTAGATTATGCATGCTAAATAAGCACACAACCAAAGGATAGACAAAAAAAAATTCTTTGTGTAGTGAGAGACAATATATCTCAACATAATTATTTATTGAAAAACACACACATAATGAGAAACACAAGACAAATTGCATCCAATATTATCATGATAAAAAAAATCCCATTTAATTGTCATGTGTTCAATTCAATATTTTATCTTTCATTTAAAATAGTCACATCCCTCTAGATAAAGATTAAAATAAAACTATTGTAAATAGTTTATGGATATGAAATTGTGTCTGAAAATTTCATCACCTTTTATCCCTTTATAATTATCTTATATCCCTTCATAATTATCAACAATTACATGCAGGGCATTCCCCTTTGTATCTTGTGTGAAGAGGATCATTGAGCTCGGATTCAAGGAGCACTTTTGGCCAAACACTTGGGTCGTCAGGTGGCAGATTGAGAATGCACAATATAAAAAAGAATATGTTAGCAGTTGTGACCATGGAGGACTTCACTACAAACTTGGAATGCACCATGCCTTGAAGCCATTGGCGTAGTAAATGTCACCTCTTACTGTCTTAACCACCTCTTATTTATCTTCCTCTTGAATAATTTTGATTTCTATCATTTTTCATTCACTTGGTTTCTTCTAATGATTTATTTGTCTTGTGCCTTCATTGTATGTGTAAATCCAATCTTTTAATCTTGTGCGCCTTCATTTTATGTGTAAATCCAATCTTTTAATCTTGTGCAAGCTTCATTTTGTGTGAGGCTTATTAATAAACTAAAAAATAAATGTTGTAGTTGTGAATGATGTGAAAGACATGTATGTAAGATCAGTTTTTTCATTCAATTAGTTAAATAAATTACAAGTTTGAAATTGTCAACATTATAAAATAGGAAAAGTCTGAATTTGAAGAGATTAATCAATAAATAAAGCACAATATGAAAGATTGTATTAGTACCTATTGGAAAGGGACTAATGACACAAGAAATAAACAATATGCATAATAATAATTAGGGGCTTACACTTGCATAAATGTGCTTGAAAATAATAAGCAATTTTTTATGTTTATCTTAATATATATCATTCATATATAAAACTTTATTTAATACTTAATGAAGTGCCCATACACCATTTATTGCGATCCTCAACAGAAAATGAGGAATAAAATCAAACACTTGTAACTATGGGACGCAGGGTTTGAATATACTTCATTTATTAGGGATTTCTTCGCAGTTACAAGATCACCACGTATGAACTCATGTAGTTGTTTGATTTGATCAGTATCAAGCATCACGTGAAGAATTTATCTCAGTGTAAGTCATGCCTTGATGATTCAATACAACACATACATACACCTCAATAAATTCATAACCATTCTTCCACAGGCCACTCACGGGGACCAATTTCTTCTCCTCGTCTATCCTGTAATATGTTGTGCTCACCATTTCTCCCTCCATTTGCAAAGACAATGATAATGAACACTTGGTCACTGTTTCCTCCTCAACCTATTTATAATATTCGAATATCAAATAAATTTCATTTCCGCTCACGGAATCTAAGGGTAATACAATATAGTTGAAACTTGAATCATCCTCTAGATTCTTGAACTATCATGTGCTTCCTTAAAATCCATGTGTTGTAAACAATGTCCAATTGAGATGACAACAAGTACTAATAATTTCACAAGGGATAGTTTGATTAACATTGATTTCCTATCGAGTTTCTCTTAATGATGGGCTTCTGGAAGACTTCCCCGAACCCTAAACATGTTTTTGTGAGCCTTATCCCTACAGCTGCTAAAAATAGCGACAAGGGTGAAGGCGGAGCAGGTACTTATATACCTTTCTCTGTTGCGTAGAATGCAAATGGTCGTTGTTTGGAGGGTTTAGGTGGTGGCTCTTCATAGGTGGCGATGGGTTTTCATGCCCCTCAATCTCTCTCTCTACTGTGGTGTTGGCATCTAAAATGGTAGTAAGGGGCCTATTTTCCCCTCCGCTATTCCATTCAAAAAGGTTGGTTCTGATTCAGTTCCGGGGAAGCGTATTTATGCCACTATTTCTACTCCTCATTTTTTGAAACCTCTTTTTGCTGTCATGGCTGCTCCTCTGGTGACTCTTTGCCATTCAGTGCTTGACACCAAGGAGTTCTTCTCCTCCAATGGCTTGATTTATCACTTCAATGGACTCTGGTTAGGTCTTCCTCTCCTTCACTCATGGATTACTACAAATTGACGTCTTATTGTTTCTGGTAGGATCGATATTTACCCTTGTGTAAGGGGTTTTTTATTGTAGATTTTAGTGTAGAGGATGATAGGGATGTCATTCTCTCAATGATATGGGATCTACAGAATCATCACTTGTTGATGAAACCATGGTATCTAACTCTCAATCCACTAACAACTTTTTTCACTGTTAAAGCGGTATGGATTCATTTACCCCATTTTTCATGCATTTTTGGGGAGAGGAAAGCCTAACTGTTTCGGGGATATAGACAAGCAGGAGAATGGAGAAATCAAAGAAGCTCAAATCCCTGACGGCGCCAAGGCGCACAAAATGGGCACACGACACGGAGTGTCGACAGAGGAAATGGTGCACCCAAGGCGCACAGAATGGGCGCATGACACGGAGTGTCGACAGAGGAAATGGTGCGCCCAAGGTGCAAAGAATGGGTGCACGACATGGAGTGTAGACAGAGGAAATGGTGTGCCCCAAGGCACACAGAATGGGCGCACGACACGGAGTGTCGACAGAGGAAATGGTGCGCCCAAGGCGCATAGAATGGGCGCACGACACGGAGTGTCGACAGAGGAAATGGTGCGCCCAAGGCGCACAGAATGGGCGCATGACACGGAGTGTTGACAGAGGAAATGGTGTGCCCTTGGCGCACGGAAGAGGATGATGACACACACGCGGATGCGCCTATGGCGTACCTTCGGGAGGTGCAACACAATGGATTTTTGAAGCGCTGACAGGAAGCAGACCCTGGCGCAGATATTCAAATGGCCATAACTTTTGACTGGGAGCTCGGATTCATGCAAGGTTGGACTTTTTGGAAATCTTACGAGGTAATCTGTCCAACTATGATTGGATATCTTTAATTGGGTGGGAAAAAATTATTAAAAATGAAAAATAAAGTTCGCCACTTTTGGGTTCGCTGGGGTTCTCACCTACCATCATAATGAGATGAGTTAAGTGCATTCTGGAGGTGGTTGGGGCAGATTTCAAATTCCTCTCTCTTTTCTCTCTCATTCTTCCTATAAATTGTAAGGAGGGGCTTCTTTCTAAAGGTTGGACATTTGTTCATTTTTCTGCCCCTCCCTTCTTCTCTTTGGCAGGTGAATCTGTGGAGTTCAAACCTCCTATCTAAAACTCTAATGCAACCTTGCCTCTTGGCATTTTGCAGTGTGCTGTATCAATCTTTGGACTAAATTGGAATGCATGTCTCTGGATGATTCTCAACCCTCTCTGTATTCATTTGCATCCCCTTGATATTTTCACTGTGAATCTGGCTATCTGTGTATGATCTTGCATTGCATTTTAATGGTCTGTGTTTATTTGCAAGACAGGTGTTCTTCATTCCTCGGTGCATCACCTCCTTAGCTTAGGTTTATTTGTTTATGCATTTTTCTCTCCCTGTCTCCTTGGTGGTTAGATTTAGGTTTTTTGGGTAAACCTATGCATTTAATTGGGTGAGAACAAATTCTTGAAAATTAAAAATACAGTTCGCCACTTTTGGGTTCGCTGGGGTTCTCACCTACCATCATAATGAGATGAGTTAAGTGCATTCCAGGTAGTTTTGGGGCAGATTTCAAATTCCTCTCTCTTTTCTCTCTCATTCTTCCTATAAATTGTAAGGAGGGGCTTCTTTCTAAAGGTTGGACATTTTGTTTTGCCCCTTTTTCCCTTCTGGCAGGTGAATCTGTCTCTTCTTATCTCCTTGGCATGGTTAGATTAGGATTGGATTAGCTTTCCTGCACTGGAATAGCATTTTGCAGTGTGCTGTATCGATCTTTGGAGTAGGATTAATGCATGTCTCTCTGGATGATTCTCAACCCTCTCTGTATTCATTTGCATCCCACGCTTGATCTTTTCACTGTGAATCTGGCTATCTGTGTATGATCTTGCATTGCATTTTAATGGTCTGTGTTTATTGGCAAGACAGGTGTTCTTCATTCCTCGGTGCATCACCTCCTTAGCTTAGGTTTATTTTTTATGCATTTTTCTCTCCCTGTCTCCTTGGTGGTTAGATTTAGGTTTTTTGGGTAACCTCTGCATTTAATTGGGTGAGAACAAATTCTTGAAAATTAAAAATACAGTTCGCCACTTTTGGGCTGGGGTTCTCACCTACCATCATAATGAGATGAGTTAAGTGCATTCTGGAGGTGGTTGGGGCAGATTTCAAATTCCTCTCTCTTTTCTCTCTCATTCTTCCTATGAATTGTGCAAGGAGGGGCTTCATTTCTATCAGGTTGGACATTCACATTTACCAACTCCCAATAGTATATCTCTTTGGCAGGTCCAATCTGTGGAGTTACAAACCTCAGCATATCTAAAACTGTAATGCAACCTATGCCTCTATGAGCAGCATTGCCAAAGTCAGTTTGCTGTATCGATCTTTCAAGAGCAAATTAATGCATGTCTGTGGATGATCAGACTCAAGATGTTGGTCTGTATGGATTTGCATCCCCTTGATGGACTGTGAATCTGGCTATCCAGTGCTCATGCACTTGAATTGCATTTGGAATGGTCTGTGTTTATTGGCACCCTGTCCATGGGTGGGACCTTCATTCCAAGGTGCATCACCTCCCTCGAGCTTAGGTTTATTTTTTATGCATTTTTCTCTCCCTGTCTCCAAAGTGGATTAGATTTAGAGTTTTTTGGAGTAAACCTGTGCAACCTTGTCAATTGGGTGAAACACACCATTCTTGAAAATTAAAAATACAGTTCGCCACTTTTGGGTTCAGCTGGGTCAAGTTCTCAAACTCTACCATCATGCTGAGATGAGTTGAAGTGCATGTCTGGAGGTCTCAGTTGGGGCAGATTTCAATTCCTCTTGCCTTTTCTCTTCCAAACATTCTTCCCCTCCATAAGATTGTAACAGAGGGGCTTCTTCCTCCAAAGAAACATTTCTATTTTTACCTCCTCCACTTCTTCTCTTTGCCAAATCAATGGAGTTCAAACTATCCTATCTAAAACTCTAATGCAACCTTGCCTCAATTCCATTTTGCAGTGTGCTGTATCGATCTTTGGAGCAAATCAGTGCATGTCTGTGGAAGATTCTCAACCCTCTCTGTATTCATTTGCATCCCCTTAGAAGTTTTCACTTGAATTTGGCTATCTGAGTATGATCTTGCATTGCATTTTAATGGTCTAAGTTTATTGGCAAGAGGCAGAGTGTTCTTCATTCCTCGGTGCATCACCTCCTTAGCTTAGGTTTATTTTTTTATGCATTTTTCTCTCCCTTGTCCTTGGTGGTTAGATTTAGAGTTTTTGGGTAAACCTCTGCATGCTAATTGGGTGAGAACAAATTCTTGAAAATTAAAAATACAGTTCAACTTTTGGGTTCGCTGGGGTTCTCACCTACCATCATAATGAGATGAGTTCAAAATTCTGGAGGTGGTTGGGGCAGATTTCAAATTCCTCTATCTTTTCTCTCTCATTCTTCCTATAAATTGTAAGGAGGGGAAGTTGCTCCAAATCTAAAGGTTGGAAGAATTTCTATTTTGCCCCTCCCTTCTAGCTCTTTGGCAGGTGAATCTGTGGAGTTCAAACCTCCTATCTACAAAGAAGGCTAAGGAGAACCTTGCAGTCTTGGCATTTTGCAGTGTGCTTATCTCTTTGGAGTGCTAATGCTGAATGTGGATGATTCTCAACAAACTCAATATTAGAGATTGCATCCCCTTGATCAAGTTGCAGATCAATCTGGACATCATGGTATGAAGTTGAACATTAGCAGGACAGCAATGAGTCTGTGTTTACCTGGCAAGACAGGACTGTTCTTCATTCCTCGGTGCATCACCTCCTTAGCTTAGGTTTATTTTTTATGCATTCACTCTTTCATCATCCACATTCCAAACACCTTGAGTCTGGTGTATGAAGGAGAGTTTCATTTGGTAAAGCCTGCATCTTATATTGGGTTGGAATCAAATTTTGAAAATTAAAAATACAGTTCGCACTGTTGGGTTCATTGGGGGTTCTCACCTACCATCATAATGAGATGAGTTAAGTGCATTCTGGAGGTGGTTGGGGCAGATTTCAAATTCCTCTCTCAAGAGGGTCTACTCTCCATTCTTCCTATAGTTGTAAATCAGGGCTATGGGCTTATCAAAGGTTGGATCATTTCTTGCCCAATCAGGTATCTTGGCTTCTTTGGAGCCAAATCTGTGAAGTTCACAACCTCATGCTATTCTAAATGAGGGTGAGCTGCAACCTTGCCTCTTGGATCAGCTGCCATGTGCTCTATCAATCTTTGCAGAGCAAATAAAAGCATGTATTGGATTTTTTTCTCAACCCTCTTGTATTCATTTGCATCCAACTTCTTGATGATTTTCCACTGGCATCCTGTAATCTTGCATGATCAGTGCCAAATCAGTTACATGGTTGCCACTTTTGAGAAATTGGGAAGCTATTCCTCGGTGCATCACCTCAGTTAGCTAGGTTTATTTTTTATGCTTGCCTTTGCTCTCCCTAAGATCCTTGAGTAGAGTTAGATTTAGGTTTGCTTTCAGCAAAAGAAGTGCTTGTGCACATTGGGTGAACATGTTCCATTTGGAGCATGTAAAAATACAGTTCGTACATAGTTTTTGGGTTCGCTGGGGTTTCACTCTACAGTTCATTTCAGTAATGGATGAGTTAAGTGCATTCTGGAGGTGGTTGAAGGGCAGATTTCAAATTCCTCTCAGTCTTTTCTCTGCTCATGACTTCCTATGCCCAAATTGTAAGGAGGCCACTTCTTCTCCTAAGGCAGGTTGGACCCCGTTGAGTTGCCCCTCCCTGTCTTCTCTTCCTGCCCAGGTAGAATCTGTGGAGTTCAGAACCTCATCTAAGAACTCAATGCAACCTTGCCTCTTGGCATTTTGCAGTGTGCTGTATCAATCTTTGGAGCAAATTAATGCATGTCAAAATGGGATGATTCTCAACCCTCTCTGTATTCATTTGCATCCCCTTGATCACGGAGTTCACTGTGAAATGGTGGCTATCTGTGTATGATCTTGCATTGGCATTTTACATGGTCTGTGTTTATTGGCAAGACAGGTGTTCTTCATTCCTCAGGGCATCACCTCCACGGAGTTAGGTTTATTTTTTATGCATTTTTCTCTCCCTGTCTCCTTGGTGGTTAGATTTAGGTTTTTTGGGTAAACCTGCGCATTTAACAGAATGGGTGAGAACAAATTCTTGAAAATTAAAAATACAGTTCGCCACTTTTGGGTTCGCTGGGGTTCTCACCTACCATGTCATAATGAGATGAGTTAAGTGCATTCTGGAGGTGGTTGGGGCAATTTCAAATTCCTCTATCTTTTCTCTCTCAAGGCCTATAAATTGGCGCAGGACACGGGCTTCTTTCTAAAGGTTGGACATTTCTGTTTTGCCCCTCCCTTCTTCTCTTTGGCACAGAATCTGTGGAGTTCATGACCTCGATCTCAAACACTATCGTAATGCAACCTTGCCTCTTGGCATTTTGCAGTGTGCTGTATCGATCTTTGGAGCCCCAAATTAATGCATGTCTGTGGATGATTCTCAACCCTCTCTGGCGCATTCATTTGCATCCCTTGATCTTTTCACTGTGAATCTGGCTATCTGTGTATGATCTTGCAGGCGCATTTTAATGGTCTGTGTTTATTGGCAAGACCCTGGTGTTCTTCATTCAATCGGTGCATCACCTCCTTAGCTTAGGTTTATTTTTTATGCATTTTTCTCTCCCTGTCTCCTTGGTGGTTAGATTTAGGTTTTTTGGGGTAAACCTCTTGCATTTAATTGGGTGAGAAAGAAATTCTTGAAAATTAAAAATACAGTTCGCCACTTTTGGGTTCGCTGGGGTTCTCACCTACCATCATAATGAGATGAGTTAAGTGCATTCTGGAGGTGGTTGGGGCAGATTTCAAATTCCTCTCTCTTTTCTCTCTCATTCTTCCTATAAATTGTAAGGAGGGGCTTCTTTCTAAAGGTTGGACATTTCTGTTTTGCCCCTCCCTTCTTCTCTTTGGCAGGTGAATCTGTGGAGTTCAAACCTCCTATCTAAAACTGTAATGCAACCTTGCCTCTTGGCATTTTGCAGTGTGCTGTATCGATCTTTGGAGAAAATTAATGCATGTCTGTGGATGATTCTTCAACCCTCTCTGTATTCATTTTGCATCCCCTTGATCTTTTCACTGTGAATCTGGCTATCCTGTGTATGATCTTGCATTGCATTTTAATGGTCTGTGTTTAGTTTTGCATAGATGTCCAGGTGTTCTCCATTCCTCTGGTGTATCACCGTCCTTAGCTTAGGCTTTATGCTATTTTATCCCTTCTCTCTCTCTCTCTCTGTCTCCTTGGCATGGTTAGATTTAGGATTTTTGGGTTAGCCTGCCTGCACTGGAATAGCTGGTGGCATCTGGACAGAGGAGTAGGAACCGGCCTTCATCTGGAGATTCCTCTCTCGGTTTCACAAGTCCCACGCTTGGAGAGAGGTTTCCATGTTGTGCAACCACACTGGATGCCTGAACATCAAC